>WBMV01001384.1:1680387-1823034 GCA_013396655.1 Campylorhamphus procurvoides | reverse complement strand
GGCAGGCGGGCCCTGCGCCCTCTCAGGTTCCGCTCTCACAGCGCCTCCAAAAACACTTCTTCATTGCTGCGCGCCCACGGACTGCCCTGTGCACGGCCCGCCTCGGAGACCGCTGCTCCCTGGGCTGAATGGAAAAAATCCGATGGCCAGAGGACCTATTTTTTCCCATCCTATGCACACCCTCCCTCTGCATCCCAGTGCTTTGGTCACAGCTTCTGAAATCCCCTCTTTCACATGGATTTTCTACTCCTCTTCAAACCCTTGCCTGCTCCCCCCTCAGCTGTATTTCAGTTCCCCTCGTATCTGGTCTCAAAGCATTTCATCCCCTTTATTTGCTTTTCCCAGTAATACCAGACCTCAGAATCACAGAATCAATTAGACTGGAAAAGACCTCTCAGGTCACTGAGTCCAACCTTTGACCTAACAGCACCACGTCAACTAGACCACGGCTCCCAGTGCACGTCCAGGCTTTCCTTGAACACCTCCTGGGGCAGTGACCCCACCACCTCCTTGGGCAGTCCATTCCAATATCTGATCAGCCTTTCTGTGCGGAAAATCCTCCTAATGTTCAGCAAAAACCTGCCCTGGCACAGCTTGAGGCTCTGTCTTCTTGTCCTGTCGTTGGTTGTCCTTGACCGACCCCACCTGGCTATATCCTCCTTTCATGGGGTTGCAGAGAGCGATAAGACCATCCTTGAGGCTCCTCTTCTCCAGGCTCAACCCCAGCTCCCTCAGCTGCTCCTCATAATCTGGTCATGGGAGGTACTTGTGTCCAAGCCTTTCCTCCCTGCAAACACCGTCCTTCCTGATATTATTTTAAAGCCTTAAAAACACCCAAACCCAGCGTAATGGGGTTTGCTTTTCCCGTCACCCTCCACTACCACTTGCAAGCCGCAGCCCACTCCCTGTGCCCCTGGAGGCAACACCACATTGTGGTGAGAAAATAAAGGAGGTGAGGAAATGGGATTGTGCAGGACAGCGGTCATTTTTAAAAAAGAGGATGGGATAATTTAAACCCAGGAAAGCAGGGATAAGCAGGGAGATGTGACCAGTGCAGTGATACAGGGGAGAGCAGAGCCCTGACCCCTGCATCTCCACATCACAGAACAGGGTACAGGACAGACAATCTGGCATGTGCAGGTGAAGGATGGTCGAACCTCCATCGATTCCTCCAATGGTCTCCTTCCATTGCCTTTGTTCCTCCTACCATTCCTTTTGTAAACTCCTGAGGAGGCCTATTGTTGTCTGTAGCAGAGACAGAGAGAGATTAAGGGTATTTGGGCATGGAAGAAACACAAGAGAACCCAAGGGAGCTTTTCTTGAACAGCCCAGCAGCACCATGATGGAACTGTGACCCAAACCCTGGTCCACGGAGGTGGAATTCAGTAGCAGCCTTGCTCTCTGTGGGTGCATGAATTCTTCTCTGTTATTTTCAGACTGTCCCTGAGTATGTAGAGGAGATGAGAATTTTTGACACAGGGTCCAGTCAGTATTGTGAATTACAGTAAGTCCTTCTTTTTAACAATACTTTTCCCCTTATTCCCCACCCCCCTGCCATGACATTACCACAAGTTTATTTTTTTTTTATTTTTTTAACTAGCTCGTAATAAAAAAGGGGAATAAAGTGACTTTTTTGTATTGAATGAGATCACACCCCAGAGGCAATACACTCTCCAAGTACAAATGGGAAATGTTCCAGATGCCTTCTAGACTTGTGGCCTCCTGCACCCCAAAACCACATGTCTGGATGTGCCCAGAAAAGCCTGTGCACAAATGCAGCCTGGAGTTAAATGTACTTAAGTTACATGGTGTGCCTTTCCATTGGAAGTTCTCACAGTATTAACACAGAGGTGACAGTCCCCATGGGGATGGAGTGCTGCTCCCTGGCTTGTGCTCAGTTTCTAGGGTGGGCAGTGCTGCCTGGAGAAGCCTGCTCCTGTCCCAGTCTGCTGCTTTGACAAATAGTTTTTAACATGGCTCAGGATCCACACATCAGGCTCCTCCTGTGGCTGCTTCCCTGTGAGCAAAAGCCCCAAACAGCAGAGACTTTGACATACAGAGCAGCACAGGGACCTTTAAATAACAGCCTTTATTGCTCGTTATTTGCACATCCATCTCGCAGGAGAAAACATAAAGACAAAACACATTGCAGGAAATGCTGATGCAGGCACCATTGCCTTGGCCTGACCAGCATAGTAAGAAGACAAGACACAAGAATTTACAAGATGCACATGCAAAACACACTTGTACAGGTGACTAAATCGCAACAGCCTGTGTTTCAACGAGCATTCCTCTCCCTCTCCCAGACACCCATTTCCAGTTTAATTTGACATGAAAACTAACTAGGAGGGCAGAGCTGCATTGGAAGTCAGACAAGCTCTCCTCATATGCATAAATGCGAACTCAGGTGCCAAAGTTTGGACTCCAGAGAATTAAAACACAGCCACTGCACAAAGGGCACATGCCAGGAACAGCAGCACCACTATGCAGAGGCCATGTTGGAGTGTCTCCCCCACATTCTCAGTTTTAAGTAAGAGTCATTCCCACATAGAATAAACCCATTTGACTGAGGCAAACACTCTCAACGCATCAGCAGAGATTCCTTGCAGCCCAGAAAAAGCTCAACTGGCTCAAGTTTGTTGGGGGTAATTTGTACCAGCTGCTCAGGATTGTGCTCTCCGGGAGCTGACACTTACTGCAGCTCTAGGGGGTTTGAGAAGACCCTTTTCAGCCTCTTATATGGTGTCTGAACCCCTCATTTTTTTTTTCCACAAGATACCACAGACTACATTAGAAGCAGCTCTGCTTGAATTGAGAAACTATTTTCCCTTTCCAGGAAAAGGTGGTGAGAAAGTACATTCTCCAACTAACAATGCATTTTTCATCTGTTTTGGTCTTGGATGACAGAGGGACAAACATTTTTTACAGTTTTATAGATAAGTTTTAGAAAAAAAAGAAACAAAGAAGACACCATAGCACAACACACACATGGAGTAACTCTGCAGTAGTTAATCTAGCTGTTCTAGATTTACAGCTGTTTCTGAGGTTAGATCATTCACTAATGTCTTTCATATCATGACCCAGTAAACTCCTCACTTCCAGCAGAGCACCTAACTACGCAATTACCCGTTAGCTGTTTAATAGGACATATGATTTTAAATTAAACACTGACTTAATTGGTTTGCTGGACAGGCACAGGCATTACAGCTTTAATTGCTTTTGCTGAGTTGGGGTCTCAGCCAGTTTAAGGCAGCTTGGGAGAAAGGGCCCCTGAACTCCTGTTACCAAAAGCTTCACATCCACGTAGAAATTCACAGCAACAGTTTCTGCAGTGCTCCCTGCTTATTGCAGGATGTTTTGAGACAGAAGGCTGAAAAACAAAGCTGCCAGTACTCACTGATAAAACAAGCCTCCTGTACTACCTGAAGGTTGATGTCCTGACGTGATCCCATTGCCTGGCAGTGCTGTGCAGGGCCATCCAGCAGTTACCACGTTTGCAGAAGCCATTTGCCAGACACTGAACACAAAGTGTGGTTCTGTACTTTAAGCAGCCCAGCATAGCTCTGTGAACATCCCTGCAGCCATCCCCAGAAAGGGAGAAACTGAACTAACAAGATGAATCTTGCAGGCTGGAAACCTGGGAGCTTGCGCGTGAGTCACTACGTTGGGAAAGGTCAGCCACAAAACCAGGTCAGTCTCACTCTCCCTCAGTTAAGAGGGAGAAGAGCTGTTGAGAGCCATTGGCCTCCTCCAAGGGCAACCCTTTGCAGATACCTCCAGCTTGCTCCTGAGTGAACCTCATGGTGAAAATCAGGCACAGCCCAAAAGGCAGGTATGGCAATTGCCAACAGGTGATGGTTTCAGCATCTTAATGTCTACTTAAGTCTTTCAAAGGTCAGCTGGGATCTAGCAAAGAAAGGAAAGGGAGCAAATGAAATGAGGGCTCAGGCTAAAGGGAAAAAAACAGACCTCTATTTGCAGCTGATGCCCGTGCTCCAATCAGCACTGGGGATGTAGCAGAGGGCTCTGACAGATTTGAACACAGCAGCTCTGAGCAGCCTTCTGTGCTTTGGTGAAGCATCTGAAACCATCTTCTGCCCTGGGAAAAACATATCTCACAAATCTAAACATGTCACCTCAAAGGGAAAACTATTTATTATTAATGATACTATTAGTGCTGTTTTTCCCTATAGACTGAGGAGACTAAATAACAGGATCTGAAAACTAACCAAATGTTCAGACCAAACTAGCGAGAAGACATACAGACACACAAACTTTGCAGTGACTTAAAACAGTTTAATGTAATTCCAAGACAAAGTGTGATTACATTTCTACACATATACAATATGCATATGTGAGTTGACAAATTCTGATTAATAACTCGTTTCACCTCAGAGACCGAAAAAATGATCAAAAAGAAACCGTGAATAACAAGCTATAACATAGTTCACCACAACGGGACCTCCTTTCTCACCCTACAGTTAGTAATATTACAATTAAAATAACTATATTCTTCTATAATGTATTTTCTGTTAAAATCATCTCATAAATTTACAATGCTATTATTAGTTTCCAAGACTAATATAAATTCACTCCATTTTTCTACAACGAAAATGATTATTAATTAGAAGCACACAACGTCATGATGAAAAACACAAGCATTTTTTTTTTTAGTAGCAAGAACTTGATTGGTTAAGAATTAGTTTTCTTGTAAAACATTCTAAAGCCAAGTAAAATATCCATTCTTATAACATACCTATAATATGAGACTAAGGAATAGGTTACATATAGGTCTACAACACATCAGTTTGTTTTTGTTTTTTCTTTTAAAAGAAGAAAGACGTATTACTAAAAAAAAAAGAAAAAGAGGAAGGAAAGAAAAAAGAAAACAGAAAGGGACAATTCACATAGGTAAAAAGCAGTACACAAGAAAATACTGTTGCACACAATAATTTTCACAAAGATTAACATGGATTAACACTCTTATTACAGAAACCGTACAGTGAAGGAACACAACAGCTCAGGGCTTTCGTGGGGTTACTGGGCTGAGATGATACTGTAGAGAAAGAACCACTTGTGATCCAGAGCTGGGGCAGGGGCATCTTTTCTCTTGCGATTACAATAACATTTCACAGCTCCAACCCCACTTCCCCTTAATAATTTTGGTGCAGTGTATATTAACTTCCACTTTCCATCCAGAGCATGCTGGGTTTGTGGGCAGTCAAAAGGCATAAAATGTTCCCTCCATTTCACCCCTTCTGTTTTTAAAAGGATTTTACAGATCATAAAAAAAATGTTTCACCCGTTGGTTCATTTTTAACTACCCGAAATCTAGACTTTTCACCTTCCAAGATGCACCTCCTTCTTCTCGCTTGCTCTCTCCCTCTCTTTCTCTCTCTCTCTCTCACACACACACTCCTTTATTAAAGCTATTAATGACACTTCCTCTCCTTTCAGAAATTGGATTTGGTATGAAATATACAGTCTACATTCTGGTTCTGCCCAAGTAGAATCTGGTACCCAAAATGCCTTGATTGCTTTGTTGGTGAAACATGGGATGTGGAGATCCTTTTTACACCTGAAATGGTTGCGCCCTGGAATATCTGTGGAAGTTTCATTTCAAGAAGGATACAGAGCAAAAAATATAAACGAAAATTAAAAAAAATCAAACACGTAAGGGATAACGGGAAAAGTCAGAAGTGTTGTATGTAACCAAGTGAGGTGGGAACGTTGCAGAAGCGCTTTTTCCCTTGTGAGGGCAGAGGTGCTATATGTAACCATCCAGATTCTACGGGATGTGCGTTGCCAGTGTTGGAAACCCCTTCTTGCCTGACAAGCTGCAAGCCAAAGTATTCAACAAGACTCTCTGGCTCCTCCATTTGAGTGTGCTGGCATTTGCGAGTCTGACTCCCTCCCGAGAGAACAGGAGACCGGGCAGGAGCCGGGGGCAGCAAAGCCTGTGGATTGTGTGGCGGTGCACGGTGAGGGCGGGGGGGCGTTTTCCAGCTGGCCCGAGCGCTGCTGACAGCCCTGGCTTGCTGAATGATACCTTATTTATCGCTTTGGGAATGGGGGCAGCGCGACGGGCACGGCGCGGCGGGAGGAGGAGGAGGAGGAGGAGGATGATGATGCGGGCTGCGCTCCCCGGCCCCACCGCTGCTGATGGTACCGGGGGCAGCACCGGAGCCCGGCTGAAAAGCATCGCCGGGCGCTCCTGTTCGCTACCTCTGCTCTAAGCTGACTGATACAGCCTCGTCAGGCACGGTGGAAACGCGTAAGGAGCCCTCCCGTGAGTACCCGAGCTCCACAGCTGAAGCTGAGATGTACATATGCGTGTTTTTAAATGCCAGTTCCTGTACTTTCATGATCTCAAAGTACCATTTTGCCCAGCAGACATTTATACCATGTTCGTTATTTACCCAAGTGAAAGAACACAACAGAATAAACTAGACAGGCTAAGTGAGAGCAGGGAGTGGGGAATGTGATATCTCAAAATGCAAAGTACGGGGTAATAGCAGCAGGGAAACATCATTAACGGGAACTGGCATGGGCTGAGAAAACAGAGTTGACAAGGAGATGGTCAGTGAACTTTGTATTTTGTTTACTGGTTTAAAACATTTGAGTGGTGAGCATCATTTGTAAGAAAGGGGTGAACAGATGAAAGCCTAATTACAGCATTGCCTCTGAGTGGTGCGAGCACACAAACACACACACACACACACACACGCTCACCACACAAACACCCCCCAGCCCCACCCCCAAAAATAAAACAGGCATTCACTAACTCAGGAATTAATCATTTGGGTAATGATTTATCAACAGTACAATACAATCCTTCCTTTGAATATCCTTCATTCTCCTGATGTGGGTATCTTCATCCAGATGAGGATCCTACATAGAACAGTGAATTTTGTGTCGTGATCCCTGCTTCAACCCAGGGAGGCCTGATAAAGCACATTATTAAAACAAGCGTACAAACAAATAGCTTATCTGTTGAACTAAATCTTCAAAGTGGGTGGAGTGTTTTTTCAATCAGACTTTGGAATACAGAGGATTACTTCATCTCTGGACTGACTTTCCAACACTATGTTATATCTCAAAACAGAATATACATATTAAAAACACACTTGTACTTTTCCATTTTTAACGGGAGAAATTAAAAAGAGGCAGCTGTATTGAGTTTTTGAAGGTGTCACTTATAAACACAAGATTTCCCTTAAAAAGTACCAGTTTAAATGTAAACTATAAAACACTGTAATAACTATAAAATGTAGCCAGAAAACTGTTAAGTAGCCACAGTCTATTATTCAGTTCATATTGGTTTAAAATGTGACTCATTAATATCTTCTAGAAGGCCAAAGCATTTTACAGTAGCTATAAACATATATACTTACATGTGCATTTTAACATCACAATTGATTAAAATACATAAAAGAGTAATCTATTCCTTGGTTTAAATTTTTTTTCTTTTTAAAGATTCACTGTCTTCAGAATTCACTCAAGCAACAATGACCAGGGTGGGCATTTATCGCTATTCTGCCCCTATGAAGTTCAGAGTCTTTGAATCAAAGTTCAAGCTGGCTACATGATTTCAAAAAGGCTAAAACCAGGATGAATGCCCACATTTGAGGTAATTATTGCCATTAGGTCACAGTTTGCGTAATGTAAGTGTATTTAAATCCTTCTTTTAAAAAACCAAAGGTATCCCACAGTACAAGGGGATACCCTTTGAAGCAATCAGAATCCAGAATCCTGATCAGTGGGTTTGCTTCCAAAGGAGCTGGCGGTCCTGGAGCACGAGGCACTCCTGGGACAGTCGCCGATCAGCCTAGAGCTCAGGTGAGCAAGCCTGTTAACAAGCCTTTTTTAATTTTTTTTTACTTTTTTTTCTAAAGAAAAAGAAAACAGAAGGAAAATCAGAGGTGCCATAAAATAGATGGATAACATTTCTGATCAGAATTCCAGACTGAAGCTTTTCTATCTGTCTTACTCCTTTCCAAACAGTTTGCTAAAAAAAATAAAAAATAAGTCAAAATACATTGCCTTAAATATTAACTGTGCCAGAACTGCAAAAACTCCTTGGCTATGTTCTGAAAGTGGGATAAGCTTTGCTTTTGCTGAGCATTGTTGCCCCATTGCTTTCTGTTTCAAAGAGGAAACCTTGTTTGAAAGAAAGAAAGAAGGAAATGAGGAAGGAAGAAAATGAAGGGAGGGAAGGAAGGGACAGAAAAGGAAGGGAAGGGAGGGAATGAGGAAGGGAGGAAGGAAAGAAAGAGAAAGAGAAAGAGAAAGAGAAAGAGAAAGAGAAAGAGAAAGAGAAAGAGAAAGAGAAAGAGAAAAGGAAAGGGAAAGAAAAATAATCCCTGGCTGTCAGAAGTACACACACGTATTTACAAGGTTTGTGTGAATCTGCACACAGTTCCCCTCACAGCGAAAGAGTTAAGAACAGAGATGTCACAATATTTATCAGTGCAGTAAAAAATATCATTTTTGGAAAAAAATATACCTTTAGTATTGCCTTTCTTAGATTAACTACGATAAGCAAAAGATTAAAACCAAAAATTTTATCTTCAAACACACATGAATAGTCTGTTATAGCAGCACTGCTAAAACTGGAAGGACAAAGCTAACCCGTAAATGAGAAACAGGAGTTTCAAACCACAAATGCTGAACGCAAAGCCTCCTAGTATGCTTCCTAAGACTTCTGAAGAACCAAGCCAATCTACCATTCAAATTTCACTCTCAACACACACAAATGCTCTGAACCCACGTCTTCCCACTGAATTTAACACCCATTTAACACACACAGAGCTCAGCTCAGTTTACCCCTGGACAGGTTCTCACACCTCCACCTGCATCAGCAGCTCCTCACAGGTAACTGCTGCCTCTGGGGTCACTCCCAGTGTTATGTTTGTCCCAAGAGAACAAGACAGCTTCAGCACAGAGCCCTCAGTTGGCAGTGCTCCCTGGACTTCCAGGAGCCATCCCTGCAGTGGGTCTCCCCATGTGCCTGGTGTGGGTGTGAGTGTGGTGGCATCACAGCAACACAGACAGGTGGTGGTGTTCCCAGGGAGTGGGAAGGATGGATCACAGGGATGGAGACCAGCCTGGAAAGCCCAGCACCTCTCATCCAATGCAGTACTCCAGCAAGGAGCCTACACACAGCCTTTGACAAGAAGACTGCCACCATCTCTTTGAGCACCATTGTAAAATGGTGTACCTCACTCTGCAGCCCAGGGTGAAATCCTCACCATCACCAGAGGCAGCTTTGTTGGGAGTATGGCAGTGGGAGAACCCCAGCAGCACACACTCATCTTCTCCTCCCTAAGTTTGGAGAGAGCAAAATGATTTGTAGGCAGAGAAGTGGGCCTTGAGAAGTAAGATGGGGACTCCTGAACTTCAGACACAGGCTCTTCTCACAGAAGCACTGAGAGGGGTGATGTAGATGAGTGCCCAGGACCACAGATCAACTGCTTTGAAGCTCCCACCGCAAATGGAATCACAGCAGGGACAGCTGTGTGAACAAGAAGGGGGAAAAATTCCCTTCCTACATTTTTCCCTTCGCATTGCCTATGCCCTGCAGACTTTGTGTACAGGTATCCAGGATTTGACTGACAAGTAGCACTGCAGTTCTCTAGTGGACTGATTGCCAAGCCATGGAAGAATACAAGTGGAAGTCCAACACCCTTGACCAGCTGTGCCTGGCCTGACCATGGCATCACTGTTTAGGGTCCAACCCACAGAACAAACCCAGCATCCTAAATCCAGAGAAGGAGACACTACAGAAGCATGCAGAGCATCCAGAAGCTTATCCCCACTACACAGCTCACCATTTCCACACTGCATTGTCACTACTAAAACACTTAAATCAATGTGAACAATAACAATAGAAGAAAAACGTTTTTGACATCCCCTACAGTTTAGGATAGCAGCAATATTTAGTGTGAATTTCTCTGCTCATCAAGCTAGCTACTCAAAACAATGACAGAAACTTGAGAGAGAGAGAGAGAGAGAAAAAGAAAAAGAAGGGAATGGAAAAATGTAGTTCCATGGCACATCCTCATTGCCTGGTGCTCTTGACTTGTGGCTTCAGTTAATTTCTGGAGTAGGTGGGGGGTCTCCTTCTCTCTTTCTTTTAAAAAAAAAAGTATCTTTGGTTAAAGAAAAAAACCAGGTTTATTGCCCTTCAAATTTGCTAATGGAATTGCCCTCAAACCAAGCTAAAAGACACAATTCCTTGAAAGTCTAAAAAAAGGAAAAATGTCACAGTCAGAGGTGTCCCTTTCTTGGAATGTTTAACGTATTATGACAAAACTACTTGAAAAGAGAGAGAGTAAGAGACCTGCCAAGGCCCAATTTTTGTGGGTACAAATAAGTAATACTCTGCTGAGGAAGATGCAATTGCATTTGCTTTCTCAAATGACTGGGTTTGACCCAATCTACAGTGAGAAGTGTTTCCATTCGGGTTTTCCAATCTGCTCATCTTGGCGATTCTCTCCCCTCCCTCCTGCATTCTGGCTTCACAGCAGGAAATTGAGCATCCACCTCTGAGGAGAAGCAATGTCCATGCTTCCTTCTGCTTTCTTCCCAAGAATGCAAGACAAGATGATGGGGAAAAGGACCACCTTTTCACTGTGCCAGCCATAAGCCACTCATACAACTTTCAGTACCTAAACATTTTCCTCCCTGCTCAAGTTTCCATGCCATTTACCCCATGCACACAAGGAACACCAACTGAACCAAACCATGCCAATCTCATTTCCTCTACAAAGGATTCTGCAAACAAAACAAGCTGGCTGTTATGTGTGTGGTATGGACAGCATGCAAAGCTTTTGCTTCCTCTGCTGAAATGGCTATTTCCTCTATGACTAACCCCACCTTTATCCATACAGTGCTTTTGTACTGGTGTGAGGGAGGAGGTGTTGCTCAGCTCCCTCATACCCACCAGAAAACACAGCTCTCACACAGTGTTTCACCATCAAAACAATTTGATGGCTGTGCTGTGCATCTCTTGCAATCAGCAGCTCATCACCACAATCACCTGACCACCTACAGCTGGCAGACCAGCAACTCCAGGATGGACAACACGAACAGTGGCTCCTCCAACATGCACTGCACCCCTTCTCACTGCCAGACTGTGCTGTTGTAACAGCTCCACTGCCAAAAGGCCCCCTCAGATCAGATCTGAGCCTATGTGGGAGAGCAGGTCAGATGGGAACACAGGGAAAAGGCAATTAGTTCAAGCAAAACGTTACTGTGATTGAGATTGCAACCTTCCATGTTTCGTTGGTCCTACACTAGAGGAGCACATAAACAAGTATTTAACTTGAAGGGTTTAAATCTATTCTTTAGTAAAGCACTCAAGTGCATGATTAACTTTCAGTCTCTGCTGAAGTCCTGTAATTTTTTTAACAGAATTTAAATTCAGTCACTACTCCCCCCTATTCTAACACAGCAGGTAATGCAAATGAAACCATAAATATCTAAACTGTAGCAACCAGAATAGCTTAACAAAATTCCACAACAAATAATTATAAAAGAAGGGAAAACCTACATCAGGAACAGACAACAACAAAAAAATCAAGCCAAGCATTCTGGCCCTGTGGACATCTAACTAACCTTCAGTGAGAGTGGAAGAACAGGTGAGGAACACTGTCCTGTTGCAGCCACACTTGACCCAGCTGATGCCATCCATGTGCACCAGTGTGCTTTATCCAGTGATGGGACTGACAGTGGCTGCTGAGGCTCTTTCAATACCTCTCTTTCTGGAGAGCCATCTATCTGCTTTCTCCTTTAGGAAAACCAAACCCTTAACATTTAGCGTGGCCTTGGGCTCATCAACTGGACCAATGATCATGGCCTGGAACACAAATAAGTCTTATATAAATGTCCTATCAAACTAAGTGATGGTGAGCTGGATCCTGGGGCACCAAGGTCCTTATCTGCCTTTGATCCAGCTTTCCTGACAGATCATTACGTTAGCTCCTGTTGGGTTTTGGCCTCTGAATGAATGTTTCTGGACTTATTCTGAAATGTAGATATGACCCAGAGGGTCCTGCTCCTCAACACTGTAACCACTCTCACTGAGTGGCCCCACTCCCCCCACATTAGTGACAGAGTTTTCATCCTTGGAATAATTTAGTTTCTCCTTTCTCCTGCAGTTCTCACAGTCACAGCAACCCTTCCAATGCCACTGATGAAGAGAAATAAAATTAAGAACACTAACAACAATACACTAAGAGAAAAAAACCCCCACAAAGTTTAAGGAATGCGTGTGCAATTAAAACCCAGAGTAAAATACAATAATAATAAAATAATAATCATAATCATAACAACCATACAATAAAATAACATTATCTTTCCTTTTCATGACATAAGCAGCATGATGCTCTCACTCCCGAACTGGTGGGAGAGGAGAGGAATGCAAGAGAGAGAGCGCAGGGCTTTATTTTCCTGCCTCAGATGAAAGGGGACATGTTGTCTTTCCAAAGGAAGGGGGGTAAGGTGCATAGGCTGCCGGGAGATTGCATCCTCATCTACAGTATATTGAGCTGGAATGAAAGATAGGCAGGAGAAGAAAAATGTGCAAGGGTAGTCCAAGAACCAGAGCTGGCAACCAGGGAGGTTATTTGGTAATTTGCCAGAAGACAACAGCCTTGTTGAACAGCCTATGCATAGTGGGATCCCTTCTTCTTCCAGGCCAGCCAAGCACTTACCACAAGGCATTATATATGTGCTTGACTTTCTGTCAGCTTTTCCAACCTGAGAGAGCCTTCCTCCTCACTTCTGCTCAGGGAAACCAGCACTCACCACCCTTGCCAACGCACCTGCTATTTTCCAGCATCTTGCAAAATACCTGACTACTCATGCTGTAGGGAAATGTAGAGTGGAACCAAGCAGTCACACAGACTCCAGCTTTTGTGGAAACATTCTACCAAACTCCTTTCTCTCCTTCCTCCTCAGGACATCCATAGACATGGGTACTCTAGAGACATTTCCAAGTACTGCTGCACCACTGCAATTGCCCCTACCAAGGAAATTCCCTTCTGAACCAAACCAGCTACAGAAAAGGCTCTCTTTAGAAACTGTTGGAAAACAAGACAACCATGTAGCATTCCTTGGTGTGGAGGACTGCAGGACCACCATTCCCAGGTCACTCTGCCTCTGCAGGTAGTTTTTCGGGTGTAGGTGAGAAGAGAGGAGGGAGGCACACAGTGTCACAGCTATGTTAGAGTGGGTAAGGCTCAATGTATTAAAACACGCTTTTCACTTAAGAAACCTGAGACTGACTCTCTCAACTGGATTTTCTCATGCTTGCTTTGGGACTCCAGCCCTTTCCTGATCCCTTCTCATCAACAGACACAGTGAGAGATGTTGGCAACAAGTAGTGTTTCCCCCTTTCAAGGGCTAAATTTTTGTTCCCATTTCAGACACACAACCAGGACAACCTGATGATGAGAGTGGACACTGTCCTCCCACTCCATCGAGAACATCGTCAAACAGCAGAATGAGAATTCAGTTTCTGGGGAGGAAACCTGCTATTTCAACAGGACAGAAACAGACCAGTCCAGAAACTAATCCCGAGACCCTCTGGGAGTTACCCTGGGTCTCACAACTGACCTGGTCACTTCCAGCCTATCCAGTGCTCGACAAAACACCCAGTTATATGCACTTCTGACCCCAATGAGCCTCCCCAACACCTCGCCAAGTGAGCTAAGATTGACGATGTGGAAAAAAAAACCCAAACCAACACCACCAGAAGAAGGAGAAAATCGGCAATAACAACCTTAATTTAAAAAAAAAAAAAAAGAAGAAGAAAAAAAAGAGCTGAGAGTAAATTCCGACTAGCCTCAGTCAGTTTCTAGGAGTACCAGTGGAAGTAAACCCTTAAACCGCGTCTGTAGTTCGGTAAGGCACTACGAGGGAATGATGTAAAACTAAGACTGTGACAGTTGTAATGGCTGTGCCGAGGAACACACCACAGAGAGAAGGCAGCATCTGCACACACACGCACACACACACACGCACACGTACATACCTGGACAATCACATTTGTTACATGCCTATGTTATATCACTTTTCTTTGTGCAATCACATTGAGGAATAGTCTATTGGTATCGTTGAAGTTCAACACAAAAGAGTAAAAAGGGATATGACCTGTATAGTGCTACATTCTACCGGGGCTGGGGCAGAGGGCTGGGGGCAGCTAAAATGTCTCCTCCTATACTAAAACGGCTAGGGATTAAAAAGGAATATTTAAAAAAAAAATAAAGCAACTGAAATCCAACATACATTATTAGAGATCTTGTTTAGGAACAGCATTTCTCAGGGATTTATCCAGTGTGTTCAAGAAAAGGGAGAAACACCCCCATTGCTTCGGCTCAACCAGTGCTGCATGGCCTGTTTTGCACAAGTGTGTTTAAACAAAACAGTGTTAGGTCCAGATTTAGAGCACTGGGACAACATTTTATCCTCCTACCTCAGCCTCCCTTATCCACTTTGTTTTTTCATTAAAAATCCCCCCAAATCTGTGTATACTTTGGGATACGAAAACAACTGCAAAGATGGGGTATAAACCCTTTGAAAAGCTGGATAAATCCCTAATCCACATACCTATAGGATTAAAAACCTAATGGATTTCATTTTAGGTGTTTTGGACAATAAATTTCTAAATGTAGCTCACTATTGGATGAAAATAACCTTTAAAAGTCTGTTGGTGAAGTTCTTCAAAAGACAGGACCCGCTGGAGGGTCCTTTTGCTTCTCTCTTTCTCTCTAGTTTGGTGCAGAATGGTTGGTTTTTTGTGGTTTATTTTTTTTCTGTTCTTTTTTTCCATTTTCTTTTTTTTTTTAAATAAAAATTGTAGAATTGGTTCTCCCCCTTCTTTCCTCTTTTTCTTTTCTTCCTTAAAGTCTCCTTCGTTCAAGTTTCATGTGAGCCTCCCATTGCATTGTTAGCTTGTCATATTCTTCAATACAAAAGCGGCTGCCTCACTCCCCCCGGCACGGGTGCGTCTCTCACTCTTTATTCCAGTGTTTAGATGTAAGGGTACTGGTTGACCTTGGTGGGGCTCAGTGGGTATCCAGTGTAGACTGTAGAGGCTGGAGAAGCACTTATATAGGTCTGGTGGGCAAACTGAGCCTGGTACTGGCTCGGGTGGATGGTGGGTGAGGGCAGGACGCGCGGGCCCATGCTGACGGGGACCTGGTGGACGATGCTGGCGGGGTAGGTGGTGTGCTGCACCGCGTGCCGTGCGGACCCTTGGGAGGCCACCAGGTGCGCGACGGTGCCCGTGGAGCCCAGGGCGGCGGGGGCGGTGTATGTGTAGAGGTGGGGCTGGGTGGGCAGGTGAGCAGCGGCAGCCGCGGCCAGGTGGGGATGAACTGTACCATGGCTGGGACTATTGTGCGGGAAAGAGTACGGGGCCTGAGCTATCGTTGGAGTGATGTAGGCTTGCTGTCTCCGGTGACTCCCTGTGCGGTCAGTCGTGATGTGCTGCTGGGCCTGGATAAAGACAGCAACAGTGATAAGCAGTTACAACACAAGAGATGGCTCTTTATCTCCTCAGTAGTGCCTGGGAACCTCCCTGCAACACCAGGGCAGCCTCAGGGAAGTCTCTTGTGCTCCTCCTGACACCCTCAGCATCACCAGTCTTCCCTTGGAAACAAGTGACAGCAATGAGTCCCTCACAATCCTAGGTTTCATACATCATACATTCATACGCTGACCAAAATTGTCCCCCAAAGGTCAGCAAGTCCCTCAGTTTGAGCTACAAACTGCTGCCACAGCTATCACAAAGATGCAGCCTTGGATACCCAGCTCCCAAGAACATCTTCCACAAGTCCAGTTGCTCATGCAACACATGGTTTTTGTTAGTGAACTCTCTGCTGACAAAATGTGCTGTGCAGATAGCTCAGGGGAATGAAATTGCCTCACTGTGACTGGAACAGGCAATTTATTTTTGCTCAGTTTGGGTGTTTGCAGTTAATAATTTCCTTGACTAGCAAAAATAACAATGTTATTTTTTAAAGATACGGTCCTCAGTTTGATCAGATCCTGCAGGTGCCTGGTGCTCTCATGTAATCAACTGTAATTACTAGAGCACAGGCAACTTCTTGTAGGGGGACGGAAGCAATGCAGTTTTTCTACTAGAGATTTTCTAAGTTGATTTTTTGCATTGCATAATAATGTAAGGAATTTTCCCTGTCATTTGTAGTCAGAGTATTAAATTACCATTAAAGCAGGAATTAGAAGGCAAGAAGGACAATACCCCATGCTGTTTCCTTCTGTTCTTCCAAACCTTCTCACCTTCTTTGTAAGCACCCCCTGCGCTGTCACTGTGGTCTGAAATGCGGCAAGCACACTCCTCCCCAACTCTTACGAACAGCATCGTGCCCGCTTCCTCTGTTTTCACAACCTTTCATTTCAAATTTCTTCACATTTTTAAAGTTCATCTGCATTTTGAGCAGGAGGGGACATTCTTCTCCATCAAATTACTTTCCAAAAATAGCTCTGTTCATCCACCTATGGATGCAAAACCAGCACTGTCCTCCAAGCTCTCCAGACTTTCTCCTTTTGAAACATTGGTAACTGTGCTGTAACTTCCGTACTCTTACTACCTCACCTCGGGGAAGAGAGAGGTCCCAAGTCCAGGAAAAGGCCATTATTTACTGAAGCTCCCTGGGAGCTCCCTGGAACTTCTAATCCCAGACTGTGAAACATTTTGAGAAGTACATGCTGCCAAGAAATGGGATTTGCCCAGATCTCAGCCCAAGTTTATCATGGGATGGATCAAGCGCCTAGGTCATCCATACACAGAATTAGGTCATATGCTCAATGAGGTCATGTATCTGCACAGAGACTTTGCTTTGACTTCTCTTGCAATTCCACAGCTGGGCTGATGCCCTGTACTTCGAAGATACTCTCCCTGTGGTTACCAATAGCTTAGGAGAATTCAGTCCTTCCTACGTGCTCCTGCTCAACTCTGTTGTGGCTGAGCCACTGCACTTCCCTCTTGTGTAATTCCCACTCACACTGTTAGACTACCCGACTTCAGAACATGTGGTAAGAGCACCACCAGCCCACGTAGAGATGTGATCTGCACCACCTCTGCTGCCTGAGCTGGAAGACCAAGGTCTGCAGTCAAGTAGAAACAAGTAGATCAAACTCAACGTGGGGCCCTTCTATCACCAGACTGGAACGGGACAGCCAATGCTGGAGGAGCAGTAGGTTACAGCTGGATGATGCACCACCAAAATCAGTCTCGACTGACTTACCTGACTTAGATTAAGAGGCTGCTGCTGCTGGAAATGTGCTCCTGGTCGCTGCTGCCTATAGGCAACGGCTCCAGACGAGCTCCCTGAAGAGTGACCGCTGGTGGAGGTCACGGTGCTGGAGGACTTGGACTTGTAGGAGGATGAGTGGTGACTGGTGGTGACTGTGCCAGGAAAGGAAACACATTTGTAGCTTACATCACATTCTTTAATTGCTCACCCTACCTTTTCCTCACTGAGTCTCCTCCCGAGTGGCTTTTCAGAGGAGACATACAACAGAAGCAGGGTAAGAAAACTGTTTCTCTTAATTAACAGAATACCTCACCAGTGCTTCATATACATGACCAGCCTGTTATCCTAGAGGTAGACAAGCAGACCTGATAACTGGACCCAAAGCAGGCCTGGAAAAGGCTTTACAGATCCTTCAGAAGTGTGAGAAACTGTTCTGCCAGCAGAACTGTACAACGCGGGTACAAATCCCAAGGAGAAGAAGAAAAGTATGGTGTGCACAGCATAAAAAAGCCCTGGCTTGCCTAACATCAGGGTGAGTGGGAAGGGTGCTAGTGGGGAGCTCACCCTTTGAGCATTTGTGTTCACCAGCAGTGAGTCAAAAGCCAGGACTGCCAAGTAGCTCAAAGTCAATTGTTTCAGGCCAGACTTCCACCATAAACCCCTTTTCAACACATTGTACTATCTAGCATTGCAGAGGTTTTGGATGAGCAAACCTCATCTGTCCCTAATGAAGATCCTGGGGAAATGTTCTTCCCAGAAACATCAAGTCTGGATGAAAATTCACATGTGTTTTCAACCTCTTACCCATTTTAAAATAAACCTATGGAAAGGCAAGGCAGCAAAGGTTCACACTTGCATATGGGAGCCCTCTGTGTCAAATGCTGAGCTAAAGGCTGCATTCTGTTCTTGGGTTTGTACAGAAGTAACTGGGACCGACACTTGCCCCTGTGACTCCTGAGTGAACCAGGGCACATAAATAATGCAATATGGCTCCCAAGAACAGATGGGTCACTTGAGAGAAGGACAGGAGCACTTCTTTTTTTTTTGAAAACAAAACAAACAAACAAACAAACAAAATGAAACTGAACAATGAGATTCTTCCAAGATAAATCATTTATTTCTTACTAATTTTCTTGATGGAAGAGGTGCAATTTACCTGGTGCCAGGCTATCGCACTCTACCAACACCTCACTGGCCTGGGTTTTCAGTGGTGGCACGATGATCGTTCGGGGGTTCCCACTGCAGTGAGTCTCTGGAACCCCTTTGGTGTCGTAGCTGTTCCCGTTATTCTGCCCTGCGCGATGTTGCACAGCATAAGGGCTGTTGTTGCTGGAGGAATCGGAGTAGGGAGAGTCATGCACGGTGACACAGCTGATGACATTCTTCCTTTGCTTGGACAAGGTGCTGAAACACAAGCAATAGAAAGAGTGGAAAAAGTGAACAGGCAATGATCAACTCGAAATCCCTAGAAGACTCTGCCTGTGGCACACAAGCTCCATAACAGCAAAGCACACCCTTCAGTCCTCCATCAGAGAGAGGTTGCTTAAGCCAAATCCCAGGCTTCAAAACTCACTCGTTACTATTCCAGGAAAGCCCTCATGGAGGTCAAGGAGTGAGTAAGACATTGTGGATAGATCTTATATTCACACTGCTTAGAATAGCACTGAACCAGACTGCCAGATTTATTTTCAGACTGCTTTTTATGTATGTGTGCAGTAAAAGCCCAGCAGTTATACTATGCTTTGTTGCAAGTCTCACCACCCACACACAAACGTGGCAGTTTCTCCCAGCCTTCCAGCAATGATTTAATAATAGATGCTATGACTTTTCATGCTTAAATTCCATGAATCTACAAAATACACTCCATTCTATTTACTAATATGGTACAATGGGCATATATTCTCAATAAGCATTTGAAAATGAGGAACGAATGACAAAGAAACAAGCAAAGTATGCAATGCTTCTGATTTTCTTTCCTTTCTCTGAATAGGCACAGGGTCTCCTGACTCTAGCGTGGAATATCAGGTCCTGCTGCAACTAATCTATCTATGACATCAAAAAAGTGATTAAAAAAGAACATCAACACTTCCAAGATTAGTGCTAGAAATTCATTAGACAAGACTGCATGAGTACGATTGGGATTTGCTCTGCTATTGTGTCTAATTATTCCTGATGGTTTCTCCTTCCTGTTATGAGCTTGTTTAGGGAGAAAAAGAGAGCGAGAAAGAGGAGGGAGGAAGGGGGACGGTGAAGATTTGCTTAAATGGTTCACATCCTTGACAGTGCACAGACCTTGACTACAGAAAATAGCTGTTATGTTTCACTGATTGCATTATGTTGTTATGGCAACTGAAGTTTTTAAAATGATGAAAAGAAATGGATAGCACATAAAAAGCTAAGTAATTAGGTTTAATGGTGGAAACAGCCCCAACAGGAACAGAAATGCCATGGAGAAAAAGGAATCTTAACTTCTTGAGTGTGCACTTTAAACAGAGAGAAATCTCCTTCCCATAGAGTGTCCTCTCCATTTGCTCACTCCGGCTAGTCCAATCCAGGGAAGAGCTGATTAATCCAGTCTGAGTCTGTGATGGGGCTGTTTGTTCTCTATTCTCAGCATCGCTTCTTAGACAAGGAAAGGTGGAGCAGACACTGAGAACAGTTTCCCTCCAAGGACACTTATTTATTTTTCACTGTGGTAAGGGAGCACTGGTAGATTCCCTTCAACTTGTCCGTCCCAAAGTCTCTCTGTCAGCACTCATAAACTGCAACACTGCAACTCACCACCTCATTCCCAAGACTTGGGATTAAAAAACTATTATCTTTTCCTTTAAAGAATGCCTTGGGGTGGTGCATTCACAAACAAGTTATCATCACACAGACCTTCTCTGGGCTATCATCACAGGATCCTGGTGTGCCCCGGGGAGGACACAAGACCATGTTGTTCTACTCACAGCGAAAAACATGTCTCCAGAGGCCCTGCTATCCTAAAACATTGTCACTTGAAGCAGGGCAGATGACAGAGAGGGAGAGGGAGCTACTGCATGGCAATCTGGAATTGGAAAGCAACCCTTCCAGGGGCAGGGATACATCGACAGGAAAGATGTACAATAGCAAACTCTCATATTCTGGCTTTTCACAAGATGCTGCAGAGCTCTGATTAGAAATGGAAAGAGCAACAGCATATCTTAGATGGACAAGAACTGTATGTGAAGAAAGATGGAGCAGTTTGGATATGCTGCTAAGAATGAAGAATATTAAGCCAATAAAAATGACTAATATTGCATCAATATTCCCCTCTCCATCAGTAGAAAGGCCTGTAATCACACATTTATGAGTATCCACACTGCTTGCCCTTTGCAGCTACCCTTGGCTGCCAGTTGGGAAGAGAGATATATTCTTTATCTCTGACAGTTATTACATTTTATAAAGAAAAATCAAGTCACTAAAGAGTTTTCTGACAACTGATAAGGTCTAACTGTTCTTTTACAGTCCTTTCCTTACATAAGTGTTTGAGCCGCTGAACTGGAAATACCTGCTCTCAGCTGACACTTGACATGGGAAAGTTGAGCTGTAGAACTGGAAGAGTAATTTTCTGTGTAATCTGTGCTATTTATTGTTTTAGAATGGGCATATTTTTCAGTAATTTGAATGAGGGCTTGTCAAAGCACGGACCATAAGAAGTTTTCTCCTTCAAAGTGTTAAAAGCTCCTTGGTTACAGTAAGAAATTCAAGTATAACTGTTTGCTTAAACAAACAAATGACCCCAAACCCAAACTTTTCCAAAGCAAGGGACTATTGCAGGTTATTAAACTCATTTCATGGACTGGAACATAAAAAGGACCAGAGCTATGGTCCTACCAGGCCTTACACAAGTGCTCAGCAGAACTAACGTGTGTCATCTCCCAAAGTCAACCGCGCTATTCCAGTAACAGGGCTAAATCCTGTGGGTGAATATCTGCAGGATTAGGGCCCTAGTGATCAGCCTCTCGACTCAGCAGGCTGCATCATTTCAAGCACACAAGGAGTCCCATTGAAAGCAGCTGGATTTCTGTCTTTAGGAAAGGTAACAACTGCGGTTAATGTTACAGCAGGCAGAGAAGTCAGCTGGGACTGAGCACACACACCCAGAGCTCAGCACCTGCTGTACCACAGCCTGCCCCAGAGATTAAGGGTGGGAATTTCAAAAACATCAAAGGCCCAGCTCATGCTGAAAATCAGTTGATTCACAGGCCTAAAGATACATGTCAATCCAAAATGGAGGCTTTTGAAACATTCAACCCAGCAGTTAGTATTCCCCTGACTCAAAGCCTTCTTACTAGCCAGCAGCTGTCCTCCTTCCAGCTTCCTATAAGGACTCAGCTGCTCTGCCCACCTCACAGTAACCCAGGAATTATCTGTGTGAGGTCCAGACTGATGTACTGCCTTCCCTGCTCACAAACTATGAGGACTCGGAGCTTTTACCTGTTGACACAGTACTTGCCTACTCAGCAAGCTGACTGTATTCCTATAACTCAGCCACAGCTTTTGGGGATGTTTGTGCTTACACAGAAAAATACTATTGAAAGTCTTGTCCCCTTCCTATTAAGTTCACTCCAAGCCTGGTAATTGCTTTCCCTCCTGCAAGCACAGTAGTGGCAGCATATGTGATTTAGTAGTTTTGGGAGTCGGTATGTGTTCCTGGTCAGCTTGTGTGCCTGTGTGCATTATGTGGGTAGGTGTATTTTAATTCACCAGAAGAGGGAGGGGAGGGAAGATTACTAAGGGGCAGTGAATCCATCTACACAGAATGAAAAGCACTAATCAAAGAAGGCTTTTTAACCCCTACTGCCCAGAGCTGTGTCCACCCTTTCAGAACAGCAGCTGATAAAATATGCATTGCTCTGTATGTTTATTATTAGTTTATGAGTAGTATCCTGTTCCCACCTCATCCTGAAGAGCTTGTCGTCAAACCCGGACACAAAAAAAAATCGTGTCTGTCCAACGTGCAGACACAGAGCATGACCATGCCTTTGAACAAGCAGAAGCAGGTGTTGGAAGACGGCTCTCCAATATACACCACCCTCCTGAGTGCACAGCAGAGACAGACATGGGTCCCAGTTCCTTCCAGCAAGAAAAAGTCTGATAGAGGAAAGCGAAGACAGTCTGTGCACAGGCACCAGGCAAGAAATTAAGGTAGGCTTCTGATCATAAGAAAGATGCTGAAGGCACAAAATATGGGAGGAAATTACAGAAAGGCAGATGCTGAATTAGGTGTTCAAACAATGTTAGAAACCAGCACAATAGACAAGGACAAAAGCCAAGGACAAGGACAGGAACAACAACTCATAACAATGCAACCTGAGATGATTTCTGCTTGCTGAAGGCCTAGCCCAAGAGCTCAGTATGTGACAGCATTGCATGAACAGGATCTTTTTTCCCTGAATGCCTTGAGTTACACCAGAATCACTAAAAAAATAAATGGTGTCTAGTGGGGGCAATTCTTCAGTGTGTGGACTACAAAGCTTTCAGTGTGGGTGACACTGTAGCAACATAATCTTACACCTCTCAGGGTCATCAAATTGGCCTTCCAGTTTGAATGATGAAGGCAGCCATCACACAAGCGTGCCTTGGAACTGGTGTGCATATGCACCAGGGCACATTAGCTTTACCCCACATTAAAACAACTCTGTTCCAGGTCTCTGAAAACAGTAACATGCAACCTTTTGAGTCTGCTGCTTCAAAATAATCCACCTGTTCCAGGAAAGTATAGTCAGCCAACAAAAACTCACACTATAACTGCAATCACTCTCTTCATTCTTCATTCTCAGTGTTGAGAACATGCCCTCCTCTCTTCAGCTCAGCCTCCATCTTGACCTGTTAATCTACTCTCACCTTCTTTGTGAATTTGTGATGGTAAGAAATATTTATCAAATACTACACTGAGGCCATTTTATTAGGCTATACAGCATGTGCTGTAGCTATTTAAGTCATAAATACTGAATTGCATAGCAGGTTGTAAAGGTCCTGCTGCTGAAGGTTTGCTGACAGAGCTACTGTCTATCTCTGTTATTTTAAGTATTAGTTGCATGTCACATCAGTGTGTCTTCTGGAGATGGAAGGCAGCAATCTTTTTACCAGATGACTGTGGTTAGTCAATATATTGCTATGCAAAGTCAGTGCATTACTATGCACAGCATAACAAAGCCACAATAGGCTACATGTCAAAAGGGAATTACAAATGGTGTTTTGCCCCTACCACATGCACATCAGCAAGTTGGCAAAAACACCTGGTTTGTGCCTGCCAGCAATTTCTGTGCATGAGGGGAATTAAAGTCTTCTAAAGTGGGGTCCACCACCACTGCACTACAACGTGTACAAGGTGAGTAACAACTTGCATCAACTTATGTGCCCTTATAAAGACAGACTCTGTCTCTCACATGGACTACATTGTATAGTTTACCATCTTAAGGGAGAGGGAATAAACCACAACCCTGCAAGGATTTGGTTGCAGTGAAGGTAGTCAATGAGGCAGTCACTCAGTATGCAGATGCAACAACTGCGGTCAGCCTGCCTTGCCCAGCAAGACCGTAATTACTGTGATGATCCCATGGAGAGATGTTACTTATGACACCAGCATAGGCAGTGGGAAACTGAGGGGCTCTCCTGTCTCTCTGGGGTGCAAGCACCCTCAAACTCACACACCTGAAGGCTGCAATTGTCTTGTTTCAAGAAACATAATGTTTTCCTTGGCTGCTGCACTCACTGCTGGGAGGGGAAGTCATCTAGGCACATCACAACAGCCACCTCCACTGCCTTTCCTTCCAGCCCTTCCCCCTGCCATGCTCTGCAATGCATCCCTTGGCAGAATGTAGAAATACCCCTCACTGGACCACCAGTGCAGCCCAGTGCATCCCGCCCCAGGACCTTGTGTGCTCTCCCTCCCAGCCACAATTCCAAGGTGCCTTTGTGTCTCCCTGCTCCATGTTTAAGCTGTTGCTTTACTTTTCTCCACTTCTAAGCTTCAGAAATATTTAATCAAGGGAGGATTTACATTTAAACCAGAGCAACAGGTGAAGTTGCATACTGGGGAGTACTTAGCTCCTACTTGCTACTCACTGAGTATGTGCTCCAATCACTGCAGCTGCACTATCACTGCAGTCAGCTGGTCTGTCTGCTTGACATTCTTGAAAGAGCGAGTAACTAAAGAAGAATTAATTAAAACAAAAAATCAATCTACTTTCTGTTTCATTTTCTTTAGTGCTTTGCAGGTTAGACCTAAATTCTTCTATTCAGAATAAATAATAATCAGGGTATTATCTTACAGTACAGGAGTGAATGTCTCTTTGACCTAAGAAATCCCTTTGTAAAAGATGAAGAGATGAGAGTGTACAAGTTCACTGATGATAAACAAACAGGGTGACAAAACTGCTTCTTGTTCATATAATGCATTTTGTATGTAAACCTTTTCCTCTGCTGTTGTTTGATGGGGCAAAATGTCACATGCAAAACTTTGTGGGCATCAGAAGCCAGAACAATTCCATTCAGTAAAAATGTTTCCTTTTAATTTTGACCATTTCAATTTATTCTTCCTATTATTTGCTTTTATTTTGAAAGAAAAAAGCCTCCCATTAAACAAGAAACAGTAAGTCTTCTCCCTAATTAGTTAATCTTCTAACACTTTCTCCCCTTAAATAAAGGTCAAAACTTGCAATTTTGAAGTTTCCCCAGATTTCACTGCGTTGGGGGTATTACTAGAAAAAACTCAGTGTAGCTTGCAAAAAAGCCTTGGTTTTGATGAACTGACTTTTCTAATCAGGAATTTGCGCCCTGAAGATCTCTGACCATCTCTCTGAGGACGGTTCCTGCTGAACTGTACCTGAGGTTCTTCCTTGGTGACTCTGCCCCAGGCACAGGGCTGGGGCCCAGTAGATGGCCCCCTTTGACAAGGCTCTACTGAGCAGCTCCTCCAGGCCTCATCTCACACCACCTCCCCAGCACCTTAACCCAACAGGAGCCCAACATTTTCAGATGACTATTGATTTTATAAATGTTACATCAAGCTATGCTCATCGACAGTGCAAAATGAGCAAGTGCTGCCCTGCCTTCCTGATCAGCTGGTATTTCACAAACACGTAACATAGAATTTCCTACTTTACAGTAGGAAAATTCTACCCATATCACAAAGAATTTTTCAGACTTTTCTTTCATTAATAAAAAATTTGCATTCTCTGTTTGAGAAAAGCTCTCTGCTTTTCTGTCAGAGTAAATCCAAGCTGTAGGGCTCCTTTACTGCATCAGCAGTATCATATTTTTTATCAACATTACCAGTACTTCTTAAACTGAGACTGACCAACTCTTACATCCTCGAAGGATCTACTACTTCTCACAACCACAAGTAGCTCTAATCTCTCTTCACCAAGGAATCAATAAAATAAGCATTTTTAGTCTCGCAGGTCAAAAAGAATTTTGAACCCTGCAAGAAATAAGAGAAGGAAGTGTTGTAGCAAATTCAGGAGCTGATCCAATGACAGTGATGAGATCAGGCAATTACCTTAGATCTGTGATGTGCCATATGATTTCTGTATTCTAACCTAGAAAAAGCCAGTATTGCTAGAATGTGACCAACTGCATGTTTCAAGTGATTCCTCCTTTTTCACTCCCACACCCCAGCTATTACCCAATACGGTAATATTTGCATATATGGGTGAGACAATGCATTCTTTGCATGGTTTCATTTTCAACTCAGATCCTGAACCTTTGGACACTGATTACATTAAAGCACACCCTTCACAGTCACTCCTGCTTTTCTTGGAGTATAAAAAATAGGCAAGTGAGAAAACTTGAGAGTTATTTTCCTACATGTGACAGACTTTCAATGAGAAAGACTCCAGCTTCGGCAGGGACAAAGTTCCTTGGCATTAAATGCTGATACAGCTTCCTTGACTGGAAGCTACACTCTCACTCCAGCTGAGACTCTGGTCTTAGATCTACCCAGGCTAAAAGGCACTGAGCGAATTGATTTCACTCTCCTGGAGATATTAACCAAAAATTCTCATTCTGGACATGCTGTTTTCCACCTGTGCCTCTGCCTCTAATTCTCTATTTGCTCTGGTTACATCTGTACAGGCAATTTAACTCACTCTGGAACTCCAAAAGGTGCCCGAGAACAGCTCGTGTCCATGCTCAGAAATTAAATCTAGCTCTTAAGCTTTGGCCTTCCAGGAAGGCTGGCATCCTGGCACTCTGTATAGATATGCCATATGGATACAAAAAGTAGCCAGGGATCTGATCCCAGGCAGGAACGTGTCTGGAATATGCTTTAGTCATATCAAAGCCAGTTTGTTTATGTAAGTCTGGCTCCTGGGACAACTTTTCAAGTCCCTCGTTAGACCCGAATATTTCAATACCTTGAACTCCCAACTCAATTTCCAGACATGTTCCTTAATCTTTTTTCTGCCTGTCTTCCCAGAGAGGTGCTGAGTGAAGAAACTAGTCAGATGGCAGCAAATTTGAACCAGAGGAGACAACCATTGGCTGAAGTGGCCCCAGTAACGCAGCTCTTCCCTCCACCCCTCTCTGAACCCAAGAATGACACCAAGACTGTGAAGTTCAACTATTTGCATATAATTTCCCGAAGCCTAAGATCAGCTTACCAGGGGTAAACATATTTGCAGAGAGCTCCCAGTACCTTTGAGCTACCTGCCCTCTTCATGCTGCCTCACCTCACAAACTTAGTTTTCACCATCTTTTGTCTTGCCCTCCACATTCCCCTAAGAGCCCTGGAAGCAGGCACTTGTTATTTATAGTCTACCTGACTTCCACACTCATCTTCATTCAGCTCTTTCTGTAAAGACACTTTCTTCCCTCTACCAAAGTAAGGAATGCTGTAGCAATTTTTTTCAATTTTATTTTTAAAGTGAATTATATTACAATTTCCCACAATAACCACTGCATTCATGGCAAGCCTGACTTTGAGAGGCACTGAGCTCTTGTCCAGTGAAGTCATTGGTAGGGAAAAGGGGAATGGGAGACAGCAGTGGCTGTAGGGAGGCTGGTTGAAATTCCAGCCTGGACGCCTGAACCACATGGCTCTTCTTCACAGATTTTTAGCTCCTGGAGGCCAAATGCATCTCATCTGTTCTGTGCACATTTGCAGGTTTCACTTATCACCACAATGCAGAGATGCAGAGACAGATAGGTATCTCCAGCAATTAACGGATAATCTGGCATGGAGTTTACTTTAAATAAATAGAAAAATAATTATCTCTCACCAATACCAGAAGGATAAGGTTAAAGGTTTCCTAGCTCAGTTACTAATATAAAGATGGTAAAATTATTCAGCTGTTTACAAGGCTACTTCTCTACAACTTATAAAGCAGAGTGATGTCTTGTGACTAGCATCAGATGGGAAAGCTAGAGCTCTTGCAAGTCATGAGAGGTGCTGAAAGGGCAGTCTTGGAAAATTAAGTCCTCTCTGATCCACAAGAGATGATCAGCAGTGACAGCGGTCCTGGGCCACACTGTTCACTCAGGTAAATTAATTCTCTAAGAAGCAAACTCAGTCACCACCATCCTTCTAGCCTCACCTATGCCTCTCTGCAGAGTCAGACAAAAAAGCAATCAGTTTCTGCCACTTTTACAATAGTTCAAGGATGTTTTGGCTACACAATTAAAATGAAGTAAATATCTTGCAAAATATTTATCACTGTTGAGTGTTTATGACAGAACCACTGTTTTTGAGAACCTTTCTAAGAAATATAACACATATCGAAGGTGTCACTTAATGGTCTGTACAGATGCCCAGGTCACTTAGAAAGAGAAAAGGCAAATCTAAGGCACCTTCCTTCCAAGCCCTTCTTTTTGTCTTTGTTCTAAACAGCTGTCTCAGAGAGGCTCATCACCATGGGCTCTCTGAAGTCTCCTTTCAACAGAAGGGAGATAGAGAAAAGTATTCTTCCCTCTTACAGATGAGACACTATGGCATGGAGACACTACTGCAATTCTCCAAGGTCACACAGCAAATGTACAGCACATAAGGGAGTTTCACCTAACCTAAATCTATGGAGTCCTCAGCTAGTATTTTTCCTCACAAATGAAAGACAGCCTGGATGCTGACACCCCAACATAGCTCCTGGGACCCTACAGCAGCTCCTGGGATGCTCCAGCACTTCTTTGCCTCTGTTCCTTTCTCCTGCACACAGGGAAGAGCAGAGAGCTACTGCTCACCTGGTGGGTGCATGCTTCTGCTCCTCCTCTTCATCCGTGTCGCTGCTGATAGTGATGACACTCACTGCGGGGCTGGGGGTGTCGGGAATGATTATCGTCTG
The DNA here is from genome assembly GCA_013396655.1 of Campylorhamphus procurvoides. Classification (NCBI taxonomy): domain Eukaryota; kingdom Metazoa; phylum Chordata; class Aves; order Passeriformes; family Dendrocolaptidae; genus Campylorhamphus; species Campylorhamphus procurvoides. The sequence continues at coordinate 1,794,443 of WBMV01001384.1, read as the reverse complement.
CCGCTGCCGCTCCCGCGTGGTGCTGGTGGCCACGTCGCCCCAGCCGCAGGTGACGGAGGTGCTGCAGGCAGGGCTGTTGTGCACCATGGCACAGCGGGGAGGCGTGTTCTCCTTCACTCGTTTCGACCGCTGGGGCGAGCTGATGGATTGAGAGGATGAAACTTCATAGGTGGATGCATTTCTGGAAATGGGAAAAGGTGTTAGTTGGTTAAAACTGTCTGCTAAAGTCACTGTCACCGTGGCTTGTGAGTCCCAGCCTCTGATTCAGTGGCACTGATTTATGTAGTCTAGGAAAACTGCAAAATTGACACAGTCACCTCTTCAAAGGAGACAGTGCCTTGCATATGTCTCCTATTCATATCATTGGCTAAAACCAAGTTTCTTTTACGGAAAAATTCAAATATTTTTTTCCTAGAAATTTCCAGATGAGAAATGCTCCCTCTCAGGAGTTTGCACTGGGAGAGTGCAGGCTAGTCACACAGCCCAGACATACAGAACAAAGGCAGGCACTGTATGGCTGTCACAGGAGGGAGAATCACCCAAAGGATAATCCCTTCGGCCTGTATCCTGCACAGATGCACCATGACCAGATACTTTTTGGCCAGAAAAAGCTAGAGATAAAATTAGAATTCCCTGTGGAAAACAACCATCATTTATCAGGAAAACTGTTTTTTAATTTAATTAAACAGAAATTAATCTCTACGAATGTTTTCAGTGAACATTTCCTGCCCAACACTTTATCCTCTAGGACAGTGGTGTCCCATAAGATGAGAGCAGGCAGAAGGGAGGACATATATTCAGGTTCATTTCATTCCCATGTGAAGCAGCATTCAGCATAAATAAATCAGAAAGAAAAGAACAAAATTTGTATTATGCAATAGAAAAGCATGCTGGAGTCCTATTTTCTTCCCCAGTCTTCCTATTTCAGCTTCCCATCCTGCCCAAATGGAACAGGCTCACTTGGATCACAGATCTGAACACAGAACCTATCCACCAAACAGTGCAATGTGGGTCTGCAGATGGGGTTATTTACCAAACCACACTGACTAAAGCCCATTTCACTCATTTCCCACACTTTCTTTCTCCCCTTGTATTTCTTCTCACTATTAGAGAACATCTGGAGATTCAAAAAGGAAAAAAAAAAACCCAAAGTTCTGGTTTTGTTCTGCAGTGGGGCCTAGGCTGCATGTTCAGCCTGGCCCAAAAACTAACAAAAGGAATAGGTGGCATCCGTCAAAAGGAAGTCACCCTGGCAGTATATCACACTATACCAACTTACACAGGGTCTTTTGCATAACAAATGGCTGCACAGTAGCATTTGAAGTGCTTTTTGAATACCAATGAGCAGCGTGGAGTACCCTCCTCTCCAAAGGAGCACGTTTCTCATTTGGCTACAAAAGAGTCACAATTAATGAAGCTGTAGAAACCCTTTGCTCTGAGGGTGCCCAGTTCCTCCTGGACACTGCCACTTTGCCCCTGGAGAGTGAAGGGAGAAGGGGGGCCCTGCATGGGCACAGTGGTTGCAACAGCCACTCTCTTTTGCTGGCGTGCTGGGGATGAAGCTGCCTCTCCTCTATTTTACCAATGGACTAAGACAGCTGGAGCCCACCCAAGGTAAATTCAACATTAGAGAGCAGATAAATGAGATGGATTTAAATAGCAGCCTCTTACTAGGGTCAAATTGGTTGCGAACTCAGAGCTCCTCTGGCCCTGGTCCAGTCACCCAGGAAAACCAACAAGCTCCTCTGTTTTTGGCCCTGTGCAAGTGGTGACCCATTCTGGTTCTCTCCTCTGCATTATTTTGTTTTGTATTTTTGTTGGTTTTTCTTTTTAAAGAAGTGTCATAGTTGCATAGCCCAGAGGACCTTCTTCAGAACGGATACACATATGTCTTAAACATCTTTGTCCTCTAGACAGGATTACAGTGCTGTGACAGGCACTGCAACCATCCTACCATCTGAGTTGTGCAAGAAACTCCAGTATCCTCCTTGCAGAGTCAAATGGCCCGACTGAGAGCTGACAGATTCTAAGGACAGCCCCTGTGTGAGATATTGTAAAATGCTCCCTTTTCTTTGCTGCCATGATTACAATAAGGCCAGCATGGAAATCTGTTGCTGGTGTGTACTATTGAAGATAGAGGCTATCCACCTATGTTAGGAGCTAGAGAGCCTGAGGTGGCCTAAAGCCACCCCAGTCCTCCACTCCACATGGCATTAAAGCTCAGGAGACAGGTCATCACACTGTTGCTTTTGAAAGGACAGATCTTGTGTGCACACATCAGCCACACGTTCCTGATGATATGGTCCCCTGAGGTGCATCACCCTGTGGAAGTGTAAACACTGCACCTCAGGAGTGCTTCTTCCACATGCTGTGGGAAGAGAAGGTGTGGTATCTGGACACTGTGGCAACTGACCAGAGAATACAGCTACATTTTTCATCACAGTGGCTACAAGGCATCGGATAATCACAGGAGCATAACAAGTGTATGAACTTAGTCTCCTATCCTGCATCTCCTCCAGTCACTGACTCCCACACAACAGGATGCTCCCTGGGTATAAAACGCAGCTGATCACCTCTTACTCTCCGCTCTCCTGACCTGGCTACTGAAGAGGTGAAGCATCAAAGACTCCAGTCACAAAATGCGCAATCTAATCCCTTGCAGGCTGTGGAACAAACCTCAATTTGCCCCGCAGACGTCGGTGATACTCCCCTTGCCAGCATGCCTGCATTGCAGGGCTATGCTGGGAAGTACCCAGGTCCAGACCCCCATCCCACCAGCACCACCACACTCACCGGGGCGCTGACTGGTGCTGCTTGCTCTTCCTGGCAGAGGTGGTGGCGGGCGGCTGGCGCATGACGTGGGCGACACCCACGTTGACAGGCTGGGCAGCGGGCAGGGTCACGTGGCTGGCCAACAGCGTGGGCTGCTGCATGATGGGGTTGTAGTGGCTGCCGTGCGTGTGCGTGTTCCTGCGCAGTGGGGAGATGGAAGTACACTTAATACGCAATCAGCAGCTCCTCGGCAGGCTCTTCCACAGGTTCCCACAGCCCTTCACCAAGGCACCCTCCCCTCCAGGGCCTGCTGGGCTCCTAACCCACCCAGGATGGAGCATTTCCCCCAGGGAACAGACTGAAGAGAGCGTTGTGGGCATAGCACTTGACTCCAAGAACGTGGAATGGAGAAGCTCCCTGTAGCTTTCACACAAGGGAGTCACAGGCTGCAGCCCTTCTCCCTCCCAGTCCTGCAGCCTTGTGAGACCCCATCCCTCCCGCCCTGGCTCTTCTCATGCCTCCTCCAGCACTGGTGGGTACTTCAGGGAGCGCCCCAAGCACCTCCAGTTTACCTCCAGTCTGCCAGGGGTTGGGTGCCTGCCATAGACTCCGGGATGACGGTCGCATGCTGGACAGAAGTGTGGGTGGCCACCCCGGTCAGCTGCTGCCAGGCGGGAGGGAGCAGGATCTGTTGAGTGCCGCTGGGCCATGCTTGCTGTCAGACAGAGGGAAAACAAAAGGCATCATGCACTGAGCATGAGTGGTGGTCCATGCTCAGCTGGGGCCCCCAATAACAAACATAGCTCTTACCCCCTTTCAGTCACAGATGACAAATAGTGTTAGGAAAGCACAGCAAAAGCAGTAAAAGTCATTAATACAGAGAATGGAAAGGAGGAGGGGAAAAATCCCTGCCATACAAAGCAGCAGCTGTGTTTTAGGCTAAACTGGGAATGGGAGGGATCAAAACTAGTTGGCATTTCAACCCAAACATCAAACACTTTAGCACGTTTTAATTTTGACTCTCCAAAGCAGCTGGGCCCTGTAGTTCCATTGCTAATTTCCCACTCTTACAGCCAGTTTCCTTTCTCACCCCAACAGGAGCTAAAGGACTTCAGGAACTTAAAAGGAACTAAAAAGGCAAATGACCTTTTCAAGGATCAGGAAAAAGAACTGGGAGCTGAAAGGCTTTAGTGAGGAGCGGAAAAAGGTGTACTTGGGGATACCAAAAGGGAACACGTAACAGTCACATGGTGTTCCTCAGAAGGAACAACTTGCTATATGGGCCAAGGAGCCCAGTTGCCTGCTTCCAGCTCACCAGGAGCCTCCCTGAACAAAGTAGAGTGAAGCCATGCATGGTGATGCAGTGCATGTCTGTCCTCTCCATGTGCTTCCCTGCTTTTCCTCAGTGAGTGCTCCCCTGACAGGGGGCAAATCTCTGCCCTGTGAGTTGAGCCATCATTCTGGTATGCAACCATCCCTCCAGCTGCATGGACACAAGCATGACTCAGGTTGTCCTGCTCCAGTGACTCCACAGTCAGATGATTGGTTTTTTGAGTTGGGAACCTTTCTTTGCTATGCACTGCCCAAAGGCACCTCTGGCAGCTGATCACTATCTGGGCTGAGGAATGCAGGAGTACCACCTACAGCCTGCCTCAGTCCCACTACTATACTGGACCTGTGTTGTGTTATCTCACAGCTCCAAGAAGGCTAAATTTAAGGGGAGGCTTCATCCAGGCACACATTTGTCCCCTTCTCCATCCTCACAAGAATCCATTTAAGTGTCCCCATAAGCCCCTTCTGCCACCCAGTGGAAAAATCCCCAACAAACCACCCTCCAAAAAGACACCTTTTCCCAGTTCTACTTCACAGTTTGACTGTCTTGTAACTTTCCATATTGCTGTGTTACATGAAAAGGCTGCTAACAGTGAGGCCTGTCACAACATCTGCAAAGGATGGACAGTCATAAGGTTGCTGAGACCCCTTCATCTACAGAGCCACAATCACAGGCTGGTGACACTTAGAGCAGGTAAGAGAAAGAAGCAAAGACACAAAGAGATCAGGAAGGAAAAAAACCTTTTTATTATTTTCTTTTTTTTCTCCAGCTTTGCTTTAAAAGAGGAGACTAAACTGCTGTTGCAGCCAGTCCCAGGGGACTACCTGGATTTACTTGCAGAGAAAACTGCTTCCTCCCTTTTCAGGAAAAGAACAGAACAAAACTAAGCTCCTTGCCTGACTGCAGCGCATAAATTTAGATGCAGTGTCAGAGTCTAGGCACAAATTCCACACTTATTAGGTAAGGACCACTGAATCATTTAATCTGCAGATAAGACTTGTCTAGGCTGATCCACTAGCACAGTGCGCTGTGCTTAGACACAGGAGGCTTGCACCGGCAGCTGCAGCCTGTTCCCAGTTATTGCATCACTACCAAATGTGGCTGCTGTGGTGGAGCCCCAGAGCTCGGGAGCTGGGGCATCCCCTGGTGTGACAGAGCTCGTGCTCCGGGTGTGAAGCAGGAGCAACTAATGGAAACACGGTGTTTGCTCTGAAAGCCAGTGGCAGGACCTCCGTGGGAAGTATTGTTGGGAAGGAGTTAAAAGGAGAGAAAATCAAGAATTCAGGGCATTATTCAAGGACAGGGGACAGTTCTGGGTCACGTCATGGAAGCTTGCCAGAAAACTGTACTCTTTTGAGATCTGAAGCCACGGAGACCTATTAGAAAAGACAGGATCAGTCTCCTTTCACTGGTCTCTGTGCATACAGTATGTGGACCACATTTGCTTTAGAGGGTGAAAACAGACTCAGAGAAGGAAACAAGTTACTTTAGCCACTGACCCTGCATCTTCTGGGCTGCTTGCTCTGCCTTGCACTGCCTAGCTCCACCCCACAGACTGCAGACACACAGCTGCCAGAAAGGATGCTCAAAATCCATCAGTGTCTCTGCCCTGGGTCCTTCCAGCCCCTGGAACTCCTTCCTCCTAATCCTGCTCTGGGGCAGTTGGACTTGTACAAAATGCCCAGGGAGAAGTGGACACCTACTGCGCTGGGATGCAGTACGGCTGTACCAGCCACAGACATCCTGGTGAGGTCAAGCACAGCGACCTGTGCTGTGTGCTGGGCAGGGGAGAAAGCCTGGTGGCACTACACAGTGCTGGGAGCGCAAGGAGCAGCACTGTGTCTGATCAGCGGGATAAATAAGGCAGGTGGAAAGATAGAAGTGGGCTCTGGAGGCGCTACACTCCCTGCTGGGGACAGTCCCTCTACTAGTTGGAGCAATCCTGAAGTCCAGTCTGAAGAGCATGAGATAAGCAGCTGTGCATGAGGGGAATAGCTCTCTGCTGGGAAAGAGACACACAGCCACTCAGAGATCAGATGTGACTACAATGCATCACAAAGAAGCTGTGTTTTTCCATTCAGGAAACTGGAATTGGCTACAGATTTGTTTATCAGACCAGCTGCTCAGCCCAAACCGAGTGAGGCCCATGGACACCAGATGCCACCAGCATCAATCAGAGAGCTCTGCCATCAGAGTTACAGCTAGCATTTCTCATCACGCGAGACAAACAGATACATCAACAGGCAGACTGCCTCTCTTTTATTAAATCAGAAATTAAAAATCTATGCAAGTGAGGAGAGTTTCTCAGAAACAGCTTGAATTCCCTTTTGGAAGTGACAGTGAATAAAAAGTCAGTAGAAAGTATGAAAGAGGCAGCCCATGAAATGGGCATTCACATGGCAGAGGCAGCACTGAAATTGGTAACCTGTGGGAGGGAGGGTGTTCAGGAAGACCTTTACTACCAAACATTCCTCGTTTGCATAGGGCCCAACAAGGACACCTTGAGAAGAAAGGAGTGGGAAGTCCTGAGATCCTTCAGAATCCTGCTGCCTTTGGGATGCTTCAGATCCAACCCTCACCGTTTCAAGCCCCACAGAACATCACACCACAGGAAGCCTGGCAGAATAGGGGGGGTATGTAAAGCTCTGTGACCTCCTTCATCCTCTGCTTTGGCTGACTCTTTGCACAAGCAATAGGTGAGCCTATTGTGCAGCCTGCACAGACTGCTTCTCACTTTTGTTCCCCCTGCCTCTTAGGCTCTCCTTTCCTATCCAACAAGAGAGGTGGCTGATGTCAGCTGTTACAACAGGTTGCAGCAGAGATACGTTTGATGCTTCAGACAGCCCTCTAACAAAGGCTCTGCTATTGGGAAGGGGCAGGGCAGGTTATCTAATGGAAATCACACAGGCTGCAAGTTGCATTTTGATCCATCTTCACCAGGTAAGCGTGACTGGCAGCTGGCAAAGGAAGCAACAGCACCAACAGTCTTACCCCAGCAGCGCAAGGTACAGGCATAAACCCTGAAGTCTGCTGGTACCTGACTGTGTATGAAGTTGCTGGCATGGCAGATCAACCAAGCCGAGGCAGAGCCATGCATTTTTAACTAACAGGTCACCTTTTCCAGGCTGCACAACACAGCATTAAGTACACTAGGTGGTTTTTCTTCCTGCCTGTTATCAGCAAAGGTACCATGGCACCAGCTCAAAAACAGCAGGGGCAGATTCACTGAAGCCAGCACTAGGTGGAATGAACTGCTCCTCTGGTTTGAGAAGCTGGGGTTCACCTTGAGGATGTGCATGTGATCAGTTGTGCCCATTCCTCATTGTTTTTATTCTGGGAAGAACCATGGTTTTCCTGTTAGCACATTTCAGACAATTGTGCCAATAAGTCCTGCTGACATGGAGAGCTCCTTGGCTGTGGGGCCCTTGCCTCTGCTCACTATATCTCACTTGTACCTTAACAGCAGAGGCGCAGCTCATAAAACAGAGTGGTGGAAACTTAAAGCATGGAAGATACTTATTGGCAACATGCAATTCATCAGTGCAACTCCTGACCACAAACTACCACTGAGACTGCAAGTTCAGGAGGTTATTACCAGTTCCTCCTCAGCAGAGGCCTGACACAGCTTTCCCTGAGGCTTTCCCACTGATTCTAGTGGAAAAGCAGAAGGAAAGAAGGTCTTTCTAGAGGCTTTTGCGACTCACATAGTCTTTGAGCGGAACAATCAATGGGGAGATTTGGACCATTCAGAGAAAGCTGCAGACCCTTATACAGCTGCCCAAGTCTCCAAACTGCACCACAGAGGGCCCTCAGATAAAACTACTCTCCTCAGCCTCCAAGAGCTAAACGACACAGTAAATACCTGCCAAGATTAGTGTCTTCAGAATTCCTTACCTGTGCGAGGAGTCCTGGCTGGATCTGAAGAGGCTGGGCCCCAGGAGCCTGAGTGACAATGGGAACTGCGTTCTCCATCCGAACCGAATATCCAGCATGCTTTGAAGGGGAGGCTTGTAACCCTGTTCCACCAGCACAGAAGGTACAGCATTAGCCACCAGCAGCACTGCTGAGAATGGGGGTCTGGTTTCCAGAGGTGTCTGAAGGCATTTATTGATGTCCACTTAAACTGCAATGTTCAGTCCCTCTGAAAAATTGGGCTATCAGAGTGCCATGTGTTCTATTCTAGCCCAGAGAAGCCTATCAAATATTCACAAACATGATACATGCATACAGGGGCAGGAAAGACATTTTCAAAAGTCTTCAAAGTTAAATGTCAAATGTTAAGGGATTAACTGAGTTTATATTTTTTGTGTACCTCAAATGCATGGGAAATATCACAATAAAATATGTACAGGGAGAAAAAGAAAAGAGGGGAGTAAATGGCTTCTTTTCCCCATATTCTCTGGTTTGATGACAGAAGATGGTCTTTGCCACCCCAAACATATTGCTATGTGAGAATATTCTCTTTAGACCAAAGTGGGACAGTGGGGAGGGCATTGAGAACTCCTTACTCCCTCAGCCTTGACAGGGATAGGTGATTTTCTCTTGCACAGCTTCCTGGGACTCATATTTAAAAGGCTCTAGCACACCCCAAACTCCAATCACTGACTGAGCGACACATTAGCCTAAGTGATCTGGAGGAAGCTTCCCCCTCCACCACCTCAGTGTGTGGCACAGCCTGTGCTGTCTCCTCTGCTTTAGAGCTTTCTCAGGATAGCAAGCTGAAGATGTTAGCTTACATACTCTAGCAATACATTTCTGAAGTCAAACCCTTGAGATGCATTTTAACTATGTAGAAGAGGTCTAGCTAAACTTCTCCAGTTCAAAAGAGCTTTGATAATCTTGCAGAACATTTAACAAGTGCCTAGAGACTGCTGCACAGACAGGCTTGCAGAAATGAAGAGCTGAAGTTGCACCAGCTGAACCAAGGTCTATTTAGACCAATTTCTACAGATACTCATCTAGTTTTCCAAATTGCTACAGCATGTAAAGTTAAGAGAAGGACAAGTGGCTAATTCTGATCATCACCCAAGTTTGCTGACAGTGGTACCTTCCACTATATATACAGGCAGAACTGTTTGCAGTGGGACTGGAGCTGAGAGAATTTTACTCATAAATGGTCATGAGCATCTGTGAGGGGGGCAAACCTCCACCCCCACCACCCTCCCTGCTGCATTACCCTCCTGAGTTCCCCTTTTAGCAATAGAAACACTGAGAAGTGATGGGTCCATTATGTACATACTGATTTATTGTTACTTTGGGGGAAAGCTTTTAAGTTTACCAAAGTATTGGAGAAGAGCCTCAAACTCTGTTCAGGGCCAAGGAAAACAAATATCACATCTTCTCCCCCAGTGCCTTCTCCGCATCTGCTCCATTGTTTCAGACCAGCTACCTCCAACTCATGATGTTAGAGGTGCTTGCAAGATCCTTTGCCACTGCAAACATTTCCACTTGCAACCACCTAGCTGCTCTTATTTTACTAGGCCAGCCCTTTTCCTGCCATACGACCTGCACAATAAGGAAACAATTCCGACACGAGCTGGATGAAACAGCAGCAGGGAGGGAGCAGAGACTGGCCAAGACCTGGTGAGGCTGTTCCTTACCTTGGAAGCCTGGTGGGCACACGATGAGAGCTTGCTGTAAGGGGTCGGGGCGGGCACAGATCTGCGCTGTTCCTGTCTGCAGGGGCATGCTCCGCTGGGCCACCGCAGCCATGGACGCCGCTGAGGGCTGGTAGAGTGCAGATTGGTAATTTAGTATGGAGACCTCGGGGTTGGCTAAGGAAATAGTGGCACTGGAGGAGGTGGGAGCCAGGTTGGTGGTCTAAAGGAATGACGGGAATTAAACAAAAAACAAACAAAAAAAAATGAGGGAGATGGGTACGTTGGAAGAAGCAAAATCCAAAAATAAAATAAAAAAAGTAAAATAGTGTAAGATAAAGAAAAACAAAACAAAACAAATGAAACAGCAAACCAAAACCAAACAAAGGGTAGAACAGGACAATGAGGAGCACAGAGACAAGGGCAGCACTGGGGAAAGGAGCACAATCTGCCTGGGTAACCAGAGCTGTACCACACAGGGGACCTCTGGCCACGCAGCACTGCTGTGAACTGCTCAGAGACACAGCACATTCCCTAAAGCAGACCTGTAGCCCCATTTCTCACCCTACTGGCTCTGATTTGCAGCATGATGGAGATGGGGTCAGAAAATGTTACTACCCACAAATCATGTTGTTCACTCATCATGCACATAGCTCTGGAAACTGCTCACATCACTGACATCAAATAAACTCAGCATATCTATACCCTGTGAAGTCTCATCCTGAGAGGGGAGATTCATTCCAACCTTTCCTCTTAGATACTTTGTAAATAAGATGGCACATGCCCCTCGAATTATGTTTGGAATTTGAAGTAATAAGAAGGCGTAACAGGAGGTAATACTAATACTTGCAAAGTCCAAACTTGGCTTGTCTTTAAAATCTTTTAGAGCAGAAACTCCAGCAGGGGATGTTGCAAAGCCACAAAAATCATCCCAGTGTTCTGCAAAACACCTAGAAATTTGAAGTCTGTTTTTTTTTTTTAATTTGGACTGAGTCTAACAGTTGCAAACAACTAAGTAGCTCTGCCACTGCTCTAAAAGTATGTCCTTAGCATTCATGCCTAGGCAGCCAGACTCTACCAGAGCAGAGCCCATCTTTCCCCTCCATCCAAACACACCAGCAACATTGATGGAGATAGGACAGACAACACTTTCTCATGGTGAATGTGTGAACGCAGGAGGAGGCTTTGATCAAGGCTGGAGGAGACAGGAGGCTCAGCATTTTGCACTGCACTGGTTGCCACTGGACTCATGCTGCACTGCCATAGGCACAGCCATGAAGGATGTGATGACAAAACATTTCTTCCTCCTCCTCATCCCCTCTCTGTGCAGAGGCAGTGAAGTGCAATCTGCTCTTCTGTGCAACACACTGAGCAGCAACCACAACAGCTCCCACACTCCTCATCTCAGAAGCCGTAACTGGAAGGAGGCAATCCCCAGACATTTTGCAGAGACAGGAAACAAAAGAACGCTGAGATGAATGGTATGTTGAAGAGAATTTTGAAAGGCTTAGAGCTTGTTCAAATTAAAAAAAAAAACCCTTCTTGGAAATATTTCTACCACTTCTTCTAGGAATACTGGAGATACTGGTTCTGCTCACAATACACACCCCTTATGAGAATTCAGAAATTACCACAGATCTCCCAGCCAACAACTCATTGTAACTTCAAGTGAGCTGCAAGGAAATGAAAGCAAATCTGCATTTCCTGCTAGCAACTGTGGTACAAATGGTGACTCTGCCCTGCAGCCGGGGGCTATGGGAACATGTAGTGGGCATTTCTTTAGTCAGCATCTCAGAAAGAGACAAAAAAGGGAACTGGTTTTTGTAAATAACACCCTATCACACCAAGTCATGACCTATCTCTGTCTCAATCTGCTTGAATTGTTGCAAAAGACCTTCTAGGATCACATGTATCAAAACCTGAGTCATGAAGCCTGGTTTTCTGACTGACGCAGGAACACCCTGTACATCTGCACAGACTCCTTCAGCTAGCTGCCTTTCCAAAACTATTTCCACAATGCCACCTGCAATCTCTAGAGTGAATCTTGAGCAGCCTGTTCCCAAAAGGCTTAAAAAACAGTTGCTATTTCTTGAGTTTCAGTCTCCTAAAGTGCTCTCCCTGGAGAGTTTCCCTTCACTGCTGTAATACAGGACTGCAGTGAACAACTTCACCTGCCAGTCACATAAAATTTGTCAACACAGCACCCCCCAACACTGGGGCAACTAAAACTAATACAAAGCATGATGACAAAGCCAGAGCCCATTGAAGGAAAGTGCAGTGGTTCTGCAGTGGGAGTACATGCACACAGTCCCACATCAACTGTGGTACCTGGAGTAAAACCAGTGAGAGATAAGAATAAACATTATCATTAAACTCTTTCATGTTGATCAGTCACAGTGCTGTCTGTTACAGAAGAGTTTAAATTCTTTTACTTCAATGCAAATTTGAAGAAGTGCTGTAAGATCACAAATATTTCTGCCTGACCCAGGGAGTGAAGTCCTGTTTGCTGCATTAAGGGACTTAATGAGCTTTTCCCCATAGTAACTTTCCAAGTAAGAAGGATTTATCACCCCAACAACAACATAAACAACAAGGGCAACGTTTCACCGTCACACAAAATGTCACAAGATTACCACTCACCTAAAGAAAGGAGAATGAGAAAAGGAGCAGAGGAAGGAGAGTAAAAAAGCACCATCTCTTGGCAGGCATGTTAAATGGGATGCTACTTTGCTTTTCATCTTCTAGACCTTGTTGACATAAAGGTTTCAAGCACTGCCTGCTTCTGATCGATGCTCTTACCTGGTTGTGGACTGTGTTCAGCTGGTTGTTAAAAGTCATGGTCAAGTTGGTCGATGTACTTGGGGCTACATGGGTGATGAATGGCGTCTTGCTCTGATTCACTGTGTCATACATATTCACCCGCCGCTTGCAAATCTCCATGTTCTGGAAGCAGGACTTGACACTGTGTAAGGAAAGTGAGGCAAGGAGGAGACAGAAAATCAGTCAACCAACTAAACACAGGTAACAGTTCATCACAGTGACCCTGCATTGGGTCTCCACAGCAGGCTTAGCACTTTCTAGGCTCTTAAAGCCCTTTGCTACTTTACACAGGCCTCTCTTAACCAGTGAGAGTCAGTTTAACCCTTTACTTTCAGTAAGGCCAAGATGACAGTGGCTGCTTTGGGACTCCTGGATGCTCCCATGGGTCTCAGCACTGCAATACAAATCACAAAACCCAAGCAAATTGGCTGCTCTTAAAGTGACAGGACAAGAAATAAAAAGTGGCTATTCTAAAAGACTGAAAGAAACCGAGAGCACAAAAGAAAGAGAGATACTGGGTTTTTTCTGATGATTGAGCCTGAGAGGAAAAGACAACTCATGCTTTTTGCCTCACTGTAAGCCTAAAGGTCTTTTGCAAGGAAGAATTTTACTGTTCTTGATCACTGAGACCCCTAAAAAATAATCTTCCTAGTTCCTTTCAGAAATAGTTCAGTGAGAGCTGAGTCCAGCCAAGCAGTTAAAACATTGCCCCTGTCTGGCTAAATGCTGTGCAGATGCTTATCTTGAAGTACATGAGACCTCCTCTTGCAGTCAATGGGACAATTCACATCGAAAAAGGTTATGCCAAATCAAATTCATTAATGCCCCAAAGCAATCCGGTTCTGAGGTTATCTCACACTGAGAATTGGATCTCTGGGGGAAAGATTACAGCTTCTTCCTTTACATTGTCTTTGCCTTAAATGTTACTGATACAGCAATGGAAATTTTGAGAAGTGTCGTATTTTGTGCCCCTAATAAAAGAGATGAAATACTCTCTATGTTGCTAGAACACACCAGGCATCTGGTACATGAAACCATCAGCATTTCATTTTAATTAATTAGGATACCAAAGCATAGAGAGTTTAAGAGATAACAACACAGCAAACCATTGCCAAAACTGTATTTTTATTAAAATCTCATTTTTTGAGGTCTAAAAACCAATACAGGTTTTCCACAATTCCTCCATGATAATTGATTTTACAAATGTGACCTCAGAGTCTGAAACACCACAACCCCATAAAGTATGCAGGCATTTATTTTATTTCCATTATCCCAACGAGAAAAAATAGAAATTCCAAGCAGCAAAAATCATCTATAGCTGAAAAAAATCAGCTGTATGCTGATCGTTTTGTAATGATCTAAACTGTTAGGGACAGAGGAAGTAAACAAATCCTCAAATAATTTTTAAGAAACAAAATGTCCCTTCAAAAGGCACAACCTCATATGACCTCTAGGTCCCCTAGTCAGGAAGAAGACCTCGATCTTTTTATGTCTGTCTTTTCTCTTATTCAAATGGTCACCTCTTTTTTCCTGTGAGTAATATCTTGATAACTGGATCAGGGCTGTAAATACCTGCAGACAAGGCAGGCTCAGGACACTGTGCACAGCTGTGTATTCTGTGCATTCACTTACAGAACTATACCCGTTAGTCACAGAACATTCAGTGAAATCAAACACTTATCAAATCAATACAGAAGACTATGGGATTGAATTTTTGCAGCCAAATATGAGCATAATTCTCCCTTCAGAAAGCAGACAGCACTGGAAAGAGTAAATATTCTGTACATGGTGAACTGTGTGTTACCAAACAGTTTTGTGCAACAAGGTGTAAGTGCTATTAATGCAACACCATGTTCTCTGTCTTTACTTTAAAAAAGGGCAGGGGGAAAAAGGCAGAGACAAAGCAAAACAGAAAAAAATCCAAGGAGTACTCAGCAATTTAAGAGCCAGGCAGTTATAAACATGTGAAATGAGGAGCTAAACTGACTTTGCTGTCTGCTTGCAAGTAAGCAGAACAGCCCGTCTCATGCTGCTCAAACTTGCAGCCTCTGTGAAACATGCCACAGCAGACTCCTTCCAGAAGCTACAGCTTCCACATATTCTCACTTTGTCTGCTGCCCGATTTACTTTAAAGAGAGATTACAACTCCCTGCATCTCTCAAGGCTTTGAAGTTTCTATTCTTCAAACCACATGCAATCACAGACAAAATTTCCATCAACTTGCCACGCTGGTTACAGCTTATTGCTCTCTTTTCCAACCACCACTTCCTATGTGGAGGGGCTGCGCGGGGTTACGCACCCAGCTGGCACAGCATTTAGTATTCAGAGAGCTGATGCTGAATTCTTTATTTGAGTAAAATCCTCACTGCTACTAGCCCCAGTGATATTTTCAACTTTTCTGGGGCTTTGCCTGGGCAGCCAGAAGTGAGCACTTCAAAAATGAAGATGTGGTTCTGGTCTGTTGCATTAGAGGAAAGATTTCTGACGACAGTGCATTAGGTCACAAATCTCTCCTATCTTACACAATCAGTTGTTGCACAGTAAGAAGGACTGTTGCAAATTGTCTATGGTGCTCACACTGTTAGAAAATACTGTCATTTTTTATTTATGAATGGATTTATATGAAACTTACTTTCCCTCTGGTTAGCACAACAAGCTCCCATCTTGTCTTCATTACATTTATCACTTACTATTTATTTATAGATAACAATGCTTCAAGATGGCTGTGCAGGGTAAGTCTGGGTCTACACAGATCGTGCACCCACTACCTTCTGGTAAGCAGCTGCTCTTATCTTGTGATAAATGTAACAAAAAGGCAGCTACAGCTCCTTCAAAGGAGCTACCTTAAATGAACTTGAAATACCGAAGACACACATACAGGCAGGAGAGCTGACACAGTTACCTGTTGCTCTGCAGCACTCACACAAACATAATCTAACAGCTTTTTAAGCAATCCCCTTTAATTTTGTACCTGAGCTCCTGACAGCCTTTAAATATTCATGCAAATGGCACCCAGTGAAATACAACACTGTGCCAGTAACTGTTCTCCTCTCAAGGGGAAGGGACAGCCTGCAAAAGCACCTTGAAGTGCCAGTGCTATAGAGCAGGATGTCCAAAGTCAGGTGTTCTGAAAGCTTTGGAAAACTCCCACTATGTGCCTACCTTCTTCACTTACACCTGAGAAGCCTGGCCCCCCGTGGATTGCCCAGGGGACAAGGGCAGTGCGCTGGGTGCAGGTTTCCTGTGCTTCAGGCTATTGTGCTCTATGACACAGCCTTAGAAGAGGCAGTCAGGCTGGAAGGCATGGCACTTCTTCACAGCTCCACCAGGCTGTGGAGCCCATCTCCATTCCACATGTGCCAGACGAGGTCAGGGTGTGGTATTTAAGGTGACACAAGCGGACAATAACAAAGCTGAAAACTGAACTCCTTGTCCTGCTGTCTACACCTGTAAAAGAGCCTTCTGCAGAACAGCTCTTGCCTTAAAAAGCAAACAGCCCCAAACTGATCCCAGCAAGATGGGAAGGTTCTGGGAGGAAGGGCTGGCTCCCCACTGCAGATAAGGTTGATTACTTTGCAACAAATCAGGACTATATTACTTTGAGATACACTGATACTTTCAGCACTAATTGCATAATTTCTTCTGCATTTTAATGGAAAAATATGTAATTATTGAATATTTACATAATTAATGTAGCACACACTGCAGCGTTTTAAATGCCAAGCACCTCCAACACAAATCTTACAACCTTGAGTTGCCAATCCTCCTTTTTCAACCAGAAAAGGATTAAAACATAAGGCTTAAACATCTCAACAATGTCCCTCAGATATATTTGGTCTCCACCACAGACAGCTCTTCCCTTCACCCCTCAATTCAAAACCTAAGGGAAAGAAAAGCCACATACTGTGTGCTGTGAGGGAAATCGAGCAAGTGCGTCATGGTGACAAAAGGGTGGCCCAAAGTTTCAATGGGTGTTATCCTCTTATCTGCATCTATCGTCAACATCTTCTTTAACAGATCTATAAACTCCCGCCGGTCTGCCTTTTCCACCAACATATCACTTCCTTCCAAATCCGTTGTCATGTTTACCTAAAGGAGAAACAACAAGAGTGAGCGCCAAAGGAAAGAGCAGATGGTCAGGTCTCCAGCAAACTGTGTTTACTCCTCGTTGGAGCACATGCCCCGCAAGCCTCTCTGTCTAAAGGGGTAGTTGCTGAAGTCACACGGCAGACTCTGCAGTGGCTGGTAATCTGGGTTGTGCATGTCAGATCTCCAGACAGACTGCTAAGTGTTCAGCTTGCTTGGGTCAATGGCTAATGAAACACTTAGTCACCCTCCACTGAAGATGAACAGCTTCCATGTGGTAGCAGGCAAGCTCTCATAATCAGTGTATTTATCATATGAAGTACTGTGCTATCAGATACTTATCTATGTGTCCCATGAGCAAAAAATATATAAAATACATAAAAAATTTTCAGTAGGTTTATGGGAAACATCCCATTCATATATCAGGTGCCAGGAAAAAAAAACATGTTATGTTATTTCATGCATTTATTGAGTCTCCCCTGATTCCAGTCCTCCATTTCTGCATGTTTCTTTGTCAATGCTAACGTGTCTAGACTTTGCTAGCACAAACTCCACTGTTGCACCAGTTTTGCACACTGATCTGTTTGTTAGCACAAACTACCATCACAGGAGTGGTTATGCTGGGATTAGCTTTCACAGCTATATGCAATTGACACAGTGAATCAGTACTCTCTGTTCCCCCAGACAGCAGCCTTTTACAGAGAGCACTCTTCTGCAGACATGGTGAATATTTCCAATGTCACTGTTTAACAAATGGAAACATTAAAGCGCAGAGAAACAAGAGACTTGCCAGTGGTCACACACAGAAGCACTGGACAGACAAGAGAACACAATTGCATAATTGTGCCTTAGCCATTTTCCAAGGCTGCTTCACTAGAGCACATCGAGCCCGCACGCCCCTACGTGCAGTCACCCCTACAAAGCTGCATATAACAGCTAATTTGGTAGGCATAATCCTGGTATTTTTCAGGAGCTGGCACAAGAATAGGATATGCAGAGAACTGATGTAATTCCCTTTTATTAGTGCTGCTGGAAAGCATGTAAACAATCTTGCTCGTTACTCACCAATGCTCTTACCTGTGCCATGTCATCCAAACAGTTGAAAATATACTTTCTTGCTTCCTTCGACTTAATCCCCGTCTCTGCCTCATGATCATCTGGCGTCTGCTCAAAACAGGACACAGGCATTGACCAACACTGCCCTGCACTCAGCTGTGGGTTATGTACCTGCACATGCCTCATTCTGTCCTCATCAGAGACCACCTTGCCTCTCTTGCCTGACCAGATAACATTTATGTGATCGCTGCTATAGTTATGCAACATCTTTTGTGTCACAAGGTGATTTATTTCTTCCCTTTCACTTCTGAGAATCCTCCCAGTTATGGTGGGTCTCTTAGACCCATCGCAGCGTGAGGCTCAGCATCCCATCCTTACAGCCAGAAGCCTCTCTGCTTGGGGACTGCATGCAGCCAAACACGCTGACACAAGAGACTCAGGGCTCACCTGCATTACTAGTGGGTTTGGTTGCCAGAATTAAAATGCTTGCCTTTTCCACCTCCCCAGTGCATTAGATATCAGTGCAAAGTCTGCCCAGGGCATGTTTCATTTAAACTACACACCAATTCATGGACTACTTAGAGGAAGATTTCCAGGTCAATTCTGGACTTAAATTTCCCACAAAGCAATGTTGAGCTGGTGTGTTACGGGCTGCAGACTTCAGGGATGGCAGTTTTACCTTGGGCAATACCCACCCCAGTGTCTGCCCTGCACTGCAAAAGGCAGAGACCTAGGCTCCAAGGTGACTTCAATGTCTCCTCACTTCCAACCAAAAACTGCAAGGTAAAAGAAACAAGGAAATGCCTTCCTACCTTCAATCTCCACAAAGGATATGGTGAGTCTGTATCCCTGTTGAAAAACCTCGTAGTCTTCGTCCCTGCACTTAACAAATACTCTGCTGGTAAGCCCTGCGTCTGTGAAATATAGCGGATCTGTAAGAGAAGGGTGAGAGGTCACTGTCCATCCTGTGAAGATCTCTGGGGGTCTTCCTTGAAGGAATGCAGGAGGCATTTGAAACAATGGAACAAACAAAAGAGAAAACATAGCACGTAGTTAGACTTCACCCAAAAAAAATCAGTGCAAGGGACGAGAGGAAAGGGAACTTCCATATGGAATTCCCTCCATCTATCACATACATCGCTGGAAACTCACTCTGACAGTACACTCACACAAGGCCTAAGGACAAAGACAGGAAAGTCCCTAAGTTTTAGAGATCAAAGAAAAGACCCAGACATTGATTTCCATGGTGTCTCTCACCACTCTGCACCTTCCTATGTCACCCTCTCCTCTCCAGGAAGTAATTTCAACAACTTGATATTTGCTCCCTAACTTTTGCTGGTTTTCTTCCATCTGAGCACACAACCTGCCCTAGGAGCAGTTTGGAGTTCAAAACGGACTATCTTTGAACTTAGAGGAAATATACACTCAAATGGTATGTAAAGTACTTCATCTCTTCTGATGACTACATGATGTCATTTGTTATGTGGGTTACATCCGCAAGCATAATCTCAATTGGCACCCACACAGCTAAATGATACTGCAAGTGTTTCCAGGATCCCCAACTTTTATTTTTTTGTAAATGAGAAAGGTTCTGTGATTACACAATTAAAGACTGATGTCACATATGCCTGAGGTGCCACATGAAACCTTAACTTTGGCATCTCCTGACTCCTGAATGTCTCATTCTGAAAAATTGCTGCCAACTCTGCACAACTACTAAAAACAGTCGTCTACTCTAGAAAATTCTAGGGAGGAATGGAAAGTGTTTTTGAGGGAAGACACAGAGAGGGGGGGAAAAATTAAATAAATGAGGGCATAAGAAGCAGCTGCTGTTTCCAAGACATTCAAGCACTCAGAACCAAGTTCACTGTGCATGGCTTGCTCAGCTCTGCAGCTCCTTAGGTCCATCAGAGCTCAGGCATCTGAGAGGCACCAGGATCCTGCTTGCAGCCCAGTGGTGCAGCGAGGGACCAGAATGAGTCCCTACCCTTCTCCCAGCTCCCCAGAAGCCCTCATCATACTTTACCAGAGGAAGCTTTGTGCTGGGCAGTTAAGCTGGGCAGTAAGGTACAGTAATTTCTTTTTCGGCTGTGAATTTATGGCTTTTGGGGTGCAACAGGGAAAGGAAAGAAATTCACTCTTCATGCTTGATATGTGATTTTCAAACGCTTGTAAGTTTTTCAGCTATGTCTGATTTCCTTTGGAGTCACTAAAAGCCCTGCTCTTCACTGCAAATTACTTCCCCTGCCAAATTTTACCTTCAGAGTTCTGAGTAAAAAAATACCAGTTTCAAAAGAAGAGTCAAGAAAACATTTCAATATATGAAAAACTGATTATCCTGTTTTTTCTAAAAATTAATTTCCTAAAAAAAAAAAAAAGACCCTTTTCAGGCTGCATTTGCAAACAGCTAAGATCAGCTTGAAGAAGACTATGGGAATGGAAAGTGTTCTACAGCCCTGGCTCTAGCAGCTGCTGCATTATCAGTTCTAGGACTACAAAAAGAGCATAAAACCCTATAGGGAGAAAGAGGACGACAGCTTACATTAACTAGAAACCTACATCAATGCAAACGTTCTTTTTCTTGTCGTTGCTTTTAATATGCACTCTCATAAAAGAGTTATGAAACGCAGCCGAGTTTGTGCAGTTTCTTCTAACAAATAAACCTTTATTCAGCACTTGCTGTTACAGCAGAGAAAGGGTGCCTGCTCTGCATGTACAGAGCTCTCCAGTCAATGGCAGCGTTGAGTCTTGGTTGAGATTTCACTTAGGCGGCAGCGTACCAAGCAACACACTGGTTACCCAGAATAAATACCCCAGGTGGATAATGACAGGGTTGTCTTGGAAAGGTAAGAAACAGAGATCCCTCATTAGCAAAAGATGGCATCTCTTCACTCTGACACGAGAAAGGAAAAACATCCGTGCACTTACCAGCACCCAGGGCAATACCCACACCCACCTGATCGTACTCCGAAGCTCCCGGGTACAACGGCCAGCCCAAGAACAGCTCTGCAATGACACATCCCAATGACCACATATCGATTGCTTCACAAAACGGTAAACCAAGGATGATTTCAGGGGCTCTGCAAAGGAAGAGGTTAGAAAACATCAACAAGGGGAGCAGACCCTCTCAGCTGGTGTGACACTCGTGGAGCTGCTGCCAACAAGTGTCACTGCTCTAACAGAGCTGAGGGACCCACTGGCCACTGGCAAAGTGTCTGCTAACTAAACATTAGTCGGTGAGTATTGATCCTTGCAGAGTACTGTGGCCTCATATAGCCAAGAGACAGCCCTAGGTTTTGCAGCATTTTGTAAAGGAGAGAACTACCATTATTTTTATTCATTCACCAAGTGAGAATATGAAGCCCCCCGGTTATGGACCCCACTCGAGGCTCTCAGGCCCAGCTCACTGTCTTGTGGAGAACTGAGCAGACTCCCTGAGATGAAGTATCCTCTGTTCACACAGCTTGGTGGGTTCACAAACAACCAGACATTAAATAATCATTACAGGACTGGTATAAAAGGATTACTGACTTTTTAAACAAATGGCTGTAACAGTAAAACAGAGAAATAACGTAATTAGATCTATTAGACCTGTGCCTTTTCCTCAGGAGGAAGTAGCCATGAAGCCTTCCTTTCCCAGTTTGTCCCGGATACCTGATTAGATTTGCTTTTCCCTTTCAGCCCAATGCAGCAGCACTCTGGCTATGCATTTACTGTCGGCTTCAGGAGATGCCACCAAAGCACCTCTGCCCCCTTCCCTTCCAAGGGGAATCTGTCCCACTGCTTAGGGATTCTTCACTGATGTTGAAAAGCTCTGTATGACGAGGTTAGATAAGCTCACTCGACTTCAGCAGCCAAGGCGAAATGAGATGAATCCTGACCTTAGTGCCCCAAATGCTCTGCATTTCAAAAACAACTGTGTGGAAGAACCAAAAGCATTTTACAACTACTGAAAACCTTATACACACACAAACACCTTCCTTACTTTTCCCACCTCTGCATAGACGTCCACATGCAGTTAAGTGACTTTACACAGGGATCACCTAAAGGTTCTCTCCTGCTCTTTTGCAACATTTCTAAAACCCCAGCTTCTGGAGCCAGGTGATGTACAGCAGAAAGAATAATTTATGTTCCCATACCCCTCTAACTATAAAGAAAAAAAAAACACAAGAAAAAAACCCCATACGTTGCTTTAAACCTTTCATAATTTTAAATATAGCCTTGGGATTTCTTGGGCCCTGATGCACATTTTGGGAATGCCTGGGGTTGACTATTGAGCAAATCAAGTACCACCATCCGAAGCTTGAAATAGGACCCATGGTTCCCAGTTCCCATCTGTCATCACGATAAGATCTGACACTAGTGAGATCATACTAAGGATGACCAATTGCAGTGGAAAATATTATGTTTTAATCACACCATTACAATCATGTGAAGACAAGTCTTTAGCCAAGAAACCAAGCAAAATGCGTAATTTTTTCCAAGGAAAGAAGCAAAGGCCCTGTAGCAAGAATCCATGCCCTGTTTTCAGTCTACAAACTTCTCCAACTTTGAGTTGACTTGTAACGATAAAATCCCCAAACCATCTATTCTCAAACCAGCAATGCAGAACATAAAAATTACAGGAAAATCTGGAATTTTAAAGTTAGAATACATTGTGCCATTCCTGCCAAAAAACAAGCCAGAAACTTAAAAAAAGTGGCTACCTTTAGCCCTTCTGGCTTCATCTGTGCTTGTTGTTGTCATGCACTACTGTTCTTTAGCCCACTGTGACAAACTTTTTATTCTAACACCAATCTCTCCTTATGAGCAAGGGGTTAATTTTCCTCCTTTCCTCCCTATTCCGTCACTACTCGACACCTAGACAAAATGCAGAGAGAAAAAGACAGCTATGGTGACCTGAATCTCATTACTATGTAAATCCTGCATTCAAAGCCATCTGCCTCTCCCTGTCTGCCTTCCACATTGTGAACGAAATGTCCCTGGTCACTAATGAGAGCTCAGCCAGGCATCGCCTGAACTTCAAATCCCTCCCACTAACTCAAGTGGAGGGAGTGGAGGGGTCGACTATCTGTGGGATATTCCCGATGTGATTTTGTGTAGAAAACTCCCTGTTCATAAAAATCGCTTGCACAGCTTTCATATACAGCACACACCTCCTTCCCTCTCTCCCCACAGTTACGCTACCAACACCTCCAGACCCCAGCAAGAAGGGATGACCTAGAATTTGAGGTTCCAAAATTTCTAATTTTTTTTTCCCCCCTCTCAAGTCTTTGGCTGACCATTGGGTTTTCCTTAAAGATCCACATTCTGGAATGCAGTAATTAGTAGATAATTTCCTTTCACATGTAGAAGAAGTTTTGCATCTCTGCTGCTCGGAAGAAAAGCACAAACCAGTGTCCATATTATTTAAACATATAAAATGCAACTAAATGGAACTCCATTCATTCTATTAAACCAGACCTATCCTTGTAGGGAGGGGAGGCAGTGAGATACTTTTATTTTATTTTACTTTATGAAAGCTGGTATTTACATTACACAATTGAGCCTAAACTTTAGTTGCAATCTTTGCCCATTAAGTCTCAAACAGATGATCATTTTGGAACAGTGATAAGAATGGCTGTGAAAAGGGGGCCAGATCTAAGTGATAAAGCATCCTGTGTAGAGCACAGCTGTAGCCTTCCTCCAGCCTTCATGTCATAACTGTGATTTTTCTATGGAGAGGGAGCGGCTCTAAGACAAAAAGATCTTGTTAACTTAAATAAGCAGTCATCAGGACACAACAAAACCAACAGGAATTGGACACTACACAGGCTACCAAATTTCCAGCTAGCAGACACCTCCTGTTTGCCATGCGAAAGTGAGAGTTGGAGTCAAGAGAGGGAGCAGCGATCTGCCTGCCTGAGGTGGCCAATGCCAAGCATTTCGGGGGAGGATGCTACAAGTTTTATAATGAAATAACTTGCCCACTGATAAAATACCTCTTAATCTCTATTGGGTGGACATTGTTGTTCATGTTAAGTTACGGATGCATACATCCTTCTGCATATGGACCTGTATCTAACATGTGGAACTCCTTTTCCTTAACATAAACATGCCAATTTTTTAAGACAAGGTGAGATCTTGACTTCAATCACATGTTGTGACACAGAATTCCACAGGCAACCTTTTGCTTTGAATAGCATCCTAACTCAGTTGTTTAAAGCCTGATTTTCCTTCATCAGGTTTAAATTTGTTACCTCTCACTTCATGTTTACATGAATTAGTCTAGAGGTGAAGATGAAGTGCTTGAATTACCTTTCTTTTAGCACAAGCTGTTTTTGTACCTCTGCCCTGTTCTCCCATGTCTGCAGCAGCTTCTGGCTTCTCAGTACACCATCCCATGGATGTTTCAATCCACTTCCACTGCCTGACCCTACAACTCCTCTTCTTGACATGACTACATGGAGACAGGCTGAACCAACATAGAAGGAGTTAAACCTGAGGATATTCCCTAGACTTATTTTACACTATTTGCAGAATGGTTTTGCATTCCAGTCTTCCCTAAGCTTAATATTTTGTTTGTTTTTGGAGTGACATGAGGCATTTCAGCAGATGTTTTATCTGGGAGATCCTCTGAGACACACAGTCCTTTCTCCAGAGGAGCTGCAGTTAATTTAGGACGTAGAATTATGTAGAAATAGTTCATTTTTCCTCTTCCAATGTTTACAGCTTTTCAGTACTACACTGATCTGGCATAATGTTTTCTGTAATCTTGATCAAGTCCTTTAAATGCTCCTCACTCTTTTGTGCAGTCTAACATAAGCAAGTCTGTGATACCTGCACGCTTGAACACTTCGCTACTGGTCCACCACTTTTTACAGGTAATTAATACATTAAATAACTATAGTCCTAAAATGTACATGCAGTCCACTCCACAACTCCAAATTCCTAGAACCACTCAGACCTAGCTCCACAATAAGCATGGTGTAATTCCCTTTTTCAAAGGGATAGAAAACAGTTTCCATGTCTTTGTCCATTATTGTGTGGAATTTCTCCATTCTGCAGCTGCTAACACTATGCAACAAGGGAAAATGCTGTATTAAAGTGTGCACATCAGAGTATTGCAATCATAAATTGGAAGGACAATGCACATGGCAGCAGGCCCTCCTGGAACAGCGGTGAGGTCTTCAGCAGATTCCTCCATGGCTGCACTGAGAAGTGTTTTCTGCACCAACAGTACTTTTGGGGGTTTTTTAACACAGACTCACCAAACCTTTTAACTGAGGTGAGGATCTTTTCTGACACCACACAATGGCAGCCAGCTGCCAGGTACCTCAAAACAGGCAGAAACATCCCCATTTGCTGTTCTCTGCCAGTTTTTTGGCATCTGCAATACCCTTGGCACAGTAATTCCTGTCTTCTGTACAAGACACACAGAAGGAAAACAGAAAATTTTGCCCTCCTTGCCACCTTCTCCTATGAGCTGCCATCTATGTCTCAGAACAAAAGGCACCCCCCTTCTGCATGTGCAAGCACAACCTGTTCTACAGCTCACACAAATCTCAGCAGCATAGACCAAAGATTTAGGAACCACTTGCTACCAACCTAGGAATGACTGAAAAGCCCTGCCAAAAGCTTTTATCTCCAGGAGAAAGCCAGCCAGCCCAGCCCCACTTCCCACATCTCCTACCCTTTCTGACCACATTACTCGCCTGGATAGCAAAGGGTGAAATGCTCCTTGGCTCAGCACTGGGTCCAGCAAGTCCCCCACCACTTTGGAGCCCAGCCTGAATGTACCCATGTGTACCAGAGAGCTGATGGTGTGGGGGACCCAGAGCATGAGGGTCCATGTGCTGGCGGCACCTGCACGACCTCAGAGGCAGAAGTGCCATTTCATCATTTGCTTGCACCTCACATATGACCCCATCCTGCTTTCAGGCCTGCTGCTGGCAGAGTATTTACTTTAGCAACCCTGCTTTGTGGCAGGGTAATTTCATTGTCTGGTGTTTCTGTCAAGAAAATTAATTACCAGTCTAGCTTGCTGGCTTTTTCACCCACACATCACAGGACATTAAAAACAAATGCCAAAAAAATTCATTTCCACAGACTGGGATTCAGAGACCTAGGCTCTCCCTGAATTTTAAAACTTCCCTGCAAACTGCCCTTCTCAGGGATAATTTACCACCTCTGGTAGGGTCCCATGGCCAAGCGTGATCGTCTCAGCAGAGTCCTTCATGGACAAGTATACATATCAGACAAAAATATAACTCAAAACTTGATACTTGCTGGCACCTTGAGCAGAGAGTGTTCCTGCTTCCCGACTTTGGGATGACTTCTAGAAGGTGGTTGCAGGCAGCTGCAGGCAGTGCAGAGAGCACTACACTGATGATGTCTCTAAGCTGATGTACACAGGTGCTGTCCTACTCTACCTGCTAGTCCCACCTGCTAAAGCCTGAATTTCAGGGAGCAGCATCTTTCACATCTCCACCCAGAAAGCCCTGGGCAGAGGCAGAGAGGCAGGAGGTGAAGCCCTCTGCCCAACTGGACAAGCACTGACCAGCTGCACACCTGGGGCTTGACCACACTCAGGGCTCGTGCTCTCCCATGCACCAAGAGAACTCTTGTGAGGACAAGGAACTGCATCCTCCAAGTGTCTTACAAAGGGGTTTTTATTCAAAACCTCCTCTCAGATGAACCCATTCTTTGGCATCTTCATGGACTCTCATACCCACTCCCTTGATTCTTTTGTATTTTGTATCCCATTTTTATTGCAATATACTGTAGGATGTAAATTACCTTTAGCTCTTAGTTAAAGAAGATGGAGCGCATACAGCATCTTTTTTTTTTGTTGTTCCTCTGTACCTCTCAGACCCCAAATCACTTCTTGAGTGAAGGGGTATATAAGGATACAGGCTTATATTCTAGAATTAAAATTGTAGTTCCTATTCACCTCAGCTCTCCACCTCTCCACTCACACAGATACGTGGCAGGGATGCAGACACCAAATATGGATGACCCCCAGACTAAGGACATCTTCTGCTCCAGGGCTGGGTGTTTGCAGACTTCATGTCTGTGATAAGCCAGCCATCAGGGCCAGAGCTTAATACCTACAGGCATCAACAGCTCCTGCACACTCGATCACTCCCTGTCCCATGAGCAGACAGGAGAGAAGCTCCAGACCCCACCTGCATCACTCTAAAGGAGGGGTTTAGAGCTGAGCTCACCCTCATTGCTGGCCTCACAGAGGGACTTCTGCATTCCTCCTGCATCCTGAAGTTCTGGAGCTGGCTTGAATGTTCAGCTGAAACCCATACAGAAGTGGTACAGCTCTGCAGACCATTTGGTGGGGCCTCAAAGACTGTGATGATCCCTGGACCACGTTGGGAAACACCAATCTAACAGAATCCCAGCAAGGGACAGCCTTGTCAGCCAAGACTCATCCCAGAACATGCAGGCACATCATGCCTTTCAGATTCCAGCACAGAGTTCAAACTCTGGACATTTTAGTCAGCACAGGTATTTATGAGGGAGTGAAAGGGCCATTGAGGAATTCCATCCAATCTATCACAGGATACTGTTTGCCCACAAAGATGTGTTTGTTTGAGTGACAAGGAGGGACAGTGCTTCTAAAGGGCCTACTCTCTACTTCTCAGATCAAACCCTGGTTTCTGGAACGGACTGTGGGTGTAGCCAGAGCCATTTCCAGGGCTGTCAAACCACCAGCATAACCACCACTAGAGGGTAGCTCCAACACTGCATTGCTCACATCGCCCTCACCCATCCCTCAAGATTAGTCTGCAACACATCAAAAAATATCTGTATCAGCTCAGAGGAGTGGAAGCTGGATCCACTCAGCCTTCAGTGATGGTTTATGTTACAGGACATAAATATAAACTGGAGGCTGGTAATAAGTGAGGTACTGCAGGGGTTTATCCCTGACCAGTTTTGTTTGGCGTGTCTGTCACTGACCTGAAGAGGACAAGGCAGAGGGCATTCTCATTCAGTTTATAGATGATGCCAGACTGAAGAGACCTGGCAACGCACTTGAGGGCAGGGCTGGCACTCGGAGACACCTGGACAGGCAGGAGGCATGGGCCATTGGAGACCTTCTGAAATGCAGTCAGGACAAATGCCAAGTCTGGCCCTGGGATGGATGAGCCCTGGTGACAACTGGGGCACCTCCCAGGTGGAATGGCCATGAGCATCTTGACTTGAGGGGCAGTGGGCATGAAACAAGGACCCAGGTAGCAGCTGCAACAACAGCCTCCCTGAAGCAGGGCCAGCAGACCAAGGAATATGGTGACCCACCTCTGACCACATCTGGACATCATGTTCAGCCTGGGAACTGGAGCAACCTCAGTGCAAGGAGGGACAGCCATGGCATACATGACAGCAGCCTGCACCCTTCTCCTCTGCCACATGGAGAAAATGGTGCCAGGCTCTTCATTCAGGTTGGTGGCAGGATGTGGAGATGACCGACTAACTGAAACAGGGGAGGTTCCCACTGGGAGCAGGGAAAACACCTCCACTGTGCTGATAAATGAACCACCAGCACAGGCTGCCCTAAGGAGGCTTTTAAGACACAGCAAGAGAAAGTGCTGATCATCATCTCACGGCAGACTCTACCTTTTCCATCAGGTTGGGCTAAATGACCTCCCAAGGCCCCCCTCCCACCTGAACTACTCTAACTCTATAATGTAGATTAAATATGTATTTCTCAATAGGAAGGTCATTAAGATCCTTCTACGTACAGACAAAATACAACATAGCTGGGAGTCTTTCAAGAGTACAGATGCAGGTCCCAGGGTGTTTTTATCAAGCGTACACACACATAGCTAGATCTTTTAAAAACAGAGAGTAAGTTACACAACAATTACTTCTGAACGTGACTGGCATAATTATCAGCCTTGTAAGCCTATCATTGCTAAGGGTATTTAATAGCAAATCATAGAAGCATAAAAGACTACTCACCCCTTGACACCACTCATGTTCCACCAGGGTGCTGACTGGAAAGGGTGAAAATACTCCAGAGGATGGTGTCAGAGGCTGATAGGGCTAGCCCAGACCACAGAAAAGTCACCCACTCCCTCCCTGTCCTGATCCTGGGCCATCCAATCAATGCCTGTGTCACTCCTGGCAAGCATTCAGCCAGCTTGTCTTACAGACCTCCCATGGTGGAGCATCCATAGACTCCGCTGTGCCCCAAAGGACCTCACCCCTTGTAATTTTAAGGAATAATACAGCTGTGCATAGCTGACTTTATGTCATACTTAATTACAACTTGTTGTCAATCTGGCATCTATGTAATACATATGGAAAAACATAATACATCTCACTTGACTATGCCTATACCCGGCTTTCTGCCAGGTTGCACCTCCTCCCTCTCTTCACCCTGCCTTGCCCTCAACATATACTCCGTACCTATAACCTTGTCTCTTTTTCTCTGTTGCTTACCGTCTCAGTCCCCTTTTTCTGCCACATCTTTTCCTCTCTCTTCCCACACTTCCTGTGAATGAAGAGAGAGGCGGACATCCCACACAGGAGCGCTGAAACTCCCTACCCCCATGGAGGGGATACACACCATGCACCTGAAAACACAGTCCTACGTTGCCACGGGTTTGCATCCATCTTTAAAAATGGGTCATCACACAGACACCGAGATGTCAGGCACTCCAGCAGGATCCCAGTGCTCATTGCCACCATCCACTCGAGGCTCTTGGAAAATGCAATTTCCACAGGTTAACCCTGGAAGACTTTCAAGTAAACCACACTTACATATCAAGCACTTGCCATCATTATGCACCTTTCTTGGGATTAAGAAAGTTGGATTCAGCTATGAACAAAGCCCAGGTTTAAATAGGGAGGGAGCGGTCACTGCTGGGAGGCTCTGCACCACTCTGCTCTCCTATATACATTGCATATATACACTTCATTTAGGTTAGGGCCTTAAAGAAAACCTCCTCTCTCTTCAGCAAGAGCATGTGAGCAAATAAATGACTGAAGCCCAGAGCTGGAGAAGGCAGCGCAGCTGTTTGTGGAAACAAGACAAAAGATTTAGAAACAGTTGCTTTTTTCCCCCTCTCCCATGTCAGGCTGTTTACAGAAACCAAGGGATGAAATTTTGCAGACAAAACCACTGAGAGCAGCCTGTCAGTCTCAGAGGGAAGGAGAAAAGGAGGGAGAGGGAGGGGAGCGTAGGCTTCTTTCAGGATTATGGATCATTGCTAAATTGCTCTATCAATTATTAAACCCATCACTCAAAGCACAGTAACCAAAATATAGCAGATAAAGCCTTTCTCATCCACTCTCTACCAGCTGTTCTCCTCCTCCTAAAGCCAGAAGGGAATGAAAATTCCCATAGTTTATATTTTATAAACATAATTTTCCCTGTGCCTTGAAAATAAAGGTTTTTTGGACAAGGTGCAGTAGAACTGAGCCCGCAGCATGAAGATACTAAAGGAGGAATTGCCCTTTTGATTAGCAGACTCAAGGAATAAAACAAAATATCCAATCAATATAATTTCTTAACACTGACATGTTAAAACATTTGTCTGTGAATAAACGAAGAGGCAGGCCTCAGCCATCAATAGCTGTTAATTACTATTTGCCACTGCCGCTGAACCGATCCAAGACCAAAAGCAGAGTGGGCATGGTCCTGGGAAAGGACAGGACACAGTGACATGAGGCACCTGGAACTGCAAACATATATACAGGATGAGAGAGGAAGCCCTGAGTGGACAGTGCTGACAAGGAACCACACAGGGAGGATGCCCAGGATCCAGCTGGAAGGGCTTCCATGCAGCTACTGATGTCTGAGTGGACACGAGTTTTAGGAGCACCAATATGCACTTGCTGGAAGCATTTACCATGTGCATCACCTGAAGCACACACACGCCTGAGTCCTGGGGAGGGCTCTGCATGCAGCTCAAGTTAAGCATACATTTAAGTGTTTTGCTGAACCTGAATCCACTAGCGAGTCCTCATTGTAACTGAGCTGGAACTCACAGAAGGCAAGGAAAGCTATTAAGCCAAATAATGGAAAAGAAAGCCGGGCCCTGGGTTTGACCAAGAGACATGCTACACTTGTCCCAGCCAGAAGTGCATCTTTGTACACCTCTGGAAGAGGCCCTGCTGGACTGATCACAATCATGTTCATCTCTTCACACTCGGAAATGCAGGACTCCACACACTTCAGAGGAGGTGCACAGCACTGAGCACCACAACCATTGCCCCGGGGGTCATTAGCTCCACGCTGACCCAGAAGCACAGAAACATGCACAGGGGGTGACGCAACAACAGCTACATTCAGCACAGCATGACCTCTGGTTGTTCTCCGAAACAAAGGGCCATGCACTGGGGGGAGGGCTGGGGCTTTCCCAGGTTATGGAAGAAATCAGAGAATAGAAAAATCATAATTTGAAAACAAAAGTTCTATCCATGCCAGGCAGTGAATGGATGAGCTGCAACGTATTGGGTGCAGAAATTCCCTGAAGGAGGCATCTGATCAAGAGGGGAAGAATGCCAATTATGTGCTCCCATTCATGCCACTGCAATGAAAGCATAATTCTGACTCTGCTTTCTGACCTGCAGTATGCAATTTATGCAAATCCAAGCTGTTCTCGCTTCCCTCAGCGCCAAATGTCCACCAATGCCAAAGCTGGCTCTAACTTTTTGTTTTCCTTTTCAAATCTATTGTTTTCACTGCTGAATATTTAAGACTTTTTGTTGTTGCTGTTGTGTTTCTTTGGAAATGAAATAATAATTGAAAAAATCCCATAGCACACAGAAAAAACCAAAACCTGAGTTCTCATCTCCGATGGCCTCCCATTCTGCCATGCTCAGTTCCATCCCAGCCCCTTATCATTCCAGCCCAGAGCCCTGCCACATATCAGCCAAGTGAAGCTTCTAGTGTCTGATCTGTAACATTCCTGAGACTTTTGTTCACAACAAATACTGAAAGTTGCATCAAGCTGCATGGTGGTTTTATGGGATTAGCCCGAATACTGAGCCAACCGTCAATGTAAGGCTCCAAACAATTTCTATCCCTGGCAAACACGGATATGAACCAGACTCAGGCCATGATCCTAAGATTGGTTCACAGAGCAAGTAGCAGGTCTGAGGCTAAAAATGTCAAATTACTGCAGCCTTCCTTTATTATTTTTTTCCTTTTTTTTAATCAGCCAGTCTACTGGCTGCCGTTTTTAATATAATTAGAAAAAGACAAAAATAAAGTACTTATCCTGCCTGCTCCTCAGAGAAAGGAGCATTGCCCTTTACTTATCTCTGAAGAGCCACACAGATTTAATATTATTATTAGCAGCAACTATTTGTATTTCTGTAACACACAGAAGTCCCGGCAGAGACCGGAGCCTCATAATGCTAGACGCTGAAACACAACGTGCTAAGGGACTGTGTCTGCTCCAGAGGATTGATGATCTAAGACGATGTGTGGTGACAGGAGAACAGATTGGTGGAGCAGTTCGCCCAAGATCATACAGTGAGAGCATAGTAAAGCCAAGAAAAGAAGTGGAGTCCTTGCAAACAATGTGCCATATCTATTAGACCATGTCTTCTAGTTATGATATTATGGAATAACAATAATAATACATGGATTTGAAGGCTCTTTCAAAAAGTGATGTGTAGTACTGAGGTAATGCAGATTTTAGGGAAAAATGACCTGTAGATACGACCCAGCAAGACAGCAGCCATGTCAGGAACAGCTCATAAAAACCAAGGCTCACTTTTAAGCCCCACTTGGTGAGTCACAACACCCTGCCTAGTCTGTGAGGACCTGCCTGGTCTACTAAGAAGTTTATGGAAAGGCCTGGGAATGCCTACCCATCTGCACATGGAGGTATGTGTGGCTGGGAACAGAAGTGACACCTCAGAGTCACTTCAGCTGGCTATTCTTGCTGCAGAGAGTTGAAAATCTCCACTTTCACAACTCAAGCCCTACTTGAGTCAGCACAGTTGGCAGAGTGGGTGACAACAGCCCCCTATACAAGCAGCAGGGCACAGCACTGTGGAAAAACATTCCTCTTCCACAGATTGCAGAAATACAAATCCACTCTGAATTTAATTTATTTTATTGCATTTATATTAGAGCTAACATCTGGAAGTGTTAAGTAGAGCCCTACTGTACTGTACGCTGCAAAAAAAATATAAAAAGGCAGTCGCTGCACTAAAAGACTTGCAACCTAATTTGGGATCCCTCATCACCCTGGAAATAAAGGCTCTGGGACTTGCTGCTCAGCATCTGCTAAGACGGGATCTGCAGCTAAGCCTGAACAAATGCAATCCCTGACCCACTGGGGTGACCACTGTGAGTCTGGCTCCAGCAGCTACCATATTTTAGGGACAAAGACTGCAATTGCTCCATTGTCCAGAGATAGAAGAGGGCCCTTGTAGCTGTAGCAGAGGAACAACTCTGATTTAACCATTAATGTCACACATCTTACTGGAGCCAGACAGAAAACCAGAATAAAGCAAGAATGCAAGTGTGGTCTGCAAATAGTCCCAAAGGAACCTTGATGCTTGTGGGGAGAAAGACACCACTTCAGAAGAAAGACTTTTAAAATTAAGTCTTCTGCAAAGTTAAGCTCATTTTTTTATTTAAAACCCTCACATGGAAGATTCAATTGTTCTTCAGCACATCTCTGTACCAAATCAGGAGCCTAAATGCAATCATTAAAGTGTGAAGCTGATGAATTTAAATCCATAGTAAGTGCAAATTTCAACACAATTTTAAGTAAGGAGTCGCTCCCAACACCTTCATAACATGTCAACACATAGTCATATATTTGTTTCTGGGACTCTTCAAATGTCTCCTTTTACTGTTTCATTTTTTCCTTGCCAAGACAAATTCTTAAAGCTCTCCCGATGTTCCAAAAAAAAATATAAACATTTCTCGCATATTAAAATTTTAGGTGGCCATGACAGAAATTTTGGAGACACAAATGTTCCAGAAAAAAAAAAGTCATACAAAAGAAACTTTTTGCCATAAACAAGGGGAATTTGGACTGATTCCCATCTGATTAATTTTAACTTCTAATTTGTCCTTGGATAACTGCAGTACAGATGTCATTTCTTAATTTGACTGTTTTGTAAGTAGCCAGTAGTGTCCTTGTAAAGGGCAAAGAAATCCTCATATATCAGTAATGCTTTTGGCGGAGGGAAGTTTAGTAATTACTCCAGAGAAATAAATACAACAATCAAAAGTACTTCCCAGGACATGAAGGCAAAGATCCACGCCTTCTTGAAAGAAGGGGCTCTCTCATGTATACATTCCTATCTTCAATTATCATGACTGCCTGTAACCATTTAGCTCTCTGCTAAGTCAACTGCAGGGTTCAAGAACGTTTCCTGGCATTCTTCACATTTTTTTCACATGTTGCAATTTTATCTGGTGTATATCATATGCTTCCCTCCCGAAATGCTTGAACCAACTCTCCTGACAAAGGAGTTGGGTCTTCGTGAACTTGACTGCTGCTCTCAGAAACCTCATCACTTGAGAGCTGCATTAGAAATTAGTGAAAACAGAACAAGTTTGGCTTTGATAGGTAAAATCACAGTACGTTCAAGAAGCAGGGGATGCAAATGGATCAACACCTCCCCTTAAAGACACTTCCATCCAGTTACAAGCCCATGAATTTATTGCCCCAATATCTTGCAGCTTTCCTGTCCCTCCAGCAAAAACCTTACTGTGTACACCTTTGGTTTCATAACCTTCTTTACTTCACCCTTCCTCACCTCTATCCCTCAGCTCACCCAACACCTACTTCAGTTGTGGAAATCCATCTTTTTGGTTTAACTGGGACTGTGGCAGAGTCAGAGCAGCACAATGAGCAGGCAGCCTCCAGCTGGGCAGGGGCAGGACAGAAGGTCACTGCAGGAGGGGCAGCTCACTACCTGCCATATGATTTACTACCAACACACGGCAATATTTAGGGTGCAATAATACGGTGGTACACAAGTGCTTTACCAACAAACAAGACGGGGAAGGGAATAACTGTATTTGCCCTGTTATTCTAAGGGGAGGTTCACCAAAAGGTTAGTGAGAAAACAATGTAGGCCATCGATCATAGGGACAGCTAACCTAGAAAGGTTACTGTGTGTTCCTGCCTCATTTTTCACATCTATAATTACCTCGTCGCTTCTCCTCACGTCCCACCCATTGCCAAGCTGCAAATGCCAACCACCGCTGCTTTATTAATTATGCATTTTGCTTACACCCATTGTCAGCACCCCGCAACGTGCCGCGGCGGCTGAAGGATTAAATGGCACAACTTCTGTGATCCCTGCAGGGCAGCGTGGCCAGGGAAAGGGAGCTTGAGGGCGTTCCTGCCTTTCCTTCACTAGATGTGAGAAGCTACCACTTCTCAGCAGAGGTTGAGGAGGGATGAAGGTGGAAGGGATGCGGCTCTACATCTGCCCAATGAGAGGGAGAAGCAATATAGGGGCATATGAGGGAAGACTGCTTCCATTCATGAAGGGCTCAGATTTCCTTTGGCTCTTCATCCAACTGAAACAAAATGCCAATATTGCTGAACATACTTAGCACCTCCTAAAGCGCAATCCGACTCCGAACGGTGCCTGTCTAAAAACAGCAATGCCAGGCTCCTTGTTTACTGCGTCTTCCTGATGCCTGATCTGAATTTCTCAGTTTAAAAAGAAAAAAAAAAAAGTAATTTTTCTATCCACCAGTCCAGCAAACCCAACCAAGGCTTTAAGAGCCACTCTGGCCTCATTCCTTGCATATTTAGGGAAGTGGAAGGCAAGGATTAAAAGACAACAAATTTACAGGGAACTCAGTCGGTTTCTACTCAAAGTACAGCATCACGTTTCTGATTCAGGAAAGCCTGAGGTGTCTATTTTTTTTTTCCTTTGAGGAAAACTAAAATAACTTCCTTTGAGAACTTGCATTCTGTAATCACCATTTCATCCTTCTGCAGTATTTCTGGATCCAGGCTTTTCAGTTGTAAAATAATAGTAAATATATATAAATAACAAAAACTGCTGCTTGATTGAGAACTATTTTCTGTTCTTACTTTTTTCTGTTCCACCAGAAACTATAATTAATTCATGCTCTAACAATACCTAAATCACTATTTTCTAATTGTAACCATATCTGCAATAGAACTCAGTGTTGATGAGAAGTGCAATAGAAAAAAATTTGCTGACAAAAGTGAAAAGATCGCATGACAAAAGCCAGCATAATGATACAAAATTGTATGCATGTCCTGTTTTGGACTCAAGAGAAGTTCACACCCTTTGAGTGGTAATGAGAAGAACACCCTGGAAGAGCCAGCAGGAGTAGACTCAGGCAAAAACTAAATAAGAAATTTCTCTTGAGAAAAAAATCTAGAGCAAAAGCTTTTGCAGTGTCTTTGAGGCTGCTGAGCTCTACAATGCTCCAAGGTGTAGGCCTCCTTCACACTGTCAAGAAAAACCAAAAGCACCGCACCTGCTGCCCTCTGAGGTTAACTCACTGCGTCAAATGTAACCACGCCCACCACACCAAAATATTCTCATGCATTTACAAATGATTGTGGAGGGACAAAAAAATAATAAAAAAAATCACATATTATCAGCCCATCCCTTTATTCCTGCATTGGATCCACAACACAGAGTGGAGAGGATGCTGAAAAAATCCACAATCAACATCGGTTCCCATATCACAGAGGTGAAATGCAAAACTCCTTCTCCACACTCCTCTCCAAACACTTTCTCAGACTCCCAGCTCCCATGCCTACAATTACTCCGATGAAGCTTCCCTTAGCTAAGTTCTCAAGAAAGCAGCACAGGATTGACCATGGCACAGATATTACAGGTACAGGCACAACTTGTTCAGCTCTTCATGCACTCTTTATACCTCCCCCCTTCACTCACTGGGGTATCTCATTACTGAACCATTGTGATGGTCCACACCACCTTACTGGAGGTCATCCTGGCACCTCTGCCAGACCTGGTTGACAGCTGAGCTCAAGGGAAAGCCTACCAGGAGCACTGGCTTTTTGCACTAATGGCCATCCAGCACACAGACAAGGCGCATGTGGCTCCTGACCAGAAGTCATAGCTACCATCAGTATAAGATCAGGATCACAGAGCTCATCTGAATGAAAGAGAGTAAAAGCCACCTACACCTACGGCTCATCAAGCCCCATGCCCTCCTCCCATTCCCACCCCTTGTGCTCACTTCTCCAGCAAGGCTTGGTTTACACTGACCTTCTTTCTTCCAATGGAGAGAACCAGTGCCAGAGCAGTGCTCATCCCCCAGTGAATCCAGAAGGACACATTTACTTGTCACACCAGTGTCAGGACTGACACTGTGCCCAAATACGGTTTGCTAGACCAAGGGAGAAGAGAACTGGACAAGGATATATCTCATCATCATCGTGGCTAGGCTTCACGAATGAAGATTTGGGAAGGCCTCTACCCACACTTTCTACCAGCACACTGATGGCTAAAACGGCCAATGCTCTGATCGTCATGTAGCAGGATGACCATTTTGAGGAACTTGGGGGTACATCCTAATCATTCCAAGATCTGCCACAGGCCTTTTCTGCTCACAGTGTCAAAAGCTTTGGTGAGGTCAATGAAAGTTACATAGAGACCTTTGTTCTGTTCCCTGCACTTCTCTTGCAGTTGTCTGAGAACAAATACCATGTCTTTGGTACTCCTGTTGGCTCTGAAACCACATTGATTTTCAGGTAGAAGTTCTTCTGCAATAGCAGGTACTAATCTGGTTGAAACTATTCTTGCAATGGTTTTACCAGCAATGGAAAAGAGAAGTGGACAAGGATATATTTAAACCTTCTGTTTTTGACACCACCTGCAAGATCCTCAGGGACAGGGACATCAAGAGAAAAACAGAAAATGCCCTCATTGTGTTGTAAGGGTAATTTATGAGAAAATTTTACTGTCTTATGTATGATTGATTTTAAAGATCTAAAATGTAATGATGGGAATTTTCTTGTCCTCCTTATTAAGCCCATTTACAGTTCTCTAAGGCTGATGGGTTAGCCATAAACTGGGGGATACATGTTTGGGCACATCTCTTAGTATTTCTTTGAATTCCATTGTTTATTTATTTGTTACAGAAACAAAGAACAATCAACAACATGGTACAGAGACTCATGCTCTGGAGTGGAGCACAGCCACAGACCCTCCAGAATTGAGACGGGTCCTCTGAGGATCCATCTCACTCACTTTTAGAAAAATCCCTACTTTTCCACTTTTCCTTGAAGCAGCAAACCAGATGAGGGAAGGATTAATTAGCTGATGTTTGTAATGCCCTTTGAAGATGAAAAGTGTTATTTTTATTTTCAAGTCCCACCAAAGGAAAAAAAATTAAAAAGAAAAGGCTAGAGAAAGACTTTTGCTGTTTCCTACAGAGAGAGGTCTCAGGACTGAGCTCCTGTACAGAGACACTCCTCCAACGCTGTGTATTAACTGGCAAGCTGACACGCAGCCCTTCCCTCGGGGCATGCACTAACAGGGTCTCTGCCCAGCTGCCTATTTTCATGAAACATGTAGAACTCAGTACCACTGAGACCTCTCCCCCTGCATCAAATTTGCTCAAATTTGTCCACCGGATTCCAAAGTTAAGGGGAATGCGGCAGCAGTGTGATCACTGCTTATTTCCTTAGAAAAGCAGATGCAAAGCAAATGAGGAAGGCCCTCAAATACAGATGCAGAGTGCCTGGCTACCCAGAACCCTGGTGGGCTATTTTCTCCTGAAGTGTAATTTACAGAAGTGATTTCTTTCTTAACACCTTGCACCTACTGTTGGAATTTCTATGTCTCCTTCTGTTTTTTTTTTCCTCTTTGTGTCTTTGGCATCACAAGGATGCACTCAAACTGGGGCATGCTGTGGTGCAACACAACGATTCCCTGGCAGCTGGAGAGCAACAAGCAGCTTACAGGTGGGTGCCCTGCCCTAGGAAGACAAAAATAGCAGGAAGACAGACAGGATTGCAATGTATTAGCTGTGCTTAACACCCAAGACAAGGATGATGGTGAGCTGCTACAGGTCAGGCCTGAAGTGAGCTGAAAACCAAGAAAGGGAAGGCTTTCCAGGGTGCAGCCCATTTACAGCCCGTTCAGTGATGCGATCTCATTAAAATCTCATGACCACCAAAAACAAACAGGATCCTTGCTTTCAGTTATCTTGCTAGGTAAAATCTGAATATTCATCTCACTGATGCCTAAGGTCCAGTTCCAGGTGTGTTCATTCCTCAAGATCAGGGATAGCAGTGACTGTCCTGAGGCTGCTTTCACACAAATTCCTTTCCCTGCTCTCAACTCCGCAAGGCACAACGTGCAAGAGCCGAGATGCCCTGCATAAAAACAGCCATCTGGTGAAGGGGCAGGAAGAACCAGTTAAAAACAGAGTAGCTCCACCATATGGAGAAAATAATTCAGTTGGGCAGTGTAGGAAGAAGCAAACCCTATTATAATAATTGTGTTGCCAAGTGATGTTGCAGACTTGTTTTTCCCCTCACAGCTTCAGCACTGATTAAGAACAGAGCTTCCCCCATAATATGGCAGCATCCCCACAGCAAGATCAAACCATTCCATCTAGTGACTTGTGGGAATACCAGGTTATCACCAAAATGTCTACAGCGAGAACTGAGCATGGAGACAGGAACATTGCATTCCCCTACCACGCTGCTTATGCCTCCATTCTGAGGTAAAACACCAAGACTTTGGGATAAGCCAACCCAGTTCAGCTGGGAGGCACTCTGGGGAAAGCTGACTCAGAATTAGCACACTAGTGACAAACCAGGTTTGGAAAACTTCTGGTCCACCAAACCCAATGGCAAGCATTGCAAACCTTTTAGGGGCTAAGGCACCTCTCCTCCTACACATGGGAATTCTGGCCCTCCTGTAATCACCCATACATTCAGGACAGAGCAAATTAATAAAGCCCTGATTATAAAAGAGGTCTTTCTAGAACAGCTTCCTTTCTTCTTCAAGCTGTTGAAGTAGAAAAAAGTACCAGGTGTGCAAGCTCCAGAAATACTTCTTATCGTGCAAAGGGAAGGTGACTCCTCCCCAGAGATCACACTAATTGCCTTCCCCCACAGGAGCCATTGCTACCTGGGCTCCTAGGGTCCTGCAATCAGATTACCATCACTAAGAGCTAACTATGTGCAAATATCATGTTTCCCAGGTCCCACCCTGGTTCTCCTGGTCACAATGGTGTGCCCCTCTTGCAAATCCCTGCTTCTCCCTGCCTATTCACCTCACAGACACCAGGTAGGCCCCCAGACTGCAGTGTACCATGAGGTGTCAGTCAGTACCATCACCTCAGTTGGCATGTGCTGCTGCCAAGCCCGGCACACTAGGCAGAACGGATGCCCAGGCTGGCCCATTGCTGGGGCAAGGATAGCTCTGGATGTCAAGCACAGCCACCACACAATGACGGCAGTAACCCCAACCCTCCTGCTTCTGAGGAACATACCCTTCTTCTGAACCATTTGTTACAGGTGTGAGCTCAATCTCAGTTCCAGGCATTAGCTTTCTCTTGGTAAGGAACTTGCTCTTTCCCCCTTTTTCCTTTGTATCCACACAATCCCCTATCCCCTTCCCCCTTTCTCCCTCTCATCCATTCCCATGTTGTGGCTTTCTACTGCCTGTATTTATTTCTAGACATGTATGATTGTAACCAGAGAGATTTCCTTGCACGAGCAGCCTTGCAGCTTCCAGCCAAAATGGACCAACCCACTAATGTCTCCAAGGGCACTGAAGACAGAATGGGAAGCACAGCTTCTTGCTGCAGATATCATTCCCAAGCAAAATCCGAGACTGAGGCCAGTTAACGTATTAGTCATTAATTCTGGATAAAAGGAAATTTATTTGCATGGCCCTGCTTAGACAAGACTGAAATCTTAACATGCCCCTCCCCCTCCTCCTGCTCTCCTTTAATACCTTATTAATATTATACAGCAGCACAAGCCAACATGCAAATAGAGCTCTATGCAAATACGATTCAACGCAAAGACAGCTGCACTTGGTTCAGCGCATTAGTGCAACTCCAGAGGAATAGCCAGGGGAAAAATAAATCATATAGATGATAGAGAAAGCATGTCTTAGCTTCCAGATTTCCAGGGAGAGAGCTGTGTGTGCACGTCTGTCAGAGCAGAGCTTACCAAGTTTCATCAAGGAGATAAGGTAGTTAATACTCTGCTTAATTAGAGGCTGCGATGTTCTTTTTGGGACGCTGAGAGGATTGCCCTCCTAAGTGTCTAGGGCTCTCTCTTGAAAAACCTACTTCTAAAGTGGACTCAGAAGTACAGCTCTGCTCACTAAAAGGGGTACAGTCAACTTTCCTGTACCTTATTTCTCTGTTTATTATTTCACATCAGATACACCTAGTTTCCAGACAGAAACCTTGCCATGGGTTTTCCCTAAAGCAGAGGCCTGCAAACAGCAGACCTGAATTTGAAAGTCAATCACTTACTTCCATACCTTCCCAAGCACTGCCACCAGCATTGCATTAATTGCTGCTGGCAATCAACAGGTCCCCAGGTATCATGTTGATGAGGGGCAGAAGTATTTCTACCAAGAGAGTTTTGAAGAGATACCCTAACAGAATGAAAATTTTACTTTGACACACATGCTCTCTGGCCCTTTGGAGCAGGGTCTAGATCAAGGGTGCACTCAGAGCTGCTGATAACTACTATTCAGCTTGCAGGGAGGTTTGAAGTTCCCTTTGACTCTAGCTATGAGAAGCAAGACAGCAGGTCAATCCTTAGGGTGTGGGTAGTATCAGAAAGACCCTCTATGTTTCCATAAAGGCACCTGTTGGACTTTCAGAAACCTTCATATACGCAGGTAAGATAAGTGCAATTTATTAATCCCACTACACAGCTGGGAAGACTAAGAGATGTAGCAGAAAAATATTTATAACAAGGTCACAGAAGCGAACAATAAAATAACTTTCTTTGTCCCAACCTTGTACGTTAGCCACAAGACCATCTTTACATACACGTTCCAAGTTTAACAGTAATACATATCATTGCAACTGGTGACCTTGCATTTAGAAATATTTCTCAGCTGTAAAGGACAGCTGAGAAGGCATTAAGATCACTTGGAGCACTTTCTGAGAACAAGCAGTCCAAGGAATGTAATTTTTGTTGAAGAACTATTTGGAAATGAGGTTCCCAGCTGGAAAGCACATCTGATAGAAATGACAAAGAAACGAGGGCATCTGTCTTGCCCAATAAATACTGAAACAACATGTCCCTGCTCTTAGCATAGGAACTGTGAGTCTCCAAGGAGCTGGAGTTCAGGAAAGAACTGAGCAGGAACACCTTGCATCCCTCACTGGCAACTCTTCCAGCTGACACCACTTCAGGAGTGAGTATGAATGAAGGGCTTGGAGAAGTTATCTCCACATGCTTCTTCCAGGCACTGGGTTTTAGATGTTATGTAAACACCAACCTCAAAACAAGGGAGAGAAGATTACAAAATGATATAACAACAGAAATCCTTACAAAGAAACATCTTGTCTTTGGCAATGATTGATTCAGGACCAACATGCACTAGTTTGTTGTTACCTGTACTCCATACTATTATCCCCGACTCTGCTCTTTATTACAGATAATAGATCCATGCCTGCTCCATGAATTTGGAAATAACCGAATAGGCAGACATCTGGCAAGTAGCAACGCATTAGAAAGGGCCTCAACAATTTTATTTTCATTTTATTTTATTTTTAAAATTTCAGCGCAACACTATTTTAGCGTTTTTCCTTCTTTATGTAACTGGGAAAGGGCTGAGGTGAGAAGAATCCCACACAGAAAAAGAGCTGGCTTGCAATGCAGAAGAATGAAAGCACTGCTAAGAAAATGAGAAGACAGCTGGCTTCCACAAAGGGTGCCAGACCTCATGTCTAAAATTAAAGAATCTCATGTTCTGAGGAAAGCACCTAGTCTCACCCTTAAGTAGAAAATTAAAAAGCAAGAACTGCAGCACACCATCTTGCGATTACTGCCCAAAACCCTGACAAGTTGGGATCCAGACTAAACCCTACACATGTTGGCAGCACTCAACAGGCTTTATTGTTCAGTGTTTTGTTTCAAGGCTTGCACTAATGGACCCACCTCACAAAGACAGTCACTTCTGGTAGCCTGGATGGGCAGCCCTAGAGAGGCCAAAGACCAAGAGAATCATTAGGCTGGCTTAGCCCTTTATTTAGGTATGATCTCTCCAGGCCATGTAAGACAGAAAAGAAAATGGGCATTTTATCCCTGCCTCAAGACTAGCCACACTGCCACACTCCCCACCTTCCCTGTCTACTGCCTCAGCATGAGCTTAACTGTTCTTGATTGAAGGGAAACATCCTGATGAACAGAGTAATAAAGCTGCTACCAATACAGGCCATTCCTGTAAAGCTCTAGTCAGATGTGAAGAGCGAGTACCACCTGCAGAACCTGGAGTCCCACCTCCACGGAAAGCTCAGGGAAACACAGTCCCAGACTGACTGTTGTGGAGGTTGTGGTTTCCAGATACATCTCCTCCTGGTGGCACTGCTGGTTCAACCAGTCTCTGCCCAAAGCCCCAGGACCCACCTCTGAGCTTTCCCTTAGGATAAGCTGGTACAAATTCTCATTGGGTCACACGAGGGTGGACCGGTTCTGAGGTACCACGGAGATAAGATGGGGAGAGGGAGACAGCACTGCTGGGGCAGCCACTCACCAAAGGGCATGTGTGTGAGCATGCCCTAAGAAGACAATTTGGTGAGCTCTGGACCAAGCTATCACACACAGGTATGTAAAAATCAAGCCAGAGCAACAAGCAGAGTGACAGAGAGCAAAGTACGGGAACCCACTGCTGGCCTACGGCTCATTTCTCCTATGCTCCCAGCAGCACAATCTTTCAGGTGATGCTTGGTGGTTTGGACATTAATCACAGAAGAAGGGTATTTTCTCTCACATGAAAGCAGAAACCCCCCAGAAGGCAGCATGCCAGAGAGGGCTGTGATTCACCCGGGTGCCTGGAGGAGGGGCTGGCAGAGCCATGCACCACATCAGGGATCACAGACCTTATGCTGTCCCTCAGCCTCGCCTGCAGAGCTGCCAGGGAGG
Organism: Campylorhamphus procurvoides; assembly: GCA_013396655.1. Lineage (NCBI taxonomy): Eukaryota > Metazoa > Chordata > Aves > Passeriformes > Dendrocolaptidae > Campylorhamphus > Campylorhamphus procurvoides. Next base: position 1,750,704 of record WBMV01001384.1, on the reverse strand, counting down.
CAAGCTTTGCTTTTTGTATTAATGCATAGTAAATTAATCTCTTTCTTTTAAGAAGGAAGGGGGAAATTGCATCACCTCTCCAGTTTCCCGGAACTTGAAGCCTGAATGTGTTTTACCACCAACACCACAAACAATGTGTCTCACATCCAAAAGGCAAAGAACAGCACAGAGAGGGAAATGTAGAATTTATCACTCCTGATCAGGAAAGAAATATGGGAGAAGAACATCCCTGTCAAACAGTCAGAAGTACTTTGGAGAAAAATCTCTTATACTCTACCAACCTTCTCCCACTTTGTATTTAGAAAAAAAAATATCTACTGTCAGTGATGTAATTTTAAGTAATTAGTTTTGCATCTACTTTTGTTTCACTGCTTTTGCATTGACTTGAAGGTTCATATACTACTTTAGTCTTTGCAGATTTTCTTTAAGACATATTTTTTCCTTGGCTTTGGGCCAAGTCCTGGTATTCTTTTTACTTGGGGAAAGTCCTCAGGAAAGCCTGTCACAGATTTGTTTCAAATTATGGGTCCTTCGCCTGTAAAGATTCATCCCTTCCCATCATGGACTAACACATGAAAACAATCTAAATCTGCTTGTTGGGAATTTGGTTGGATCACAGAAATTACATAGCTGCAGCAACCTTGGCTGCAACCGGCTGTGAAAATAACCTTCACAATCCATGGGTCAAACTAGGAGAAGACACCTGACAATTTGTCTACACTGCTATCAATAATAGTAGGAGAATCAACACTTATTTCCCCTGCTCCTACTTTCCTGGAAACTAACTATGATGACAAGGTCCCAGGCAGCTTCCTTCGCTCATCTGGTGGGCAACCAGTGGAAGGCGGATGCAGACCTTCTCCCTCGCTCCCCATCCTGCCATGCCCCTGCCCAGTCACCCCCTAGTTCAAAGTCGCTGGAGGCCTTGGTTCTTATCATGAAATGTTCTGCCAAATCAAATGTAAACAAATGACATGCACAGTTGACATGGCAACAAAGCAGCCCTGCACGCAACGAGGCAGCATTTAACTCTGCCGGGCTGGGGACAAATTTGCAGGAAAGACCAGAGCAGGTAGGAAACTGCAAAGGTAAGGCAGTATCTTCTCTCTGTTCCCTGGGTGCCTGCAAAAATACACTGCTCAGCACCCATGATTTTGCTGTGAAAACTGCCAGACCGTCTCCTGCAAGATGTCTTCAAATTTCCAGGCAGTTTTGGGTGGCACGATAAGAACTCTAGGGCATCACACCTGCTTATAGATCTCAAAGCCTCTCACAAAGGACTTCAACATCTCAAGCTAGTCTTTTCTACTGAAGACTGGCAGGATATCCCTCTTGCCTTGTGACCCACTCTTGTGTACGGGTCATCCACAGGAGCAGAGCCCAGGCATCCACCACACACAAGACGATGAGAACAAGCAGGAGAGAAGGAAAAGGCTCAGGGAAAGGATACAGCAGCACACTGGTACAATTGCTTGGTACACAACTTTGTGTTATTCGCCCCCTTTGTAAATCTCCCACCAAAACACACCCCTAGGCACACACATATTTAATAAAAGGTGTCAGAATAAAAGTTGCTATTGCACTTGGGCTCACCTTGAACTGTGCAGTTTCATCAGTAACCTTAGATTAAGTCTGATTCAACAGAAACTTGGAGCCAAAGGTGGGTGTTTACTGCAAGCACTTTGGGGCAGGGACTGCAACAGTGTGATTTGACACTGCCTTTTCTCTACAGACCTCATAGTCTTCCAATTCTAGATGCTCAGGACAATTTTCATGCTCTGACCTAATAAAAAAAATACCACGTGCTGTCAAAGAGCATCTCGCTTTTATCGTGGTGAGAGCACTGTTCCAGGTACAGGGGTACAAATCCCTGCAAAGCCTGCACAGAGTGCAAATACTTTGGGAGCCTTGGCACCAGGAAGCATCCTTTTTGGAGCACACTATTTCAGTTTCACCTCTCTGAGAAGGCGTGCGATCTCCGAGTGCCCTTCTGGGAGAGCCTAGCAAGGCAATGTGAAGTCTGGAAGGCAAAGTCCCTTTAAATAAAAGCGGCTGCTGATGTTAAGATAAGCATCCAAGCAGTAAAAATAATGAAGCTGGCTCTTAAATAATGAGTGCTGATGGCCCCCTCTGCTTGCATTCCTAGTCTAATTACTTACATGGTTAGCTCAGCCCTATATGCCTTTCAAATGCTGCCATTTAAAAATGAAAGTTAAATCCACTTGGAGAGGACAAGAACTAATGGGAACTACAATGTGTGCACACTGCTGCCAGAGGTGAGGGTGCTGCCACAGGGGCCCTTCCCTGGCATCTCTACTTTCAACAGGAAAACACAATTTAAAAATCAAATGAGTTGCTAGCTTACAGATGGAAGAATAGCTCTCTAAGATGGAGGAATCCACAGCTTTTGAGCTTGGGAATTCAAATTGTCACCTAGTACGAGCTATTTATGAAGCTTGGGTTATGGTGCTGATGCCAGGGAAGGCAGGAGGAGCAGCTCCTGATGATGGAACCGCAGGCTTGGGCCACAGCCGCACTGCTGCCCTTTGTTGGGACCTCCTTCAGCTCCACCCAGCTCCAGGAGTGCACCTGCAAGCACCCTCACCCTGCGTGGCACGTCTCCCAACCACGTTCCAGTTACACAGACAGGCCACCCACCGAGCACAGATATATATATATAAAGTCCTACCAGCAAACCCCCAGTGCTCCCTGCATAGCCTATGAGATCAAATTAGTGGGTTAAATGGGACTGAACAGACTGGATGCGATTGGGAAACTGCAGGAAGAGGGACAGGTAATGGTTTTGGTGAAGATTTGGTTAAGAGGTCAGGGCCAAGAGCATCACCGCACTGCCACAAGAGGGGTGCCCACTTGAAGAAAGGCTGCAGCCCCACAGAGTAGCACCCCAGCTGATGTCTCATATGTGTTCTTCCCATTTAGTTTGGCACCAACATTTTGGCTCCAGAAGCTATCCTGGCAACAAGTCCTTTCCTGAAAATTTATCACATGCCTTTATACAAAGCTGCCAGAATCATTTATAGACAGTTATCTAACAATATCTCCTTTTGCTTCACTCACTAAAGAAATAAACAGAGGCTGGAAAAGAATCAGTGTGGAAAAGGGTCCTCTACTTTGGAAGAACAACAGCCTTGGACTACCAGAGACAAGGGAATGCTGCCCTGCCTTAGAGACAGGCTAGCGTGACAACAGTGATGGATTACCAAGAGGGATTGCCTCTCAAAATGACGTCCAATTACTCTTCATGCCCAATCAAATTGGTTTTAAGTTATCCCTCAAGTGAAAGAAACATTCCTGACCTGGAAGAGAAGGCAGGGGCTTTGTGTGTAAATAAATAATTAGAAATAACCATAGGCTGATGGTGCAGTTGCTGGGGTCTATCAGAGAAGAAATGAGAAAAAGCAGCCGTAACGGATTGCTTTCTGTCTCATATCTGCAAGGGTTTTTTTCAAGATCTGTAATTTATGACAGATTGTTCTTATGAGCCAGTAAACAATGATTTATAACGTTAATAAGCAGCGATAGGTAAGTTCCCCAAACATGATTCCCCTGTGTACTTCCCCGTGAAAGGGGTGGAGAAGATTTTCATTTCTAACACAAAGACTGACCCTCACAAAACCATTAGCACCATTTGATAACCAAAAAAGCAAGTCCCACGCTTGCCAGGGACACAAACCCAGGCTGCAGCCTGCCTTTGTCCCCATCCCGAGTGCTCGCCCTGGAGTGAGGAGGAGGGCAGCGACGGCTGGGCTCACTCACGCATACAAGCCCATGGAACTAGCACGCAACCAGCTGAGAGCTCAGACAAAAAATGTGGTTAATAAAGATGTGCCTCTACTTCCAGAACGTAATTCATAAGGAGAGAAGGGCAGAGCAAAAAGAAGGATATCAAACACAGCTCCCTTAATGTTCACAAGTATTCTATGAACCAGGAGTCCAGTTCTGGGGAATACGAGTAGTAAATTGCTGAGTGACTTTCTAATCTAATTATTTCACTTGCAATTCAAATTATTTTCCAATTAAAACTAAGCTAATACATTCTGAAATGTAAATCAGACTCTATTACCTCTTTTTAATTGCAATGCCTAAACTATTCCCCTTTTTCCTTTAATTGATACAAGTCAGGGGGAGATTTCCATACATTCTCCCGCAATCCTGTAGGGTTTTTTCTTGCTGGCCTTGCTGGTCTCACCATCCTTCACCACTGTCCCTGTTCCCACCATAGCAGAGGCTGATGCTCTCTGCTTAATAAAAGCAAAAAACCTAGAGGAGCCAGAGGAAGAGCTCTTGTCTCTTCACCTGATGGCAAAGGCACAAAGGTACAGACAAAAGGTGTCCATCAGGTGCCAGCTCTTGCCCTAGAAACAGGTTGTTTGTCCCCAGTCGGTAAGGACCAGACAGCCCTGGTGTGGTACACACAGCAAGTTCCCGTTGCTTTACTTCTCATGCACTTGACAGCTGCCTTCTTCCAAAAAAAAAAAAAAGAGGAAATAAGTACAGAACATTTTGTCCATTGAGCCAGCCCAAGGCAGATATAAATACATAAAGAATGAGCAAGGAAGCCTCTTCCGTAAAGGGAAGCTATTCTTGATTTAGGCAGGGCCCTTTCCAGACTGAAAACTTCTGAATAAACTTGCAATGTCTATATTACTTCCCTTTTGTCTCTAATTGATAAAACTAACCCTGCAGACTACCTCTGCCCTTGAGTTTCTCTCACATCCTACACTTGCCTTCTTTTCCTCCAAGTTTCTTTTAAGCACCCATGACTAATCTTGACCTCAGCACTATCACAAGTCCCTCTTGCTCCAGGGTGGGTGTCCTCACTCTCGCCCCAACCATTGCTGACTTTAATGGGAGCTGGGACCTGGATCCCCGCACAGTGGTGCCACCTGGAAAGTGGCCCATTACAGCATGCCCACCTTCCTGCAATACTGGCAGAGGAGCACAAGGCATTCATTGCCACCACTGTTTTATCTGCAGGGGTTGGGAGCAGATAAAATACCAGGTAACTGCCCACTGAGACTCTGCAGTCCCTGCCAGTGCCAGCCCCAGCCAGCGCTCCTGACCCCCACTGACATAACAGGATGGATGGGGCTGAGCAAGCAAAGGTGACATGAAGGGTGGGTGCTCATTCCAGAAGTGAGAGGCAGCTCCTGCTGCCTGCAGGAAAGAAGTGAAAACCAGTGAAACCAAGCGGAGTCACACCCCATCTGTGTGGGCAGCTGCTCCAGCCGTGGTGGGCTGTGCTCTTAAGCTTTCCTCTTCTTGAGTCAGAAATCTGAATTAAAGGGAAAAGAGAAAAAAGACGCAAGAATAAAGAGTGGGAGACGTTCAGCCTGGCAGACGGTGACTGTATCGACAAGAGCAGCATGAACCCTCACCTGTATTCCACTATTAATGGAATAAATTAATAGACACTGCAGATGTGGAAAGGCTTGCCTTGAATCCAGAAGGTGCCTAATCCAAATTCAATGTGGGTTTATACTTTCCACAGTCACACTGCCTTCAACAAGACTAATGGAGATACAAGTCAAACAGAACTACCCTCCACTTTGGTGTAAATATGCTCTTTTCTGTTCTTTAATTTCTAAGCATTATCTCTAAAATGCTCTGGGAATTTTCAAAATTCAGATTCACTTAATTGCTCATTCAGCAAACATCCATTCCATACCTGTGCTCTTCCCATGGTTTAATATTAAAGTTTGCATTGCTTTGTAGTTTACAGCACTACAACACACTAGAAATCATTTGGAGAATACAAATTATTAATTAATTGCCCTCACACATAGACTAAAAAAAATATTGTTGGTATATGATTGTTTTTTCAGGCTAATCCTCATATTAAGTGTTTCATTCGAAAAAAATTCTCTAAATATTTAAAGTATTTAATATACACATAAAATATTTTAATTATATCTTATGCATTTAGATTCCTGAGTTAGAGAACTAGCCAGGCAGTTTGAAGGTGGGTTGCCTTTTGAGCCTGAACTACCAGCACCCTTTAAAAATTGTATGCGGAGATACTTAAAAAACTCCTGGCCATAACATACAGCTTTCTAGAAGTCATCTCAGCACAGACGGGTGATCATTTATGAAGGAATGCATTTTGGACTTCTGGTTCACTGCATTGTTTAAGCAAGGTACAAACCAAACTCAAATCTTAGATGTGAAATCTCCATTTTCAATAAACCAGGGAGGAAGGAGAAGAAAAAATCCCAAATGGGATTATTATGTGTTTAGTAACTCACTGGTAATCTTGTCATCATCCAGGTGACAGTAATCCAGCCTTTCTGCCTCTCTAGAGCTTCCAGGGGCTATCTGCAGCTCTCCACGCCACAATGACACCCCTCAAAGCTGCTACATCCCGTTATGTTTTTCTCTTCTTGGTTTTAAGCCATGTGTTGCCTGCTATGGCCAGCCCACAGATGAAGTAACATTGTGTTCATCCAAATCCCTCCTTCCCAACTGGTTTGGTGAATGGGGGGTGGTTTTGCACTTGCCGTCTCTCCCGGGTACCTGGTGATTTCTGTTTTATTGCTCTGATCTCTTCAACTCCTTCTTACTACAAGCACATTTCTGAGAGAAGCAGCAAGCGCAGGGGTGAGTGTGTGCAGAGGCAGTGGAGGGCTTGTTATTTGGCTTTTGAAAGCAAGGAGGTTTGAGGAAAAGAACAGAATAGGAACCATCCCATGCTTCTCTCCTGTTCCAGGGTTTCATCTTGCACCTGGCTGCCCACCATGAAGGCTTCCTGGCACAGAGGCATTCACCTTCTCCTGTTGTTCTTCCCAATCTGAAAGGCTCTGGGCAGCTGTGCACATAGAAAGAACGTCCACCTGGACAGCTCTCCACTCCCCAGGGCTGGGGTGACACATAACACCAACCACCCCAAATCCCTTTTCACAGGGGATGCCCCAGGGCCTGCCCAAAACAAGAGGTGTGGAAAGAGCACTGGCCCTGGGACATCCCCATGCAAAGGGGGATGGGTCCATAAAAACCAGAAAAGTGCAAAAAAAAAAAAAAGTATAGCCTAGACTTCCTCAGCAGCTCCTTTTCAACTCAGGAAAATTTTGAAAGCAGATTTTCCAAGAGCTGTCATTGCAGTGAACCTGAACCACAAATAACTCCACAGCTGTTGCACTGGAGATACATGGATTCAAATCAAGAGAGAAGCAACTCCTCTAACTTCAGTATCGTGGAGAGTTACAGAGGTATTCCTCTCCCATCCAGGTTGTTCCTAAGGTTTTCTCCCAGGAAAGGATAACTTAAAATGTCACTAGCCAAGCTCCAAAATAAAAAGACTAATTTTTTTTTTAAAGAATGCATTCAGTTTTATAAATCTAGCTTGTTTTCAATCTCCTTTTCACAATAATACTGAGGTCTAGAAATGCCTTCGCCTATTGTAAAGTTAAAAACCAGATTCTCTCAGGCAGGTAGAGTGTTCAGAAAAAACCCCAACAAACCAAAAAGGCACATTATAAGATCAATGAAAACATACCAAAGTAAAAATACTGAGTGCATCTACACCAGTGTTTCAGCTGGGCACTTCTGCGGAAAAACCTCTCAATCGCTCCCACTTGTTCTGTGCTCCCACTGCAAAGAGGTCTCAGAGTGCACAAAAACAGGCAGTCACCCATTGAACAAGACCTAGCCCAAAAGACTCAACATGCCCCAAACATGGCTGTTGGGTCCTTGACATGAACTGATTTGCTCTCCAAATTGTCTCCCACCTGGCCACAATTACTGCTAAGGCACACAGAGCCACCACCTCCTGGGGTCCTGCATGGGTTGCTTGTTCCCTGCTGTCATCCATCAAGCGTAATTTTATGTTTCACATCTCTGTGCCCATGCTCAGAACACTGCGAATTTCATTGTGCGTCTCTTTACATGAGAGAACAAAAGCACAGGCCTCATTTATCACATTACCCTTCAATAAGCCCAAAAGATTAAGAAAATTAATTGAAAGGGTTAATATACACCTGTAACAGGCTATTCTGGTTATGACATTTAGCTTCCCTGCCACAAACAAGTTATCCGGTCTCTTCTCTGGAGCAGAGGTAAATGTCAACAGAAATCAACAATCACGTATTATAAATACACAATGTTTAATTTTTTCCTCCTGCTTTTTCAAAGCACTGAAACTGCTTTAGATGACAGGCATGAAATACTTGAAAACTTTTGCAATAGGTTTTTCTGAATCCTCTTAAACTTCTACTAACTTGCAAATTGTGCTGTCAGCCACAGGACAGCACCAGAAAGGTGCCTGTGCCAAGCAGCAAAAGCAAAAAACCAGCTCCACTTTCACTGCACCAAGAAGGTACCATTTCCCACAAAGCAGGCATTGTAGCTGCAGGGTGTCAATTTGTTATACCCAGACAGTGGGGTATTAAATGCAAAAGAAAATCTGCAGAAAAATTCTCAGAGTTCAGTAAAATCTTACAGAAGGCTCTTGGTTCAAATGACATGGGCTTCTCTCGCTGTCCAAGAAAGCACATAGAGCCCACAGAGGATCTGCTTTCACATAGGAAAGCAGGATCTGCTTTACAGTAGGCACACATGTGCGAGATAGCTGTTGTTTACTAGGTCATGTTGATTTTGCTTTCAGCTATGTTTTCTTAGGCACCCACGTCTCTTCATGTAGGAGTGCCTTAGAAATTACAAAATATTACTCCCACTCAACATGCACTTGTGTATGTATACATTGGGTTTGTGTGTACACAGCTACAGAGATGCCCACCATAAACAAACATTTGCATCCACAAGCTTTCAGAAAAACAATGGTATTTTTCCATCCCTTCACAGCAAAGGACTGTATATGAAAAGAGCAAGAGCTACACCCTCACTGATTTCATTCCCTTCATCCCTACAGTACTTTGGGATCCCAACTCCACTCCACATCACTTTCAGAGGGACCACACTTGGCACAGCTCTGTTTGCCACCTCTCTCCTGGGGCAGATGGAGGAGCAAAAAGGGGGTCCTGCTCAGCTGAAAACCTTTCCCTGCAATGCAACTCACTTGCAACTCAGCATTTCCCCACAGAGGGGCCTCCAAATGCACGGATAATTTCACTCTTCTCCTTCCCTGCCTCTGAAGTATCCCTTCTGCTAGCTGTGGAAAAGCCCAGTTTCTTGGAAAGCAGCAGATTCTTGCTCAAGATAGGAATTCCTGTTACAGAAGCTGATCCCAATCAAGCCTTCCCTTCTGCCTTGACCTCCACCCCAGTTTAGCAAATTCACCTTCCTGGAAATGCCTTGGCTATAAATACAGCCCTAAGAACAACCCTCATGACATTTTTCCCTTTACTACATAAACTTTCCATTTGCCTAAATCTTCCCAACAAAAAGCACCACACAATACAAACTGGGGAAAGCAGCACTTGACCAGAGAAGCGGTGTGGGTGGCAGCAAGTGATCCACACGCATCCCATTGGCACATGTTTCAGCATGGAACTGCCTTGCATGTGGATTTGCAGGACCTACCCAGAGGATTCACCCCCCTTACGCTCAATACCCTTCATGCTCCCCACCTCGCTGTCACCCCGGGTTTAATTTTGCAAGCAATGGTTTACAGGAGCCACGCAGCAGAAGTTATTAACGCCGCCTTTGGTATGGGGAAAATCTCATTAACGTCAGCAAAACGAGGAAGAGTTCTGAAAAGCTCCCAGCTAATTTGCTTTCTTTTAATTTCTTGCAATTACAGTAAGCAGCATAACGCTTTCCCAATAAATGAGTCTTTAGCATTGTGGCAGCAGTCTTCTCTCCAGCCCATTCTCACTTAAAATTTTAACCCTTTGCTGGATTGCTGGAGAGCAGAAACAACTGCGAGGTGCACCTTCCAAGAACAAATGGATTTCAGACATTTCCAGTAATTTATCTGCATGGTGGAAAATCCCTGTTTTGGCTGTGCCGGTTTTTTCTTTTTAATTTTTTGCTTTGCAGTCATCACAGCAGTACTGAGCTGGTGCTTCCCACATCCTTTACTTGGTCTAAATTCAGTTTCTCTTACAGTAAACACAGTTCCTAAAGTCTGCAATCCAGTTCTTTTCTGAAAAGAGGTTCAGTGTAGCATATCCCACACACTGGATGATTTTTAAAACTTGCTATGTGATCTATTTTCCCTTACTGCTTTGGAAAGTTGAAAAGCAACAATTCTATTTCAGACTCCAGCTCATTATTTTTACTCCACTATAAAAAAAATAAAATTAAAAATTAAAAAAAGAAATAGTGTTGAAGAATGTTTAAGCATACAGTCTAGAGGGTAGTAAGAGGAGAGGGGTTTGGTTTGCTTTGTACAAGCAACAGGGGAAAAAAAGGGAAAAATTGCCCTCTCTTTAACATAAAATTGGATTGATTTTTCAAAGACCAAAAATGTTTTAAAGTCAAACCCCAAAATTTCATTTATTTAATTTTACTCATAGTGGCAGGTTTTCAATCAGAATGAAAGAAAGGTTTTTTTGTTGTTGTTGTGGGTGGGGTTTTTTGTTTGTTTGGTGTGGTTGTTTTTTGGGGGGGAGAGGGTTGTTTTTTGGTTTGTGTTTTTTTTTTTTAATAAAAAAACTTGGAAAAGTGGAATTTTGGAAGGAAGTCATGTTCAGATTAGCCTTACATGAGATCACTTATTCACATCAAAACAAGGGAAGTCTGAACACTATTATTATTATTGTTATTATTATATGGCTTTCAGTCAATACTTTTTTTTTTTTAAATTCTCAGCTGTGGATTCATCTAAGAACACTAGCTTTTCATATTAATTAATCATCAAGGCTCCAACCCAAGTTTTTAAAGCATCAACCCTAAAATCTAAAAAAAATCCCAACCTGAAATACAGAAAAATCAATTGTTATTTTCCCACACACACAGGCTGATCCACAGTTTTTCCCTATTCCCCTGGCAGCACACAGGGAAGCAAAGACAGCAGCATCCCCTGCGGGGGGAGCAGAACTCCTGCTTGGACATTCAGAAGTCTCACCCCAGGTTCTACCAAACAAACACTGCAAAGGTCCAGCCCTCCCAGCAGAGCACACTGCAGACACTGGAGTAGAGAGAAGGGATGGATTAAAGCAGCATGAGAAGTTTCTTGCCCTCATAGCTAACAGAGGCCTTTCCCCAACAAAAATGACCTATCTGTCTTGAGGACTTCACAAAGTAAGAGGAAAAAGCATGTCCTGGCACATGCTGGAGTACATTGATTTTTTGCAGAGTTAATCAACACACCAGCACATATGAAAAAAACCCTACTGTATTGATTAAAAATAACATTACATGAGGAAATTGGGTGGTTAGTGAACTGGTATTTGACAAGACCCCTTGCTAAACACATTTCACACAAGGGAAGCTTCTTGCGCTGATTTGCAAGTTGCAAAAACCCCACTGCTGCCAACATTTGAAAATAATTAAGGAGGACCTTTGTTGTTTGTGGAAATAAAAGACACCAATAAAAACACATTTGTAGCTTTTTTGAAATGATATTTAATGATCACAAACTTCTTGTACGGATAAAACTGTGCCTGCACAATGAAAAGGGGAGTCCACCAGTACACACATACAGGTACCAAGCCTGTGCTGAGAAACAATTCCTGCATCATTTATAGTTACTTTATGCACTTCATAATGTATGCATGGATGAGCTAAACCAATGCAGGATACTTAAACTGTCTCATTTCTCCAGGCCAGTCACGATCACACAATTTAAGGATGGCCATAAAGAAATCCTTGTTCAAACCGGGAACAAAAGAAGAAGTTAATTCTCTTGTTTGTTAGAAATGTGCCCCCACATTTACAAGTGAAATCCAGGAGTGATAGGGATATTTTTATTTAAAACACAAAATAATCAAGAAATCTGAAGTGGGTCAGGAAAAGCAAACTCAGAGGATTTCACTGGACAAACTCAAGGGTTGGCACCCCAGCAGAAGTCACCATCAGGAACCAAACACCAGTTCAAGTTTTCCTCTTGTTTGTGGAGATATAAAGACATTAGAAACACAACTCTTCCTTTCCACTCATCAGCACTCCATACTGATAGCATTTTAAAATGAACTCTTGTTTAGTCTTGGAAACACAGAACACTGAACAAACATCTTCTGGTGGTGCAGTCAGTGGTGAAAGGTCTCCTCTTGCCTCTACTTCTTTCCTTGGACCCAAAGCTCCTCAGCTGTCAGGAGCATTAGAAAACCCATTCTGTCATACAGCCAGAAATTTCTGCTCTCACTCAAAACACTGAGCTCGCTGTGCTCCTAACAAAGCTGTGTTCAAAACAAGTGCTGGCATGTGCATTTATGTGAGATGACTGAATGGCCCTGCAGGTTGATAAAAGGTTCTGGAGTCTTTCACATACAACTAAAGTCGTCAGCTTGAACCTGACCCGTATCAGTGGTGTCTGAAACTGGCTGCAGCTGGAAGACTGATGGTGTCCTAACAGAGTTGGTAGTATCACTCTAACTCCTAGAAGACAAATATCCATGTTGTTGGATGTGCTTTGCACAGGGAGGACAAGACTCAGAAAGCAATGAATTTTGAACCCCTTTTTTGTCCCACCAATGCAGCCTGCATTGGCAGCTGGTAGGCTCTTTAACCAGATACAAGGCCTGGCATGGATTGTGAGACACCCTCCACAGCTAAGTTTAAATTGAAAATATCCTCCATGCTATCATTTCATACAGTCCTACAAACTATCTACCATAGCCTTGTGAACTTATGCATGACATACGTCTCCAAAAGAACATGCTGGAAGAATCTATTCCTTCCACACCATGCAATATAATCCTGAAAATGTTAAATCTGAAGATCAGCCCTAAAGAAGAAATAAATTAAAAACACAGAAAACAATACCATCCATCTGGAATCCGCCCTTCCCTCCGTCTCCCAAGACCACAACCAATTCTGCCAGTCAACTTTCCCATGACAGCTCAATATTAGTAAACTCAGCCTGCCACAAAAGATAAACATGGATGCATAAATTCCCTATCCCATTTGTTTGCATATAAACACTTTGTCTGAATGAAGCCAAACCCCATCTCCCCTCAAACTCACTTCTGAGAGCAAAGGTCTCTGATTAGGCTACAGCTGGAAAACTCCACAAGATGTGGCCAATCCAATTGTAAAATCACACTGAAATAAAGCATGTTTTGGATTAAACCTCATTTTACTGGGATCTTCAAACCTCCTATGGGCACTCAAAATGGTCTGGTTTTAGCCCAGCTTTACAACCTCACACTGACCACTTTAAAAATCTAATTAAACTGGTGAAGAGTACTCCCCAGGCTCTACTTTCTGAACAGTACCAAAATGCTTGTCATCCTTCACCAAAATTACAGAGAAATAAAGAGTGATCCTCCCTGTGTGAGCTACAGGCTTTGCCCCTGCCTCGCTGAGGTGGCAAACCCTGCTGGCTCGCTCCCGTTCACACAGGCCTGCACATGCTCAATAACACCATTGATTTTGTTTGTGAAGGCAGAGAGAATCCAATTTTAAAAAGCCACATTGATTCCCACCCATTAAAAACAGAGCAAGCTGCAGCATTTGCTAAATGGATAGAAAAAGACTGAGGTCAGGGTGGAGGGGTGGGATAATGTCATTACCCTGAGCTTGTTCTGAAGGACACAGAATTAGAAAAACAGACAATAAAATAGTAACCATTTGAGTTCATATTATTTGCTGTAGTTTCTAAATTACAAAAGTAGTGAGTCAACAACAAGGGAGTGCCCGGGAACAGTGACAACGGATGCACAACGGAAGGCATCCAAGAGCATGTAGCTGTGATTAGTTGCATTTGGAGCATGAAGACACACACGCAATGAAAGAGGGCACAGGAACTGAGAGAGAAGCCCTGTGAGTATCTGCGAGGGCCCTGTCTGCTTTTCAGTTCTTTGTTTTAGCACATTAAACAAACAGAGCCATCACACAGGTCACTGAGGACCTTCCTTCTGCAACTGTGGCCCCAGCTGCGCTGCACACAAAAACTATTATTATTCTCTAATGGCTGCACCTTTTGGACAATGATTCAGTGTTTTGGGGTTTTTTTTCCCTCCTACTTCTGTGCAGTGCCACTTAGTCTTTCGCTTCATTTTATGTTTTATTTGCACACTCTTGAAATCTTCATGTAGCGACTAAAAATTCATGAGGCAGCCATAAGTAGGAGCCCCCGCTTCCCTCCTCCCTCTTTTTCCAACCATAGCAAGCAGTTAAGTAGGTACTGGGCATAAATCGGTGCTGTCGCAGCAGCGAGAGGGTGGGAGAAGCTGCGGATGGGGAGGGGGATGCTGCTGCAGCCCTGGGGGTGCTTCCTCATCCTGCATGTGGGAGCACAAGCTACAGACGGCTGGGCACATACAAGTGTTGGGCACCGCCGTTCATCAGTGCCCAGCAAACATCTCCCAGAGCACAGACACTCCATGCTCGATGTGGTGGCTGTGCTTCAGCTGCTCCACACGGTGCACTGCCTGACCACGAGCCTGCACGCGTGTGGCACAGCAGTCATTCATCTCTTGAACTTCTGTCCAACAACGTGAGCAGACAAGTGCTTGCTAGCATTAGTGAGGCTTTCGTAATTGGTCCCAGCTGGTTAGTTGTAACATGCCTTGCTGTTGAGCAACTACCTAGTAACGCTGTCAGGTTACATAAGGAGGGTTAGTATCTTTATTAATTACGGGCTGCCACCAGCCTGTGTCACTCTCCAGATAAGAAAGCCTCCAAGCCCCTGGTCAGTCAAGTCCTCTTTGGAAAGTCTTGTGCCAATTTCAAGCAAAGTAAGCTCTTGACTGTAGCCACAGAAGCCTCCTGGCCGTTCTACCAGGTTCCTGCAATGCCTCAGTCCTCTCTCCCCTCCGGCTGATACAGGGTGTGCTGCCAAGGCCAGCTACCTGCTGGCTGGTGTGCAGAAACCCTGGCTCAAGGGTATGTACAACCAGAGCATGGCAGATGTTTCAAAGCACTGTGAAGAAATGTACCCCCCAGTGCCTGGCCACTCTGCCCATGAAAACCGCAACAGCAGCAAATACTACAGTGTGGCACAGCTCCAAAACACTAAGCAAGACAACACAGTATCAACCAAATGCACCATTCCAGGTGCGGAAGGGAAAGGTGCAACAATGCAGATCTCTCAAAAAGCAAAAGTGGAGAAATAAAATGGAAGTGGTCATTTCACAAGATACTTGAACGTACCAGTGGCTCTGAAAACTTCAAAGTTTGCAACCACCCCCATTCCCCAAACCCTCACTTGCCATGCAATTTGACCTGTGTCATACAGCAAGTCAGGGATATTTTCTGCCAAAAAATCAAGCACTGATCCCTTCTTTCTGCCCTGCCACTGGGCTGCCATGACAGCCCCTTACAAAAGCAAGAACTAGAGTGGTATTATGCACAGAAGATTCTTACGTGACTTGAGATGCCATTTTGTGGTCAGTAATCAGATCCTGTTGCCCAGGTTAAGGTAAAAGCTGGGAGTGTGTCTAGGAGCTAGAACTGCAAGGTTGCTCAAAGACACAGACCTTGAACTGGAAATGAGTCTCTTCAAATCCCACGGAAGACCAAGCCACAGAATTGTCCTGCAAGGAGTAATCTATGTGGCTGTATCAGCTGTCTAGAGCACCTCTGACCTTTGCCATCCTCATTTTTCATCGGAACCAACCTCTCATACCTTGGGTTTGCTCCTGCTTCTTTTCTCTCCAGCTTCTACTTTGGCTGCCCTTCAGAGCCTGAGATGGGCACCAAGGTGCTAGGAAAAGATCCTCACAACTCAGCATGAGAAGACACTGCTGCACTTCTAGAGCTGCTGGAGGGAGCAGCTGGCAATTCTTTACTTCTCTGACTGAAGGCTTGGGTTTGTTCAAGGTCCACTCAACAGCTCCCCACCAAAGTGACAGGGGGTCTGTTAACTGTGTCTTGACACTCAGCTGCCAAACACTGTGGACAGATCCTTTTTCTAAGAAATGAGCTATCTCCCCATGCATGCCCAATGCCTGTAATAACCACACACGAACAGCAAACACACCACAACGCCTCATACCCATTACTACCATTCCTCATTTTAGAGCAGCAATTCAACACACGCTTTAACATTACCCATAGCTCTGGAAACCAAGAGGGCCATTCACATAAGCTTAATCTTAGTTATTCTTGTTAGATCATAGGTACTGAGGCTGGAAAGTAATTCACTAAATCCAATGTAAATGTTTAAACTTTATTCCCAAAGGATTTATGTAGACATAAACATACAGATCAAAAACAAGTAAGACTTCAGGAGCTTTTTACTACCTTTTAAATAGCCAGGCACATGGATATTTTATCTCTCCTTTTGTATCTGCTTTCTTCCAAATGCATAGTTCAGAGACTTCATACAGATCAGAGGCAGAGTTCAGGCTAGCATTGACAATTTCATTAGGGGGAAAAAAAAAAGATGGAATTGTGTTTTCTTATGTTCTCTGCTCTTTTATTGCTATTTTCAAAATGAAGAACAGACCATACCAATGTGCGCTAAGGGCTGAAAACATAACTCTAAATGATACAGGAAACCCAACTTTGTGCCAATCCATTTTTATCCTCTCTTTGTGGCCGTAACAAAGCTGAGAACAAGAGCTAAACAATAGAGAAAAAAGAATAATTTCAACATAATTTTTTTTTGCGGAAAGTAACATCAGTGACAATAACAAGAATCCATTCAAAAGATAGAATGTTATCTTCCAACCCAGTTAACACATCTTTCGGTTGCTCGTTATGTATCTTCCACATCAAGCCGTATTTTGACCTTGTGTATAAAGGAATCCATTTGGAGCCATCACATCTCTGTATGCATATTCGCACTGCTAAGTAAAATCCAGCCCATGGTACCTTTCCCTTCCCTGGTCCCTCACACAACCTGCCAAGAGGAGATAGGTTATCAAATAAGCATCCAGAAAAGCATTTCCAGAAACAACAATATGACTACCTTCTGCTTTTGCTTGTGCTCAAGCAGCCCTTCAGAATCCAGTCCACTAATTTACGCGGCTAACAATAGCAAGAGCTGTATTTTTGACTACTATGGAGATGAAATCACATTTAGATAAGCTTTTATTTTTATACAGGCCCTCACCATTATTTCCTCTTACCTACTGAAATCAACTGGCAGTATTTCATCATTAACTTTTTAGCACGGTAACCAGCAAATTCAGCTAGCCTCAGGTGAAACAGTTTACCTTTTAGATTTCATTTGTCCCCCTTAATACTGTTGTGAGCACCAAAGAAATATTTCATTTCGCTCTTGGATGACTATTCTTCGCTTGCATTCTTAGACTAAATATACTGAACTTTTCTTACATTATCAGATGTTCCTTCCACCCCTCTACCCTACACCTTGAGTGCAAAGCTCCGCATAGAAGCAACTAGTTGAAATAAGAAATTCTTACCATGCTGAATCCAAAAAAGGCCATCAGCTTTACTTCTGTATACCAGCTGTCACATTAACATGCATGCTACCCCTCATGGTCACATGTACCATTATACTCTCTACTACCCTTTTGTTTAAGTGCCTCAGCCACAAAAATCCTGTGATAGGTGCTATGAACACAGCCCTGCTCCAGCAAACACAGCATCCAAGGAGAACAGCATAAGGTAAAGGGTGACAGACACCTGCAGTCCAGAGACTGGAGAGTACAGGGGGAAAACACGGTGTTGCTCAGCAGTATTACCACAAACAATCCAACCATACTATCTGCAGTTAAAACACAACTCATTACAGCACTGCTCCTCCTGATGTGAAGTTCACTGAGACAATGCTAACTTCTCCTCTTCTCCCTCTATGTGAGCCTAAGCATTGGGTGCTTGAACACACAATTCGTCCCCTCAAAAGGCTTCAGCTGATGACCTCCTGGGGCTGAGAAGCTGTGCAAGTCACCAGAGTTACCTGAAAACTGCCCATAAAACTTTTGGCACTTTCCACGTCTTATCAAGCCTGGGCTATTACACTTGCACTCCAGAACTTCAAACCAGCTATGAATAGCTGTTGCTGGCAAATAGAAAAGTAACAAGGAGTTAACCCAACTTTTTGAACTGCAGGGTTTTTGACTCAAATTCAGGCCAATTGCCCAATATCTACCCTACCTCTGTCCCTAAGCAGGTGCCTTTGGAGAGAAACAGTAGGTTTGGTAGCAGGTCATCCGCTACTGCCTGGCTAACACAAACCAGCAGAGGCATGGACAGAGGGAACAGAACCTGGACATGCACTCAGGGACTGATCCCATGCAGTCACAGCAAAATAAAGGCAAAACTTGTCAGCACACAGTGACTCATGTCTGTAAAAGTAAAACATCTGCAATTACTTCTGTCCTTCAATAGGCAGAAAACAGAGGTCAAACTGCCAATCAGGAACTCACAGATTACCTTTCAGCCCATACCAGGAGAGGGTCACTCTCCTGTTTGGAAATTGACTATCTCTGGTCTTGAAGTCTTCAAATAGCAAGAAGGGTGAAACCTCATCTTCTTTCCTCCCACGCCTTTCCTTATTAGGGGAACAGTAACTTCCAGGTAGCCATGGCTTGTAAGAGGATTCATCTTCTGCTCTTCCTCTCTCTCAGTTCCACTGTCTCTCTCAGAGCCACTTCTTTGTCACTTATTCCTCTTAGAACTGTCAACCTCTCACAGCATAGATATATATATATATATATATATATATATATAGACACCTCTCTTCTGTGTTTCTTTTTTCCTTGTAAAGTGCCACACAACCACTATTGTATGATCTGGCCTAAAAGGCAAAGGACATTTGCCTTGACCTTCCTCCTTAAACAGGTAACAGCTGTGGCTCTAACTCAGCTTAAGTAAGGCCACAAGATTAGTGTTTTTCAAGCAAGATAACTGCTCTCAGCTGCTTGACAATTACTCCTTTTCCTCAGCATGACCTGGAGAAGGAGTAGCTACCAAGCCCCCACCTAAGAATAAGGTGCCTTTACATTAGTTTAGGCTAATTTGAAGCATTAGTGCAGCAAACGCCTTGAGAAAATTGAAAGTGGGGACTGAAATCACGTCACTCAGGGGTCTGAAGCTGGGGAATGTGTAACCCCACATCAGGTTACCATCTCTTCTGGTAATGACTCATTCATTTATAAACCCACGTCAGTCACTTTTCTAACCTCAGTGCTAATAAGCAGCAGAGCAGTAACACTTTCCAAGAGAAAATGCTCTTCAGTGTAATACAGCTTTCCAGTACCGCTGTGCTGGGGCCTAAAACTTGTGAACCTAATGAATGCACAGAGATGCACACTAAGCTTCCTCCCTGTTACATTTACATCTGTTGCCTGCAGTGAGCAAACGTACAGAGGGAGGTAAAAACCTGATAGGATTTAAATACATGGTACTTGAGCAAAGCATCCCTGAAATCCTGTGCAAACTGTGTTGCTAATGCTTTTTCATACTCAGAGTGCAGATGATGGATCTCACTACTCATAACTCTTCTTATTTTCACACTGGGAGCACCAATCTCATGCCAACAGCCCCTCACCTCATTTTGCTTCTCAGCAGACACCACTACCTTTGGCCAGCTACTGGCCTGACCCAATCATGCATTGAAATAAGCGTGGGAAGACACTTATTTCACTACTAGCGTGTGTAACCACAGTGCATTCTCCTTCTCTGGCTACCTATTGCTCGAGTAATATCTGTGGGTCACCACACCACTGCTCCTATGAGCTGCTGCTACTGCTGCTATTCTGTCACTGGAGCTGAAAAAGAGAGCACACTCTCCATGCTCTGTTTCCTTTGCATTTAGTGAGGAAATGACTTGAATGGGAGAAAAGAAGAGCAAACATAAAACCACAGAAGTAAGCAACTAGGAGCAGAGACCAAACTTTATGTCTTTCATATACATGTAAACAGCAGACTCTGATTGCAGTTGGCTCTTGTTGTAGCCCTGCTAATTGTACCATCACAATCCCTCCACAAACAACTGCTTGTCACCCAAATGAGCCTGGTTATGTCCCAGCCCCTGATCAGAGCACAGGCTTCTTTACCAAAACACAGTATGCCTTGTATGTACTACAGCCAATAGCTGGAACAGGTGGGTTTTGATTTCTTGTAGATAAAGCTATCCATCTGTAGCTGTTTCAGACCTGCCCTGGTACAGTAAATACCAGAGTGACCTTGATTTTTCACATCATTTCACCAGGCTGCAGCCTTAAAAGGACTTACTGCACTTATAGAGCTTGAGAGAAGAAAAATAGACGGCAGGAATTCCTGTGACAGGCTTGTTTTGGTGATGATGTGAGAGAAACAGTACCAGGAGAAGCAAAAAACCTGACAAAAAAAAAAGTAAAACTAAGAACACCCGTGGCTGACCTACAAGCAGGGAGACTGTGACTTCCAAACCACTCCCTGATCCTCCCAGCTTTATGGAACTACTCTGACAGCAAGTATAGAGAAGGCAGGGATTACTTCAGGATTCGTTCTAGGTTTAAAAGAAAAATGTTTGTGATATTTACGTCAGGAGTTCCCAGATGATTTCAGGTGGTAGTACATGGACTGGAAACAAGTGTATTTGCACACTGCCTCCTTTCTGCAAGCCCTCAAAGTAAATACATGGGAACTCCAGCTTAGTTCCATTTCAAGTGTTACTTGTTTCCAAACCATAAAGTTGCTTTTGGTGAGGTCAGCCCCAGGTGGGGCTGGGTGGCACAAAGTGGCAGGAATGCACACAGAGCAAAGGTATGTTTAAATGGGAATGTTATGGAGTAGAGAGGGTGGGGGTGAAGGGGAGCAGAGTTCTCCAAAACCATGTCCCTCTTGAGCTGATATTGAGAAGGATGAGTTGAGCTACCCCAGTTTGGGCAGGACACTGGTGGCTGACCAGAGTCCCGGTCAGCAGCTGTGTCACTGCAGCTTCACTCCTGCTCCCTCCTGCTCCTGTTCCCTGCCCACACAGCACTGCCTGAGCATCTGTGACTGTGAATGGGGCTGCCTGCATCTATAGAGGGCTGCCTTTCCCTCTCTGTGGATCACTGATGTGCTTAAAAGCTGCAGCAGCCTTTGGAAAATGCTCTTTTTTTAGAAGCAAAATTGGATTTAGCTTTCCCCTCCCTGTTTTGTTTGTTCTTTTGCATCAGAACCAGAGCCCTGCACCTGTGGGGTGCACCAGCTGATGGAAAAACAGTGCTTCCAACCCTGGTACCTGCCTCTGGGCTGCCTTCCACAAACTCATCTCTGAATCCACTACACTCTTATAATGAATCAGTCCCTGCCGGTGCACACACAGGTTCCTTCCTTTTCAGCCACCAAGACAAAACTGAGATCTGCAGAAGGAATAATTACTGTCAGTGTCCCGTCTTTGCCATATAGGAGCTGTTTTCAAGAGAAGAGGGGACTGAAGGGATTGGCTCAGCACTCAGTTGAGATATTTGATTTTCTCTCGCAGACACAGATCAGGCAAAAGGAAACAGCATGAGACTTCTCCCTTCCTCGGCCTATCGAAGACTTCTCTTTGCCAGGGAAAGGCTCCCTGTCAGGTTCCTTGAAAACACATCTTTATTGCAAATATTCTTGTGCCGGGAGGCATGTAGCTGGGCATATTTTATACACTTGGTTAATAAACAAACAAAGCCCTCCTGTGACGGACGGCCTTTCTGACTCCACACAGGGATGCAGGGCTCCTCCCGAATTGAGGCTGGCATCATGTGCTGGAGCTGAACAGGGAGAAGCTGTGGCATCACAGGGAAAGGGGCAGCTCCCTAGCTTTGACAAGATAAAGGAGGAGCTGGTGTGTCTGCTCAGAAAAAAAATAAAAAACACCCAGAGAAATGGTAAGAAGGTTTCAACAGAGAAAACACTAGGGAGAGTCTACTCTGGGGAGATTGTTTAGGCTGAAATACATGCTTCTTTGTTTTAAATTAGACCCCTGATAAGGAGTTATTTTGGAATATACAGTATGAATCTTCTGTTGGATGCACCACAAGCACAATGCTGGTTTACCATTGCTGCTCCGAGGTGATTTATACACAAAAGATCTTGGCAAAGATCTATCTTTGCTTGAGTTTGGTAAAACTAAAAATCAACCTGGCTTGACTATCACAAAGATGGGACAAAGCCAAAATCTTTCAGCTAAATGTCTGTTGCCTTCCAAGTCTTGGTGGTCTGGGTACAATGAAACTGAGATTCAATTAATCCTGGTGTTGGTTTTGAAAAAAAAATCCTGCTGAATTTTGGATCTGAAAAAAAAGAACTCCAAACTCCAATTGTCCTTGGGAAAGAAATGAACAAATGCTTAAAATAGTATAGCTTGAAGTCTGCTTTTCTCCACAATCTCTTCTGCAATGTATTGCCAGTTTTGCAAGCCTGCAGTCCCATCAGGCATGATCATCACTAAGTGAAACTGAGCTTACACTTCAGCAATGAACTCTCTGGTTTCACTCCAGTTCCCAGAAGAAACTTTCCTCCTCAAACCGTCTAGCTATCCTGCTCTTTACCTTGGAGAGGCAGAGTCAGTAGAGCAGTGAATGTTGCAGGTAGGACTGAAATAGACTGGCAGAGCAATGAGGCTCCCACAGCTGCAAAAGCAGTCAAGTCTGAGATAGAGATGTTTTTGCAAGTCCAGAATAGCAAAATATTTTGAAATATAAGTTCACTAACACTGTTATACAAGGACTTAACAAACGCCAATTCACTGAGTAAACAAAAAAGCATAGGCTATCCCTGTGCCATTACAACTGCCTCATTTAAAGGGTAGTTTTGGCCAGAATGACACGTGCTGTGAGTCACATGATGGGGGAAGAGGTGGTGACTGCTCAGGGAGCTACCTTGCTTTGACTCCCTGTCAGCACAGCTAGAGGACTGACACCTGTCATGGCACTACGTCCACATGTGGCAAGATGCATCCAGTTTAGCCCCCTGCACCCTCAGAAGTTGCACTCACCCAGCTAAGCATGCACAGCCAGTTCAAAACCACACCTGCACAGGGCCTCACTACACACTCTGTATGGGGGTTGACAACATGCACGTAGCCTTTATGCCTGCATATTTTCTTGCAGTGTCTGAAACTAGACTGATAAACACCTCTTCAAACTGATACTCAGCTTCATTCTTTGTTATCCAAATATTGCATCAAAGGCCACTTACCTACAAAGCAGCCATCTCAACCCAAGCCAGACACGCCACATACCAAAGGCTTTTGAAAACAAGGAAGCAAACTTGCATTTATCTACTAATAGTGCAGTGGTGACAGCTATTATTTTATATCTGCAATATTTTGCAAATTCTAAAAGACTTAAATCTCATAGGGTAATTACGCCATTAATTAGCGAACCGTTATCACCCCTGAGGCACCAACACAGCAGCTGTTTCAGCTGAACAGCAAAGAAAAGCCAAGAGGGCAAGGTAACATAGTGACAGTGCCCCCACAAGCAGCCCAACTACTCTGAGCATCCCTGCGTTGCCACCCCAGGGTAGGGAACCATTCTTGTTCCAGCAAGGGAGGACCCCAGCTGTCCCCACCACCCCAACCACCCCCACCTCCCAGAGGGCAGTACTCTCTCTTCCACCCAGGGACACGAATGGAGGTTCTAACAAAGGGGACACCTGTTGCAGCCTGAGCACTGTGTTTCTCAGGATGTGGGTTTTCCCAGGAAGCTGTTCATACATAGCTTATGAACCCAGAAGGCATTCTCTGGTTATTCATCTCTCTGACTCTCTGCAAAATGGAGATCATAGAGACTACCTCAATGATCTCCCCTTCAAACTGCAGTGTGAAAAAGAAAAGGAAAATATAAAATCCCAGGAAGATACCCCTTGACGCAGCAGCTGTCACAGATTTTTCATCGGTTGCCCTGTGAACAGGGCTTCATTTCTAGCTTAAGCTTGTCTGGCTAAAACTGCCAGCTGCAGAGCCCTGTGCCTGCACTGCGAGCTGGGCAGAGCAGCCTTCCATTGGCAGCTTCAGATCCTCACACTGGCACCTCCAGACCACGGCTGTGTCACCACATACCCCCAAGAAGGGTCAGTGATCAGGCCCAGGTGGATGCAGCTGGTGATAAGGGACAAGATGAAGGACTGTGGTGACCAAGGGGCAGGCTGGGACCCCTGTCCCAAGCAAGGGACATTTAGACAGTCACCAGTCAGGTCCTACACGAGCTGGGTAAGGATACCATGTGAGAACCACAGCGAGTTTCACGCCACAGGGTGAAGATGGATGGGTAGGAGGAGGATGATCCTCTTCACAGCAACCCCCACTTAGATGACAATTCTGACCACAGACTGTGGCTGTGATGTTCTTCGTCGTGTCAGGGCAGGGCCCATGGTGTGACCCTGCTGGGGCTCATTCCCTTTGCCAGGGGCCTGGGGCTGGCACTGTGACATGATGGTGCTGCCCTCCCAGAGAGGAAGCTCCTGCAAGGCCCACCTTAGGCTGTCATGTTCTGCTTCCCTCGGGCCCCTCTATAGTCAGAAGCAAGAGAGAAAGATCTCCAGAGTATCAATTATGGCAGCAGATCTAGCCTGGAGCAGGCTATATCCTCTGAGAGTGTTGGGAGCTAAATTCTGCTAGATGAGAGATATTTTGATATCATTTTTGATACTTCCCATCCCACTCTGCCACCTCTATGCCATCACCATCCTCCCCGAGAGCACTTGCATAGAAATATCCCTGGTGAGACAGAAACATTGCTGAGCTTGGGGCACCCAGTGAGGGCCCCCAAGCAGCGCCAGCAGCACAATACCACGTCCCATTCCATTCCTCCCACTAGAAACTGGGCTGAGGGATCTGGTTCATCTTCAGAGCACACTACATGGCAGCAATGGCAAATCACTCACATAAAGTCTGCAAGCAGCCATGGGGCTCTCTTAGTTTATGCTGGGCTATGCAGATTCAGGTCAAGAAAGAGCAGAGAGTTTTAAAGACACTTCTGTCTTCCGCCTCCAGGAGAAGAAAACAGGCCTATCCTTTGCAGGAAGGGGAAAGGCCTTACATTGCTCTGAGAATGAGAAGGATCCCAAACGCCTTCCAACCCTTGAAAAAATTTGGCCATCACATTTTCAAAAGTAGTGATACAGAAAAGAAAAAGCAAGATGTTAATAATATATGGGGACAACTTAGGAATTTGCTCCCAAAAGCCCATGATAAAAAGCCTCCAGCTGAGAGCCAACCTCTACATTATATTCCCCAGTGCTCTGCTTCATCTTTCCTTAAATGCATGAGGCACAGGGCTTCTGTCACTTCTTTGGCATGACTGCTTAGAGTCTGAGAGGTTTTACTACTCTGAGGAAGATTTTTCTTCACATTCAGCTTAAATGTGCCATTTCTAGAAGTCATCCCCTTGTCTTTTATACTCTAGCAAGCAGAACAAGTGTAAATTAAATGGAAGACACATGAAATCTTTATAAAGCCCAGTGTTCCCCCTAGCATGAAAGTTCTTTCTCTTTAGAGAGGACTTGGTCTTTACTCTGTGCTGTATTTTACCCTATGAGAAAATAAAGAAGAATATAAATTTTCCTCATGACTTGAATTTAGCTTAATCAGCAGCCCCCTGCTGATGTAATTCAACCAAACGAGATTTTTCTTTATTTTTTTTCCTGGTGAGCTGTTGCCCCTTTTCTCTCCTCCCACCAATTCAGGCATGGAAAATAAGGGAGGAATTAGACAGACAGAACTTATTATCTATCAAGCTGTAAATTCAGACTGGGCAGGAATAACATTTAAAATATAAAAAGCAAATTTTATCAAGCCTTTTTCCTCCCCAGAGACTGACACGAAAATATTCCTTGTTTGTCGTTGAGAATGAACCATTTTTCTCCTTCATTTCTGCTTTCTGTCACATATTTCATTTTGGCTGCCCCTTCTGTCTTTCAGCTGGGGTCCCAGGCTGCTAATGCAGAATCACAGATAACTCAACAACAAAATGCCTGTATTATCTTTTTTTATATTATTTCTAGTCTGCCAGGTAATTGCGACCCTAAAAGCTTTTGCATATTTATCAGAGGAACATGTCTCTCCTGAAGGATGGGACTGTCATCAGGTAGAATATTTCATTTAATAATCCTCTTCTGAGGTATAAACTAGGGTTGGGGATTTTTTCCTGGCCTCCTTCAGAGCAAAGGACAAGCAGATAAAAATCAGCTGCTGCACTGCTACACTGTCAAAGTTCCTGGTCCTGTGAAAATTAACTCTTTCCAAACTCAGAGTTCAGGTAGGCTTTGCCACCCTGAAGTTTATGAAGTAGGAAAAGGGTCTGTTACCAACTCATGCTGGGTTTTTGTGCCCAGTCCTATCCACGTATATGACAGATTTCTTTCCTATTTACAAACAGAGCAACTACCCTGCTTTTCCGTAACCCATCTGATGAGCTGTGGATGCTGCCAAGACTGATTTTCATTAAATCAGTCATCAAGAAGGATCGCATTTTCCCTTTTCGCCCGTTTCACAGACAAGCAACAAAAAAACCCATGGTCTGAACATTTCTAAATTCAGCTGTTATCTAAAGATAAATTCCATTTTCCCCCTCCCACTTTTTTCAACCCTCCTGCACTGTATGCAGTAGAATTGCTTTTCTCTGTCCTTGAGATGTTGAATGAAGCTGCCTGGTAGCAAAGAGAGGGTTGGAGGAGAACATTTCAGAGACACTGTGCCTTGGAGTCAAGACAGAAGTTGAGGATGACTTTCCAGTGGTTATGAAAAGAGGCTGCTTTGCTAAAACACTTCAACAGAATTAAGAGGGACACATTTCACTTCAGGCACACCTACACAGAGGTCAGAACTCCATCCTAGCTCTTAACAAAGCACTGTGAGTGGGAACCAACAGACCACACTCGGTCCTCAGTTCAACACCAAATCACTGACAACACTCATTCACCTCTACCCACAGCTTCCTACTGTCGATAGGTGTTTCTAGATAGCCAGGCTGCCTGCTTGCCTGGAGGAGAGTTGACAAGAGCCAGCCAGAACACTCCCAGTGACTCCAACAAGCTGCACCACCTGCGTGAAAACTACTCGTAACAAAGCATCTTCTGCATCCACATAGTTTTTCTGTGGGCCAACCTCATGATTATAAAATCTGTGTTTTCGCACATGAGTAAAGACTGGAAGACATATTTGAAATATGGATGGATTGTTTAGGTTAAAGTAATTCTGACAGCAAGAATCTACATGCATTGACTTGGAATGGAAATGTGGACTCTCCAGAGACATCCCCTCTTCTGGAAACAGTCCCAAAAAGAACAAAGCTCTGACAGAGGTGAAAGGCTTTCTAAACTGGAATTGGAAAACTATTTTTACAACACTTCATGACTATTTACAAACTTACAACAGTTTTCAATGCAAGTAAACTCCAAGAATTCAGGACACCATTTTTTCCTATCACCAACAAGCCATTCTAAGAGCCATTTTTGTTTAGGATTAAGGGATGACTTTTGTCCATTTACGTGAATGTACCAAAATTCTCATAAGTAAAATACTTCTAGTAATGTTGCATGAGCCCAGTCTCTTACCTGTAATATCTGGATTGAAGGTAGGTAGAACACACAGCTTTAGACACATGGCTAGCTGAACCAAAGTCTATGACCTTGACCCTATATGGCTGTCGGGATGGGTCTACCAACATGATGTTCTCTGGTTTGAGATCAGCATGAATCAGTCCCAGGCTTTTCAGCTTCATTAGGGCAGTTGCTACCTGCTGGAGAATTGGTCGAATGTACTTAAGGGGTAAGGGACTGAATTTATTTTGTTTTAGGAAATCATAGAGGTTCTGTTCCAACATTTCAAAGACCAAGCATGTGTGATTCTTGTGCTGGAAGCACTCATAAGCACGGACAAAGTTGTAGTCATCCGCACTTTCTGTGCTCAGCCGAGCCAGGATGCTCACTTCAATCTGGCCTTGCCGGGCATAGGAAGGGTGGTTTTTTAGGATCTTGATAGCCACAATCTCATTAGTGCCACGCTTCCAGCATTTGACTACTTGTCCGAAGGTTCCACGGCCAAGAAACTCTAGCACTTCATACGTGTTGGTCATGGAACAGAGCACCTCATGTTGCACCAGCTGGTAATCCCCTTCACTGTTGGAGCCACTGTTTTTGGAGGTGGCTGTGGAAGTGGTGGCAGTGGCTACAGTGGCCCCACTGGCATTGTTCTGAATCATTGGTGGATGCTCCTCGATAATCTGCACGCTGCTTGTGTTCTCAATCTCCTCACTCTTGCGCTTAAGTCCACATTTTTGGTAGGTGTCCAGAAGGCTCACAGTGCTGCGACGCATCAGGTTGTGTGGCCCGCCCAGCGTTTGCCCAGACACTGCAACCACACCAGAAGTGCTGTTGGCAGATGTCACCACGATGTGCCCCGTGCTTGCTGGGAAGATGATGGTCTGTTCGTAGGGGATGCTCGGATTAGGGATCTGGAGGGAGGCGTTGACGGCTGCTGCGGCGGCTGCTTGGGAGGACTGCACGTTCTTGCTCTGGCTGTAGACTTTGCTGTGTGTGCCGTACCCAGTCATATCCCAGTTTGAACTCGGCTCCACTTTCAGTTTCTTCACGCTACAGAAGGCACTTGACTGAAGGGTATGAGGAGAGAAAACTTGCACATGCGAGGCCATACCTGCAACACAACGTCAGAGTGAAACCACAATGTCAAGATGCCTTTCCCAGCTTTTTTCATTTGCTCAGTGGCAGGAAAGGGAAATGGGATACAGGCTTCAGATACAGCACACACACACATACACACAAATATCATATTCTTCCAGAAATATGTACTCAACACAAATAAGGTATTATGCTCTAAAGTAAATCATTACCCCTGACTGAACTATACTAACAACATTCAAGAGTTCTGCTCTCTTGCTCTCCCCCTTCCCATTTTTAATAACAGAAATGTATGTTATTTTTATCTCCCCTGTCTAAAGAGACTCCTAGTCCCACTGTTTCACTGGAAGAACTCATGTCAAATACTGCAAAGTATTCTGACTACAGAAGCCAAATCTCAAATCCTCAGGCTCATCCTATATTAAGCAGTTTGGTGGATCTGACTTAAACCCTCCATTTATTTCCATAAAACCACTGTGTAGCTTCTGGCCTGCAGGGAGTCAAGATGGGACCAGGAGATGATACACTGTGACAAAATGGAGGTGCACAGATAAAGTTGAGGAGCCAGGAGAGAAGAGGATGTCTCGGATTGCTTGCCAAGTCCGCATGTGGGAATTGTGCACAATGTTGGTCTGTGCTCAGGGACACTGGAGATGGGAGTTACACAACGTGAGCTTCACTGTCTGCTCTCAGTTCTTCCAGATTTATAAAATTGTGTTCATCTATTCTTATTCACAGTGACAATATCATCACTGGAAAGCTGATCTCCTGGAAGTTAACAGCATTGTTAATGAAGTGACATACACAATTAGCATGAGGCAGAATTAGCACCTAATATAACTTTATTTTTAAAGAAAAGACAGAACCCTCTTAATGCAAGTTTCTTTGGCTTCAGAAGAGTTGATGATCTTCTAATCTTTATTAAAAAAACCAAACACCAAAAAAACAACCCCACAACCTCATAAGCAAGGTGAAACTAAAGTATCACCCAGACAGACTTACTGAAGGATTCTGAGTAATATTCCACTGTCACAGAAAATGTGCCTATTCAGAAAAAAAAGATGTGGTCTACAGAGAAGGGGACATCGAAGTCCTGACTTGCTGCCAGCTTTCCCTGCCCAGCGTAAGGATAGTACTGCTGGGGCAAAGGTATTGTGGAGAACACAAATCTATGGGGATTCCTGGGATGGAGTCAGTGCCTGATGGGAGTTAGAACAGAAAGGCACAGCCTCCTTCACCTTCTATCTGTCGTCAGTGTTTCTTTTTAATAAACCAGAATGACTAGGGAAGAAAAAGACAATATGCTGAGCTGGCACCATTGCTGAATTATTAAGCACAAACATAACCTTGACTTGTTTTCAACTATAAGAAGTTAAAAAAAAGCTGAATGAACGCTCCAGTAACAAAACCACAACAAACTGCGCAATCCCCATGGATGGCTTCTTCATGTGGAGCCCTGACAGTATCTGACACTCAGCTCCCTTTCCTAGGAGAAATC
Source organism: Campylorhamphus procurvoides (assembly GCA_013396655.1). Taxonomy (NCBI): domain Eukaryota; kingdom Metazoa; phylum Chordata; class Aves; order Passeriformes; family Dendrocolaptidae; genus Campylorhamphus; species Campylorhamphus procurvoides. Next base: position 1,720,679 of record WBMV01001384.1, on the reverse strand, counting down.
CATGCTCCACTAGTGTGTTGCTCTTCAGAAGATTTTTTGGAGCTCATGTGTACACATACAAACTCACACATGTGCATGCATAAACTTATACACTCATATATAAAAATATGAATGTTACTCTACACTCACAAAACTCAGTAGCATGGTCAAGCTAACAGACCAAAACACAGGCAATGCCCATTTTCTAGTTAATTCCCAGCAGCCCAAAGCCCAGGAACTGCTTAGGAGAGGGGTGCTATGGCAAGCACAAAACCCGCTACACGTAGCTCCTCAGAAATAACCAGCAATCGCTCCAGTTTGCTTCAAGACCCCCACCTTCATCCCCACCACAGTGGCGAATTTATGAGGACAGGGGAGACGCAGAAGAAAACCCCCATCAGGACACTTGGGAAAACCCTCACCCCCTGCTTAAGCATGCAACGCAAAACCCCACTGACCCTGCTCTAACAACAAAGCCCTGCAAATCACACTGTGCTCCCCTCTGCAGATGTGACCCCTGGCTCTAAGGGGATTTCTGATGCTGTTTGCTGTCATTCACTTTAACTCCATTTCTCCCTGCCTCTTAACCTTCTTGGCAGCAATTTCCAAGGTCCCTGCAACTGGGTACTCAGACCCCCTCCAGCTCCCTGCCCCTCTAAGTACTTGTTCTCCTCTCTCCTTTCCACAGGGAAACGCTGCCACGAATGCTGTAGCATGTGGCATGCGGTGAGCTCGGAGAACAGCAGTATTACTCAACTTGTCATGCTGGACACAAGTATTGTATGTGAGTGAGCCAAAACTGTGTTTGTTCTTCCACTGATTAAGAAGAGTCACAGTGTTCCTTCTAGCACAGTACCAACCCGCCTGGAGAGAGTGGGGTAAGTTTGATGCATGTTTTCCCTCTGGACACAAATAATATAACAGATGTAATTGGTAACATATTGTGGACCTAGGAGAGGTGTAATTTATAGCTTTATAGCTTTAATTCCATGGTGTGGTTGAGCAATCTCTCTTCGTACAAAGTAAAAAGGGAAAAAATGACTGACGCAGAACAAGAAGAGCTGTTCTTGTCACACACTCCTCTAAAGGTAGCAGAAAAAGACTGAGGCACCCCAAATTAAAGTCAAGGATGTGAAGCGCAGCAGCTGCAACCTTCTCAGCACCACTGTAAAAATCAGGAAAATCGCTACCATTAAGGGACAGACTTTCAACTGGTGCAAACTGGCAGTACTCCAGTTGATATCAGCTGACGCTAAAAACAAGGTCAGCAGTCACTCAACATTGTCAATGTCAGATGGCTGCCTGAGCTCACTGGTGAAACGAGTTGTTGTTAGGGACTGGTTTCCACATTAACAACCAGCCCCTTGCTGTCCTTGAAACACTGCTGGCAGCCTCAGCAGGGGGACAGGAACAGGGGAAAAACACTGACCCACTCTGGTACCCCCAAAAATAGGAGTGTGAAAGAAGCAGTGCTGTCTTGTGGGTAAAGGGAGGACTTTGGACTCTTGCTGCCACTTCCACCCTCCTCAGAGATTACATCCCATCACAGGAGAGGTATTTTTTTTACCCTAAAAAAAGAACTATGAAATCTTCTTCCTTCCATCCAAAATGATCTTCTCCCATTTGAGGTTTTAGGGACTCACACTGAAGGAAGAACAGCTCGGTGAGTTCTTCAGCATAGTTCGATACTAAGAAATTACAGGCTGATTGACAGTTTAGTGATGGGAAAAGAAGGCTTCTGCCACAAAGTAATTTTTATTGCAAATTTGCCTGTGCAGTTAATGTGAGAAAAACACAACCCTAAATTTCCTGAGGACACAATCAAACTGTGCTGGTGGCATGTTCTTTTTTTTCAAAAAGGATCTTTGCTCCACGTCAATAGCAGAAATAGCAATAAATGTGAAAAAAGTTGGATGGTTTGTTACAGGGATCAAGTTCCTCATTACAGCGTGTAATATGATTTACAACTTCAGCCTTTTGATTACGTAGGCTGACAACAGCTTGCCACAACATCCATGAGGAAGTAATGGGGTGATCCATGCCTGCCAAGCCCAGTGGCACTGATGTTTCAGAGACTGTGGCAATGCCCCCAGGGAGCATTCTCACTCTTGAGGTCTTGGAAAGACAGAAGGGCCATAAGCCATGGAGGGATGGAAAATGGGATGTTTCATTTGGGAAAAGTCCTCTTAAATATCCCCTTCCAGGTCTGACAAGAAACGCCCTGTGCAAGGCTGGGCCTCTCATGCCACCTCTCTTCACTGAAGGAAGATCGTAGCAGTCATCTTTCCACTTTTTAAATGGGAAGCCCGAGATCATCACCCAGCTCCTCAGCTTTCTGCTCTCCACCAGGAAGAGAAGGGGTGAGGATACTCAGGATGAGCAGCTTTGCTCACCGAGCATTCCCCCTCACCTGAAGCCCACCTCAGCAGCCCCACCTACACTAGCAAAAGCTTTGGCTGGACTAAGGCAAGCGGCAATACCAGCAGAGCTTGGTCCCTGCCTTGGCAGGGGTGCAGGGCAGCTCCCCACAGCCTCAGTTAGCCAGCCAGGATGCAGCCAGGACTCCACAACAGCTGTTTGTCCAGACAAGTGCAGGTCCAAGTTTTATATCATCCCTGAGCACGGCGAGTTTCTGGGCTGGGAGCAGCAGCAAGGTTGGGCACTATGCATTAAATAAAACTGATAGTTCCTTTCTTTAATAATGAGTTTTAGCGTAGCCATTTAAAGCTCTCACACAACTGACAGTAACTGGATTTAATGGGGCCTTCCCTGTCCTTGATACTACTCACGTAACTTCCCGCAGCATCTACATGAGCTGAAGTATGTAGTACGCAGTCAGGGGATAATGTTAAAACATCTGGAATGACTTTTATTAAAAGACTTGAGGGTTTTTTTTCCTGAGAACTCCTCCCACGTCAGCTTTCACTTAATAATAATTTAGCAGGTGCTATTTACAATTCAGATGGTCCTCTTCTGCATGCATATACAAATCACGCAGCCGCCTCACTTGTACTTTTAACAGGTTTCAGGAAAGCAAATGAGGTAAAGTTCCCTATCCATCCACCTTACCCCAAAGGGCAAAAAATACACTCTGGGGACTAAAGAAGAAACAGTTTGAAAGGCACTGATGTTTTCTTCTGCTCTACTCCTAGCACTTACTCTTGATTTGTAAGTGTGGCCTTTTTGGTGTCAAGAGACCAAGCCCTTGCCCTGTATTAAGTAGGCAGTAAGACCTTTTGCAGCACCTGTAGAGCTGCCAGTGCTCTGTAACCAGAGGCTGCTTGCGGACGGCCACCAAAACGACAGTGCCTGCTTGAAAAATACTGTAGAAAGCACATGGTGTGTGTTCAGCATATAAATGACGCACACAAGACACTACGGAAATAAGTATCTTCCACTTCTCCCCAGAGAGGCACATGCCTGCAAATTCATATATACACCCAGGTTAAGAAGGCAATGAAAAGGGGATCTGCCAGGTATGGCCAATGTACTGCACCTTCAAAATAGCCATGTCTTCACAGTGGCCCCTGTGTAGCCCCTTTTGAGGATTGTCCCCAGCACCCCTGCAGTCTTGGAACCTCCTCAAAATTTATGTCCCTGGAGGCTACACAAATTCTTTCCCTTGTGCTAACAAATTGGAGACAACCTCAAAGTAGAGTTCAGACCTCAACAGCCTCAGTTCCTTCCTGTTCCTGGTGAGCAGAAGATGTCAAGAGAACCTTCATTCCAGGTGAAAATCTCCCTGCCTTCCTGCTCTGCTTTTCCTGTCCTACTAGTAAAACTGCCTCACCCTAATCAGTAGCTTTCCAAATACTTATGTAGTATGCAGCAGTTCTCAAAGATGTGAGAGCCCATCCCCTGCACTGCTTCAGACCTGGATTCACATGGCTCCAAGCTACGACGTTTGATCCACATCTTATGGCCAAACAAAAATGCAAGACTTCCCAATGCACAGAGTAGCTGTAAACAAAACCAAATGGACAAAGACAAGCATCTGTCTCCTTCCCTCTCACTCCCACTCAAAAAGCACATCCCTGCAGTGCAATGGCCAGGGAACTCTCATCACCCTCACCTTCAAACCGCATTTCCCCCCACCACCCTGACTGCCTTCCCACATATCCCTCTTCTGCGTTTATTGCATCAACAACCCTGCCTACTATTACATTCTGTGCATCGTGACTTTCATTTATAGGTATGATAAAAATTATCAACCAGGACTTAGTACTCTTGGGCATGGAGGTGGTGTAGGCAGTTGCTCCCTACCACAGTCTAAGCAGGTTATTTTGGCATGTGGTTCAGGATACTGCTCTCTCCTCACAAACCATCTTTATTTCCTTCTTCAGCTCCCTCTTAACTCCTCAAATCCAGAGCAACTCATCTGCTGGGTAGTGAAAACCTTCTCAGCTGACCAGGGCAAAGAGGACATAGCTAGCAAAATCTGGGAAGTCCTTTCTCTGAGCAAGTCTTGTCCATCTTGTCCCATTGCTTGAGCATCCAGCTTCACCACACGGGCCTGTGGGCATAGGAAGTGCTGGGAGATGTGGCAAGGGCTGGCTGGGACTGCTAGCCAGCATATCTGGGAAGCAGGCCACTTGGCAAGCCCAGGTTCCATGCCTATGTATCAATGCAGTGGCACACACCTGCTTTCCCCTCCGGGACATCTTCAGGGAGATGGGTGCTCCCTGGTGCATGGACCCCACAGGGCAGCACTTTTTTCCCAGGGCTATGGCATGGAGACTGCAAGGCAGGCAGAGCTATCCACATTGGGTCCATTTGCTCCAGGAAGCATCTCAGCTACCCCAGGTGAGAGCCCTCATGAGCAGCTTGTGGGGAAATGGAACTCCTCAGTGCCGTGGCATATCCCACACAGACTTAATGAGGCAGTACCACCTGAGCCTGACCCCGTGCTGGACATCTAGGCAGCTCCAGCCTCATCTCCTGCACTCACCATGTCTGGCGGGTCACTAGACAATGGCATGTGAGCTCTGCAAACCACAAAACACTAGTAGCTTCTGTCATCTGGAACCTTATAATTCTTATTCATCTTTTGATGTGGGTTCAGGCGCCCATGAGCCTGAGTAACAAACTGTGGGCTCCTCTGACACATTCCTGGTCTCATGCACATGAAGCAGAATCTCAGGGACAAATACACTTACATTTGAATACTTTATTACATCTCAGTGAAAAATTCTTACAGGGTCACCTCCATCTCCCACTTGAATGAATTGTAGTAATGACAAGAGATAATATGGATTTCCTCAGTTAATTGTGTGACTGGTTTATGTTTCACATTATAGTTAATTAACCATGCAACACCTAAAAACAAAGGTCAAAATACACCTCACCACAGGTTGCCTCATCATTTCCCTGTAGATTCTAGAGCAACTGGACCTGACACCAATTTCTAGATCTTGGTGTAAGAAGGTCCAGCAGTCAAATCCATTCTCCCCTGAACCAGAAGGTAACCCCTACCTTCTTAGGGGAAAACCTAGCAGAACTGGAATAGTGCAAAACTTATCCCCAGGATACCTCAATGTCACTGAGTGGAAAGCAAATGAAAGCCGCAAGTGAATACAATTTAATAGTCTACAGTCTTGACAAAACAGAGCCAGAGCCCAGTAGGTAAACCCCCTTTAGCATATCTGTCAAAGCTGACAGAAGGACTGTCTGCTCTAGGGAAATCATGAAATGACACTGCAAATGCTCTACCAAGATGTCAAAGTGCTCTCCAGACATAAAGGAAGAAACCTGGGAGTTTCTTGTGCCCACGTCAGGTCTCTGCAGCTCGAGAAGGCAGATCAACAGCCCTGCCATATGCACCTTACTGGGCAATCGTCCTCTGAAACAGGGAGCAAAGCTAACATCTCCTGTGATGATTTGTGGAGTCCCAAGAGGAAAATGAGGTGATGAACAATAAAGACAGAGGCAGGGACAGAACCTGAAAGCCTTCAAGGTCTGAATGAGAGTGTGAAGGAACTTACACACAATGTAAGCACAAAGACATTTTAGGAAAGCAGGCGTCAGTGAAGTTAGGAAGAAGTTTTACAACCAAACACTCAGTATACTCCCAAGGGCATCAGAGGAGAAGAAAGTCTGCTCAGGAGTCAGAGATGGAATGAGTAAAAAAGAACAAGATGAAATCAGACAGGTGGGATTGACAGAAGCCCTGCTTTGAAGCTTTATCTTTGGAGGACAGTGAAGGATGTCTAACAAAATGCTTTACTGAAGAAATTCCTGTTTCACATTTCTTGGAGAGAGGCCCAGCAGAGCTGAGACAAGTGTGGGGTGCCTGGCTGGGGCTGTGCTGCAGGCTGCTGGGGGACCCATGAGCAGAAGCACATCTGTGTAAAGAGCAGAAGACTGTGGTAACACCCACAGCACCACTCAAAATGAGGCATGACATGCTGAGGCTCGTATAATGCCATGCTTAAATGAGCTCCTAAAGTGCTGGGTACAGCCAGAGGAGATGAGGAAAGCAAGCTACCAAGGAATGTTTCCCCATCTTGAAGCCAAAATGAAGCCAGATGAGCTTAAAAGCAGTTACTCACATCAGTGTGCCAGGTAGGACTGTTTGGCAACAGCCTATGTGTTCTGGCCACCTTCCTCCCTCCCATATGTCCTCCACAGTCACAAAGTGGAACAAACAGTAACCATGGCATTTCCACAGCACCCAAAGTTCCCTTTGCAGAACTGTACAAGACAGTCTCTGCAGTAAATGTGAAACTGGTCACAGTTTGCCTTGTCGTCCAAAGTCTGTGTGGGTCCCCGCATCTAACCTCCAAGCTGATCTATAAGGCAGGAGCCTCTAGGTTCCCACAAGCTCCATCTCTGATTGCTGTTTGCTAACAGAGTTGCATCCTGAAAACAGAACTGAAAAAAAGAAGGATCTGCTTTCCAGGCAGCATGGCTCAAGTCACTTCTGTTCATCTTTCAAACAGAGGTTGACCACAGTCCATCTAAGAAGGGAAACAGAAAACTTCCTCAATTCCTGACCCCACATTTCACTGGCCATCCTACATGGCCCTCTGTTACCTTAGTTCCTGGGAAGGAGTACCAAGGCCTCTCAAAAAGGGACCAAAATGAATCAGTTTCCCTATGCTGCTCTGGCTATTCTCCCCTCAGCCACACAGCACTGACACACTCGTGACTTCCCACAACTGCCTAGTGGAAAAGATATTTTGGCTTTTTCCATGGTGGCTGCCTCCCCACCTGGATGACTTTCCACCTGCAAATATTAGTTTTGTAACACCCATGATTCTAACTGGCCTGCAAGTGTGGTGAAACCCCAGGGAATGCCTGGCACCTCACATACCTCACTCGTTAGAAGCAACCCTACTTATGAAGGCAGGACATGGGCAAGGCTTACTGCAGTCTCAGGCTGAGCCTCTCACTCCCACAGGATTTTTTTCCTAAGTGTTTCACTTGCAAAGACGCCATTGCATGACATTCAGCCCTTGCTTTGTTTACGAAATCTGAAACTCAGATCAAGCTCTAGCTGAGCAGAAAAGGTCAGTTTGCCTGTTCACAAAGTCCCTCCCCTCACTTGATTTCCATCAGGATACAGACCTGTTGGAGAGAAACAAGCCCCTGGTGAGGTCTGGAAGGAATACACAGAATCTGGGCTGCAAAGGAAGGTGAAGATGCTAGGAGAAAGGTGGGGAAGCTAGGCACAGGACCCTGTCAAAGCAGAAAATTGAGACAAGACTGATTTGTTGACATCCTGACAGCCACATATCGCTTTCAAATAAGAAAGACCAAACACACGGTTTATGGCACTCTCAACCATCAAGGGCTAAGGAGTGTTTTAGGAAATGAAGAGAAAGAATACTGCAGGTTGACCACCTGACCTTCAGTTTAAGCAGTTAAAACAATTCTGTAAACAACCAGCCCTCACATCGGCACACAAACACACACCCTCATAGAGAAAAGCCCTTCAGTTCCTCAAGGAAACATAACTTCAGCGTGAATTTTTCACCCTGTTTTCCAGACTTTATTTTCCTCATCACTTAGGGCTGAGGAAACACCCTCAAAGTTATGGTCAGACAGTCAGAAACCTTTCTTTGGTGTCACCTGTGGCTTTTGCTTTGTGTTCCGAAGTAAAACTATAACGCAGATATATACGACATGAAACAGGACATGAGCTGGGACTAGGACATGCACAGCAAGACAGAGCCAACTTGCCCAAACCAAAGACTGTCACTGGAGACACAGGGTGCAGGATTTGGTTGTGGACTTGTTGCTCCCCAAAAAGCTGTCTCCCTTGATCCATTCACCTTTGAGACCAGCAAGTACCTCCTGTATGAGACCATAGTGAATGGGAGCTGCTGCAGTCTCCACAAGAACACAGTGTGCTGGCAGGTTTATCTGTGGGAACCAATGACTCTGCTGTATTTGGGGTTGCACTGACCTCTGCCACACAAAACACACACACTCAGGCACACACAGACACGTAAGCACTTGCACAGCCAGAGGATGACCCACGAAAGCAATGAATCTCATAATCTCCAAAGGAAATGAGTGACGCTGACCCAAGTAATCCCACAGAAGTGCCTCTGAATGCCTCCCTGCCCCACTGCTGGCTTGCTGCTGGGGCTGGGGGTTGGTGGTGTGTGCCTGATCTCCCACTGTCTTCACATGCACCACCTAACAAGACAGAGGGCAGATCAATATGCAGAGAAGAAGCCCATTTGGCCAAGGAAGGACAACGTAAGTGATGTACAAAGCTCTTGCTTACACAGAAAGAAAACCTGGCTTAGGCATACGGATAAACTACATGAAAGATTTCAGAGCCTTGAAGAGTAAACATCCAGAAGCTCAGGCAAGGATATCTACTTAAGAAGGAAGGATATAAAGCTCTGGTGTGCAATGAAGAAGCTCAGGGAGACCAGTAACAACCTACTCCCCTCAAAGCTCTAAAAGAAAAGAAATCAGACCAAAGGAAGCCATTAAGAGAAAAAAAAAACAATAAAAACCTCCACCTGTGTCAGCAGAGCTCCCTGGCTACCATCAGTCCCTCCTTCAGGTTTCTCTTTGGTGTAGGATATGATTATTTATTGACGTATTTATTTACTCAGCTCTACAGTGCTTAATATCATGGCTGCTGGGCCTCTTGCACTGTAAAAATTAGAGCAAGGCAGGAGTGAAGCTAAATGTGGAAAGCCAGTCTGACACATGCCAAATGCCTTCTGCAGTGCAGCCTGAGGCATGCTACTACTATGATGGGCTAGAAAGGGGGACACCACAGCCTGGCCATACACACTCCTCCTCATGCAAGAAGAGCTAGTGATAGCTTAGGAGTGATGTACAGTGAAACTCTTGGTGTAACTTTGCTTCAGATCACCCAGGGCTATTGAGACCCTGAACAGCACCCTGCAGTGACACAGGCACCTGAGCACACCTCACACGCTGGACAACTGGGCTCATCACTCTGTGCTGACTGTGAGCAACTGCTGTGCAGCACAGCTCCTGAAACCAAACCTACAGAACCAAAAATCCACTTCAGAAAGGAGAGATGGCTGCAGTTGACAGACTAGCTAAAGAGGCTGTCAGGCCTCCTTCTTATTCCTGATCCTACATTTGCGAACTGACATGTCACTTTGCACTTCCAGCAGCAGGCAGCCACTTGCCCCATCTCTTCCATAAGCATCTTTTTGGCACTACTACAACTGTTTTGCAACCATGTGCTTTCAACTCAGAACACTCAACTCTTTCCTTTTCCTACAGCAATAAAATTAAAGGATTTAGCCTAGACACAGTGGGCCAGTGAGTTCAGAATCCCCAATGTTCCGGTGATACTGCAGCCAAAGCTGTCTACAGTCACACCTATGGATTGTGAAAAATATCTAAAGGAAGTCTGGCTAAACAGAGTCACATGGAAAGAAGAGCTGGGAAAATGAGATCTGTGTGATTTTCTCACAAGGAGCAAATACACTGCTATTTCTGCAGGTTCCAGAAAAAAAAACAAAACAGGTTAGTAACAACTTGTGGTCAAATCACAACTGCTTTCAATAGGAGAACACTGGGCATCTTAGCTTTGCCATAGTCATGGGAATGACTCGGGAATAAAATGGCCTGGGGTGAACCTATGGTTTTTCCTAGAACAATTGTGAGACTTCCAGCAAATGATGAGCGGGGGAAACTTCCATAAAAAACCAAAACCAGCCAGGGGAATTTAGTACCAAAAGTCCTGTGAACTTTCATCAGGCATTATGCACTCAAAAGGCACTAAGAGCTTTCCACCATCCATATGGGTAAAAAGTAAGAAGCGACTGAAAACTAGATTCAGCAGTAGCACAGTAACTGGGTAAAGAATTTCAGTGGGAAGCAGCCAAGTTTACACCCCATATAAATGCCCAATTAATTCCATGTTTGCAGTACTCCTTTGTGGACATAGTCCTTGGTTTTGGTCATTTTTTTATATCTGAAAATAGCCATGCTTCCCTCATCAGTCCTTCCTGGGCTCATGGGAGACTGAAATGAGTCACCAGAGGATCAGCTGAGTCATCCAGCCAAATCTTGGAAAGCAATACGAAATTGGTCATCACATCCACAACTAAAATGTGGATGACGGCAGCACTCCTAGCAACCAACCATGCATTAGGCAGAAAGGGCTGGAGATCACTGACACTATGAGCAATTACTTGAAGCCAGGCAGAAGAATGCCCTAAATGAAACTAGGACAATGTGCTGACAAACAAGGCTGGAAAGTGGCCCAGTGAAAAAGGACCCGGGGGTGCTGGTCAACAGCTGGCTTGAGCATGAGCCAGCATTTGCCCAGGTGGCCAAGAAGGCCAACAGCATCCAGATCAGAAACAGTGAGGGGCTAGCAGGACTAGAGAAGTGACTGTACTCTGTACTTGGCACTGATGAGGCTGCACCTCAAACCCTGCATTCAGTTCTGGGCCCCTCAATATGAGGAGCAGCTGAGGGAGCTGGGGTTGTTTAGTCTGGAGAAGAAGAAGCTCAGGGAAGACCTTATCACTCTATACAACTACCTGTAAGGAGGTTGTAGCAAGGGCTGGGTGGGTTGGTCTCTTCTCCCAGACAACTAGCAGTAGGACAAGAGGAAAAGGCCTCAAGTTGTGTCAGGGGAGGTTCAGGTTTGACACAAGGAAGATTATTTTCACTTCAAGGGTGGTTAAGCATTGGAATGGGCTGCCTAGGGAGGTGGTGGAATCACTGTCCCTAGAAGTGTTCAAGAAACAACTGGATGTGTCACTTAGTGCTGTGGTTTAGTTGACTTGTGGTGTTCATCAAAGGTTGGACTTTGTGATATGAGAGGTCTTTCCAACCTTGATGATTCTATGACCGCTAGTTCTGCATCTGACACAAAGCCCTTCTCCATTCAGTTTCCCCATAGCAGCTGCGTTAATAAAAAGGGATGGCCAACTCCATCTTCCAGATCATGGGATATTTCTAGCCCATTTTCCAACTTTATGAACCAAAGTTCTAATTCCTTCAATTCCTTTAGAGTACCATCAAATCATAATGGGACCTATTTTGATACATAATCTACCTGAGAACCAAATAACTATGACCTTTTAAGAACACAAGTCCATATTTCATTTTTATGTCTGTGATTTTCAGAACAAAGGGAAGTGGGGAAATTGCTATTGGGCACAAAAAATGTATCTACCAAGCAGGTTTTTTACAGTGATTACAAAAGTTTAGCGAGTGAATTCAGGACAGCAGAGAACTGAGACACCTGTCCTGAGGAGTTGGGCATGCTGTGAGCAGATGCTGTGAAAGTTCCCTTGCCCCACACAGCACTTGACAGTGAACCACAACCTCACATTTAGGCACTGAACACATGATGCTCACCCTGACCAACTCTCTGCTGTCAATCAGCACTCACCATCATGCATGTTGCTGGCACCTGAATGGGCCAGAAGTGCCAAGTGGGACCTCAGTCCCACAAAACTTCAGTCTCAGGCATGAGAAGATATGTATATCTTCCAGCACCTAGAAAATCAACATCCCACAACACTAAGCTCACCTTGATCTCTGTCCTCCTTTACAGAAATCTAGCAAAAATGGAAAACAAGATGTGGCTGAGAGATCAAACCACCAAAGGGCCACAGAAAGCCCTAGTATTAACTATTATGGAAATACAAAGGAGACAAGTAAAAGGCAGATGTAGCTATGCAACAAAACAAACAGTTGGTAGATTTCTAGAGTAAACGACTGTTCTCTCTGTGCTGTCATGGAAAAGCAACACTGACCTGTGAGGGCTGGGTCGCATTGCACAGCTGCTCAGGGAAACCCATCTCAGCACCACTTGCTGTCACCCTGTGAGCCTCATGCCACAAACTACCACCGAGTCAAGTGCGGAGGACTCCGAAGCAGCAGGGGGCTATGGGGACAGCACATGTGGCAGATCAACAGTACAAGTCCCTCTGTGGCTCACCCCGAAAATCTGCTCGCTGGAGGCTCCCGATGACGCTCCTTTCACCTGCCCCAAGCATCAGCAAATGGCACTCAGGGACTACACACGAGATGGCATTGAACAGGTTTTCACGAAACTGCTCAGAATTTCCCAACTAATTATGTCATTCCTGTTTTGCCTTGGTCCTTCCCTCCAGCTCATCCCTGGATTTCAGCAAGGCCATGATGTATTCACCTTGCTGTGCTTCTGCTCCCAGCCCTCTAAAACTTTCCTCCTACCTTCTTTACAAAAAGCAAAAGCTGAAAGGTTCAGGTGGGCATCAGTGAATGAAGAATCCCAGAAGAGAGAGAAAGACAGATGTCAAACAGAAGCAGGTGTAACTGGTGTAAAAAACAGGTTTAAGTGAAACTCGAATGCAAAGGTTCAAGAGCTATTAAAGTGTCTAAAAGCCATGAGGTTTTGATCCTAGAGTTCCTAAAAACTTGTTATTATTTAGTCTTTTAAAAGCTCAGTGGTAGAGACTTTAAACTGTTCAAATGAAATGATAACTTATCCCATGCTCTGCAGAGGCAGAAAATAAATGTGAAACTGGATCCTGACAGCATCACTAGATCCCAAAACTGACCCTCCTCCTTCCAGCTCTGCCTGCTCCCAAGAACATGATATTCCTGGAGGAGTTTTAAAAAATAAAACTCAAGCAAGTGTTCTCATGTCCTCTCCATTTCCCAAAGCAAAGAAGCTTGCTTGAGTGGCCCTCCCACACACATCACCTTCTGGGTCCTGGCACTTGCTAACATCTCAGCACCGGCATCACGGGCTGCCCTGGCACTAACCACGAGCTGTGCAGCTCAACACATACGAGCTACAATAAATCTGTCAGACTGTGCAAGACATGAATCATATGGACTGCCGCAACAGCAACCAGCGTGCGCAGCCCTGCTAAAACAAACAAACAAACAAACAATCCAAACCAACACATCCCAAAACACAGATGTAGGTAAATGGGCACTTTCCTGAAGCTGCCAGTACAGTTACACTACAGGGTTTGCCAGAAAAATATACACTCTCCTGACTTGTGAGAATTCAGAAAAGCTTTAGTATGGCTGCAGTGGGGTGCCCGGGGAAAGCAGGACTAGTATAGTCTCTTTTCACTTGGAAACTGGACCCTGATCAAGCAAATGCCTGGGTTGCCTGGGATGTTGGAAGTGAGAGAAAACACCTGTAGCAAAGGCTACTGCTCATCGGTCACCAAGGGATATGGCTGCAGAGGTTGCTCAGGATCTTTTAGAAAACATATCGCCAAGTTGACTTAGTCAGCTGGAGTTGCTGCTTCTCTCACACTGGCAGGGAAGTTACATTAGAGAAATGGCAACACTTTTCCTGCTTCAGATTTTCCTGTAGTCCTTGGTACAGCCATGAGACTGAAGGATAGAAATAATGTCACATGCACATCTGAATGGGCATCTTCACAGTGGATGACAGCTCCATTCATGCTTGCAGACCATCAGGACATACTGTTTCAACAATTAACCTATCACCAATAACTAGATTTTGTATATATATTCTTCACTTTATTATTGTGATACAGTCAACAGGGATATGGACTATTTCAACATTCTGTTTCCCCCCCTGCTATTTAATGATCTCACTGTGTCACCTCTTAAGCCACAGTCCATCACACACTTGCAGACATGCTTCACATTCTAACCAGCAACTGCAAGGTTGTGACCCACAGAATGAATTAGGTAGACAAAAGCAAAGGGGAAAGGTGTAAGGCCAGTCTCTTTGCTTTTCTTGGCAGATTCTGTCCAGAGACTTCAGCTTTTTCAAGTCAAGACAGTGTCTACATCAGAAAACATTCTATAAAATCTTTATTTAACTGTTCCCCCAGGGCAGTGGGCTAGACCCTCACACTACTGGCATGTGGGCCTGTGTCTGAGTTTAAGCGCATGAATTGTCTTAACTGACTTCAGCAGGACAACTCATGCATTGAAAGCCCACCACATGTGTAAGTGTTAGCAGGATCGAGGCATTAGTCCTCTTCCCTTGGTTTTTGAAAGGGGGTTTGTGGAGGGGAAAAAAGCAAAAAAAAAATCCATAAAATTTGTGGATACAGTTCAGATATTCAAGTGATACATGAATCTAAATTAAACCCCTCTCCCTCACTCTCCTTTTTAAAAAAGTTAAGTACTTTTCTACCAGTGTATAGCCAACTGTAGTTAACTGCTGTTAACTGATTTCAAAAGAAATCCTGTGGAAGGTAAAATCTCCACAGGAAAGTAAAGTCTCTGGGGTGTGCCTGCCTCAGAAGCAGTACACTGTCAGAAAAACTACATTTGATTTTCTTGCAGATTTTTCCTCCCTTCTTTCTCCATGAGTAGCAATGTGCATAGAAAAATACACTCTCTGCTCTCGACAGAGTGTCTGCTGTTGCTGCTGCACGTTCTCCACCTGGAGTGAAAATTCTCCATTGTCACGGCAGCCAACGGTGATGTCACAGACTGAGTATTGTGACTTCAGCTGGAAAAGGAGCAGCAAGAGCAGATGAACTCTGAAAACAAAGATATTGTTTTGGTGTAAACAGCCTTCACAGAAAAGAGGGGGGAGAAAAGAAGGAAACATATATAAACATATGACAAATATAGTTTTCTCAAAGAAGTATAAATAAATACATGATAAGAGTTTTCTCCAGGAAAATATCTCAAAGGTCCAACTAAGTACTGAAAGGCTTGTCATTTGATTTCTTTTCTGAAAAGAAATTGGACCCTTTTAGCTTTTGAAGTAAACATTTTCTATTCTTTTTTCTTAATTTTGTTTTTAATATCTTCACATCTGGTCATGGTCCCAGAATAAGCAAACGGCATTTCTGCATAAAGAAATAGGTCTCATGAAAGAATGTAGAGTGTGTTTCCAAATGTTTCATAAATCCACAGGCAACTGGTAAATCCTGCCTGCATTCCTATCTGAAGGTGGTTATTTTTCATATAAGTCATGTATTAATGCAATTTGATAAAAACCTTAACCCCATTCAATCACATCACCTTCAACCTTTACACTGAAACACAGGGGTTATAATTACACCCGGGAGCAGGAATAAATTAAAACAAGTACTCATGCTGCCTTGTACTCTTATTTTTTTTTAAAGAGAAGTGATCCCATATACCCTGCCTTATGTGCTTTGCCTAACTCAGAACCGGGATAGCTGGCAGGGAAGGGGCAAAGAGGTTTTCATGAGGTCAGAATTAAAACAAGGTCTCTTTCAGAGGTCAGAAATGGAATAACACATTCTATGTTCTAGACATGTACCAGATCTTCAGAGAGGGACTTTATCTTCACTGCCTCGTCTGCCTCCCAGGACAGCTTCAGGCTGTAGCACTCCAGGAGCTCTGAAGAGCAGAGCAGGAGGGAGGCTACAGACACTTTAGGGGTGAGACACTTTCCACCCCTTAGCAAGGGTTATTTAAAATGTACCACATCATGACAATCAACACCCAGCAGTTTGGATGTGAAACACCAGGAGTCAGGGCAACAGACTGATGCATTGCAGCGGACTCCAGTGCGATCTACACCAACCACAGGTACAACCTACAGGTGACCAAAGACACCCACATTGGGATTTGTCCTGTGTGCAGATACACACTGCATGAAGCAAGACCATGGGACTATGGTCTCCTTGTTCCTTCCTCACTGGGCCCTCAGCTGAAGCAGAACCACCTGCTCCATCCCAGCTTCTTCCCCAGGGCTGAGTGATCTCAGCTCAGTTATACACAGAAAGCTGCCAGCTAAAAGGCATGCTCCTTTTGGAGAAGTCAACAGCAGGGAATGTGAAAGGCATTTGCTATTATAAGAAAAAGAAACAAAAAAGACAGAAAGAAAGAGAAAGAACAACTATTGTTGCTTGCTAAAACACAATTGCCTAATGCTTGAACAACTGTAATAACCAGCCAGTACTGGCAGAATGATGTCTGTCTTGACAAATCTTTCTGAAAATTCACATGCAGAAGTGGAAATACTGGGAGGACTTCAGTTATCAGCTTCTCAAGGGACACCACAAATAATAAGCAGTTCCCTCAAAAAAGGACCCTAATGGTATCCTAGCTCTACAAAAAATTATGCTTGAATATTTTTTCTGAAATATAGACTTGCCATGCATAGTCAAAATTAAAAAGAAATATAGGGCATTCTTAAGAGAAACTCCATGGGGAAAAGCAACTGTGAAATAGCCAAACATCAATTATGAAAACCACATCAAGAAGAGGTTCTTGTGCACGGGCTTTAGGGTTTAGGGATTTCAAGAAAATGTGCATCCCAGTTTGACTCACAACGTAGGCACAAAATGAGCAACTTTCCTCAACTTATACAGCTCGGTGAGTGCGTAATCCTTTAAAGTCACTGTATCTATGCAACTTTCTTGCATCTGGTAGCTCCCAGCTCATGGCAATCTTTGCTCTCCACTCCCACCTCCTCCGCAGCATTGGAGTGACAGGCTTACTCCCATCCTAAGTTAGTGCAGAAGAAACAGTCGATACAACTGTGACATGGGCAGACTTCTGCTGACGTGTGCACCCCAGCCACCCAGCAGCTTGCTCACTAGTGGCATTATCACGATTTCTACTGCAAACCTTCAACCAGAACCTACTCCTCCCCTGCTACTGCCCACACACAACCCTGAACAGGCTGCGGGCACCACTACTTCCTTCTACCTGAGGGTAGAACACATAGGGGAGGAAAGCAAAATGTAGGAAAGTGAACAAAAGCAGAGGGATTTGGGGATGATTCTCCCTGTGAGTCAGGGCTGGGTCATTTTTCCACGCTTCAAGATGATGTCACATTAGTGTATGATTTGGGATTTCCATAGGGCAGAATCCAGGAGAGGGAGCAACCAAAGCTATGAGTACCCTACGTAAAACCAGGAAACGCCTTTCCACAAGACCCACAGAAAAAGCTATGGCATGATCTTGTTTTTCCTTAAAATAACTTGCAAGTCTCTTGGTTTGTGGCATTGCTGTTTAATGGTACAGAGCATTATTATAGAAAAACAGTATAAACTGAACAGTTGTCATAAGGGCAAAAAAGACATCTTGGTTCGTTTACTTTTTTCCTCCATCCCTGCAATTCTCTCTCAAGGGTCATACATGCTCCTATATGGAATGCCTGGATGCAAGACTTCATCAAGAATTTTCCTCTCTGATGACCAACAGCACCAGATGTTTCCCTGTCTCTTCTTCCAGGAGCATGGCTGTTTATTATTCCTCATGCCCACTCTGCATGACCGAACAACTGCACAGAAAACACAAAAGGTGAAAACAAGACTATTTAAAGCTGCAAATCAAGAATGCAAGACTTAGGAAACCTCAGCTTTATGGCTGCCTGTGCAACCTTCGACCCTCTTTCTTGCCTCTGTACCATGGCAGAGCTGTTAATCACATAATCACAGGCTATTTTTCTACAGGACCTCGGCCTCACCCAGTACAGCAGGATACATGGTGCTCACAAAGCAAGCACATAGTCACCATTTCATCTTCTCTCACTGTTTAAGGTGTGGCCTCAAGCCTTGTTTACCACGTACCTGCCACATTCTGCTCTGCAGACAGAATTAGTACTTTAGTCATGGCCTTTGCTACGGTACGCATCATTAGAGTAACTGAATGTTTCACAAACAAAAAGGAATGTATTTTCACAATGCCCTCATAAAGTAAGACACTGTATTATCCCTATGACATGGGCAGTGAACCAAAGCACAGAGAGATTAATGCGGAAAAGCTTCCACTAATTTTAAATGCCTAATTGAAACTCTTAGGTACAAATCCTTCAGAGATTTGCTTTTCCCATTGACAACCATTTTTTTAAGCCAAGTTTGGACAGAAGAAATGGTACCCCTGACATACATAGCATTCCAATTTTACTGTTAAAGTGGAGGCTTGCTTTCTTATTTCTTTGTACATTCATTACATTTAATATGCATCAAAAAATTCAAGAGAGGTGTAAAAGAGTTGTTTTCTAAATAAGCATTCTGAGGCAGGTAGCTGGGATGGAAAATTTCTGCCTAGCCAGTTTAAGTTTAGTAAAGTTGTGAACAACTAAAAATGAAGGTCTTAAAATAGGGAAGCTGTTGGATGGTCTCAACAGCAGGTCATGGCCATAACATACACTTTTCTCAGTTGTTGAAGAAATGACACAGATCAGATGTTACATTAACAGAATCAAGTCAAACTGAAATGCAAACTGTAACTAAAGCTTTATTTCTTATCCTGGTTCTGTTCAGATAAACAACATCAATTTATTTTTAACCTTAATGCACAACAAGTTCTTGTTACTCAATTCCAAATAGCAACTTTTGCTTACAGCATAAGCCCCACCTTTCCTCCTGTTTTCTCGGAAAGAGAAAGCATCAGGCTCTGTAGGCAGCACTGGTCATAAATTGGATATAGGACAGGCAGATGGACAGTGCTCAGAGCTAGTGAATTTTACATTCATATAAACTGATCCTTCCCTTCATTATTTGCAGGGAGATTCACAAATTCCTGAAAAAAAAAATCCCATCTGAAAATTTAAGGGGGTGATTTATCTGTGCTAACACTAGGAAAGAAAGACAGACAGACAAAAAGACAGACGGTGGGGGGGCGTGAATAATTCAACCAACTGCTGGTGCCAGCCCTCCTCAGAGCAATAAAGTAATTTTAGAGACACTTTTGTAGGAGCATAAAAACAACCTTGCAACCACCAAGTGTGCACAAGGACTCAGGACTGATGGACACACATGCACGCAAGCACACACACACCCCCCCACACCAGACGACACCAGGAGAGGATGTGGGACCTGGCAGAACTGGTTTCTCCATCACCTTGGGAACATGCAAGGACAACCCTGAGATAACTCCTGACAATTCCTCTTTGACACCCAAGCTGTATTCCTGGCAAATAATGTTACGAACGGTTCTTCCCCTAGACACACAATATCCACAGAGAGAGCAACACAGACCCAGTTTCCTGCACTGGAAACTCTCACTGTATATCCCTGCTTTTCGGCTAGTAATGTCTCCTGACTGTACTAACATTGACTAATTTAGTATTTTTAATTACAGAGGGATTTACAGCACTGCACTACAGTGCTTTCTTTTATTATACCCACTGTTTCTGCTGAATCTGGGTACATTCTACATACAAAGTTGCACATTAGACAAATTACACTGCACATTAAATAAATCTCTCTCTAGAAACAGGATTAGATGGAGAGGCAAATCTTCCTTATTCCTAGTGCATAAATTAATATCTACAAAATCAATATCAAGTAAGAGCTCCACATCAATTAATGAAAAAAAAAATAGTTTAAACGTACTCCACAATGAAACAAATTTATGTAGGAGATGCATTCCTTTTCTGCTATTTTGCTTAATAAATAAAACAGCTGGTCTGAAGAATCAGGTCAATCAGTGCCTGGAAAAAGCCCCATTAAAGATGCTATATAACCTAGTTTCTCAAGCTGTGTGAGGCATCCTAATATTGGAGAGGCAGAAGTCCATGCAGAGACAGTCCGGATGGCTCAGCTTCTAGCCCTTCACGGTCATGGAGGATATTTATCACAGAAGACAGCAGTGAGGTATCTCACAAAGGTCTAAGGAGATAGGCTCTGAAGGAACACAACAAAGACAACACAATGCATCCAGACCTATACATAAAATAAGCCTAGTAATCCTGGGCAACCAAGTTGAGGTCATCCGACATAAGGAGGTGGTGAAGGACCAGATTTTCACATATGCTCAGATCCCCTCAAAGCTAGCCTAGCCCTGCTGCCACAGTGGGTGATTACACCTCTTCTCACGGCACTCCATGGCTACATGGTTCCAACTCTGCTTTGTCACATAGGAGAGTGAATCTGGCAGTGCCAAAGCCACGGGTGTGCTGCGTGGGTGCAGAGCCTACTCCAGTGCAGGCAGAAACTCCCCAGCATCAGCCCTTCTCCTCCTGAACAGCACACAGCTGTTGTCATGATGCCCAGGCCCCAGTCACCTCAGAAAATGTAGCCCTTCCTACCTTCAATAGGTTTGAAAATGTTTTGCAAAGGGTATCACAATGCACATTCTACAGAGATAAAAATGGAGCCAGAAGACAGTGAAGTGACTTGCTCAAGCTTAAAGAGCAAGGCAACAGTGGAACTGGGAAATGAAACCTCCTGGCCTACAACCCTAGGTTTTAGCTTCTTAAATAAGGATTCTCTTTCCTCATTAAAAAACTAAAAACAGGAACGGAGGAGGAATATTCTGTAGAAAGAATGAACTTCACCCTCAGAGGGCTAATGACCTGATATACTTTTTTTTTTTTTTCCTTCTCACTTCCACTTCCCCTGATAAAGTTACAGTGACTTCATGGACTATCCTCCTTTACTGGTTTATTTCACCTAGCCTGTCAGCTCCACATCCTTTTCCCAACCATCTGAAGCCAGAGACCATCCTTCCCAGAGAGGAGATTACCTTCTCACTTTCAATCTCTCTGGACACCCTTGCAATGTCCTGGACTGAGACTACTCTGCTTTCTGCATTGTGCTGAGGGACTCCAAAGTCCTATCCACTGGTCTCAGCCCACAGTACGTGGCAGCCTGAAAGGGTACCCTGGAGGTAAAACCTGGTTGTTCTCCATTAATTTTTCATTTCAAGAATGGCTCCAGGGAAAGGAGGGAGATATAGGTCAGAGGCTTTGGGGGCTGATTAGTAACTCCGTACCTCTTCCTTCCTTTTTTTCCTCACTTTTTTTTTTTCTCTTCCAAATTCAGAAACAGAGGGTTTTCCCTCTATATTTCTCATTTACTTCTTGAACATCTTCAGCATTAGTCAGCAAACTCCTGCTATTTCCTCTGCAAACCCCTGACACTTACAGAGTGACTAACCCACCCTCCACATACACTTTGGCTCCAATAGTTGCATCTGTGTTTTTTCCCCAAGAAAAATGGGTCTCTGCATTGCACATGTGCAGTTCTCCCTGTGGTCACAGCCACATAAGCTCTCACTGCCACGGGGCTGCAAACACCACAGTTTTTTATGCACAGCCTAAAAAAAGAGCCAGGAGGTGATGGCAGGGCCTGCTTTCAGGTCGCTTCTGAACTCACCATCACAGTAGCAGCACCCCTCAAACTGGGAAGCGGTTAGCTACTGCCCCAAACACAGGCATGTGGAGAACACAATGGAGAAAGCCTGAAGCCACCTGGCTTCTCTATGCAACCCTGCCAGTGACCTGGTCTGCTGGGTCACATTGCCTTCAGGTGTTTGCGTTAGCCTTTCCTTCTCAGGACCAAGAGTCTCTGCCCTCGCCAAGGCGTCTGTTGCCTGACAGGATGTGCAGAAAACCTCAGCTGGGCTTCTGAGGCACAAATGCAGAGTGAGTGAAAACATAGCTCCTTCTCACTCAAAGCTGCCTCAACAGAGCATGAGTGAAGGCTCCTCCTGGCCAGGTGGTCTTTCAGAAGATGCCCACCCACAGGCACATGCACAGAAGACCTTACATGCAACTCACACTCATGTAGGCATACCCACAGACCTGCCCGCACCGTGCTTTCCACAGAGACAGCAAGTTTGTTGCATTCACCTTTCCAGGGTAATGCCAAGAGCGCACAGACTGCTCACACTAGGTCCAACATGCAAAGAGGATGTCTTGCCTCTAAGGGAAGGCCATGCCCTCAGGCAACAGTAGGTGTTACGTGCTGCCACCCACAATGGGAACAACCCACATCCAGAGAAGAGCACATCAATAAAGATCAGTAGGCGTGCTGGTCAACTTGGTACTGGGGAAGTTTATTCCCCATTTAACCTTGACACCCCCACCCTGGCACCAACCCCGCTCCCACTGCCGTTACCTCCATCCCCATTGTAGGAGAGGCTTCTGCATCACTGTGTAGGGAGGCATGAAAATAAACCACCGGCTCCAGTGCCACACTCCCTCCTGGCAGATCTGCTTCTCTCTTCTTAACTGTTTCCAAGTGCCTGGCTGTTTTATAATCCCCACTGAGCATTCCCTTAACTCCTTCCTCACTGAGTCCTTCCACTCTCCCTTGCCTGCTTTCTCCTAAAAGGTAGAAAAATCAAGGCGAGGTAGGGGGTACAGAAAGCAAAGGAGGGGGCCTGAATCAAAGAAGGAACATCTGAATCAACCTGCATGTAACAGAACCAGCAAATTAGTCATTTCCCCAGCCCTCTCTTACACAGACAAACTGACTCTTCTATACAGATATTTATTTATTTCCACCCTCCCCCCCCACCCCGTGGACATTTGTGTACCTTAGAAGCTCACTTCTTTGGTAATCTCCTCCTGCTTTTTCATACCATGAGGTCATATGCTTCTGTTGGTAGCACAGTTTTAAATCACACAGCAGCTTGCCTTTTGAGGCCTGAACCAAAATTGCTCTCTTCGATCACAAGTAAATGTGAGTTGATGGCTTCATGCCCAGTGTCACCATCACCCTATTTATGCATATTGCAAAATTCGAGAAGAATCAAGTGCAGGTATTGCTTCCAGTGAAAAGGACCTTGGCTATCACTGCAAAGGCTGTGAGAGGACTGTGTGGAGGAGCTTGGGCAGAGGAACATATTCTTCCTGTTTCTGAGATGTGGGACACTGCAATTGCTCTAAAGTGAATTGATAGCCACACACGCTATTGGTGCTAAAGGCTGTGCACTGCACATGTTTTTGCACGCATGTCAGCAAGTGCATGTAGTGGGGCAGGGAGTTAGCCTGAAACATTTCAGGAGACCCGCAGGTCAGGACTATACCTGGATAACCACAACATGCTGCAGGTTGCTGTGTGCCGAGGTATGCTGGCAGCACAGCACGGGGTGGGACAAATACAGTGACCCAGCAGTTTTGGATTTAACAACCATGATTACATGTAAAGCAACATCACAGAATGCTCCGGTGTGTGAGCTGCTCCTGTGAGAGGATGAATAAGGAACACAAGAGAAAAAAGTACTGGTTTTCACATGTCCCCTCTCAGGTGGGAACATGACACCTACAGCTGGCTGCTGCTCTTTCCTCAAAGCCTATGGCTGCTTCTTCCAGCATCTTGAGGTTACCCCTGACAGCTTCCACTCAAAAGTTTGCCAAGGTATCTTTTTCCCTGACAAAATGAGTTATTCTGTCACAGAAGGCTGGCCCGCAGGGCTTTTAAAAACGGTTCTGCTTATGTTCAAAGAGAGCAGCTTGCTGTGCAGAGGAGTAGTAGAGTTAATAGAAGTAGGATCAGCACAAGCTCTTACCCTGCCATCTGCCTTCAGCTCAGCCAGGCCTTCTGCTGAACAGCCAACATGGGCTGGGGCCACTGGAGTGAGCAGCAACTCAATGACATGAAAGACTGCCTGGGTTAGTTGATTAAGAATAAGATTAAGAGCACAGGAATCCTGTATAGCACTGGTACTGACTCAGTTCAGGGATTTCATGAGGATATTTAAGCCCACTTTTCCAAAGAAGTCTTTTATTTTCACAGGTGGGTGTCTGTGTGCCAGCTTAAACAAGCCCCATGAATTGATGATCCCAGAAACAGGGGTCATCTCTGAAACTGCTACACTTTCTTCTTTGGTCATCCCCAGTAGAAAACAGGGATAAATAACACAACTACCTCACCTCCCTGTAATGTTGAAGTCCTTCACATTTGTAGAGCTCTGGAGGAAACACAGGAAATCCCACTGGAATGGACAGAGATGCCCCTCACCAAGTACGGCTTGCAGATCTGTCTTGTTTGTCTTGTGAACTACTTTTAAGTGCTGGCCACTGCTAGCAGACCCCAGCAGAAGCTGCTCAGCTCTGCTCCTGAACATCCAGATTGACAGCTGCCTCAAGAGTTCTCCACCTTTTTTTTAATAATAGAAGAGTCACTTAAGGCTTGTGGATGACCTCAAAGTACCAAAGTGTGAACCCACTACTACTGATCTGATCCTGCCAGTGCAACCATGAAGAGCAGGGCTTGGTCAAAACAGCTCTGTAGACCCAAAACAGAATGCTGAGCTCCCCTCTGATGTCATATCATTCTGTGGTATTATCCTACAGCAATTTAAAGGACTGCTGCAGCTGATCTCCAAACCCGGGAGGGGACAGGTGGAGGGAGCAGCAGAAGGGTGCTGGTCTGGAAGGGGGAGGGGGGAGCTGGGATGAGTGAGGGCACAACCTGCCTGCTCTGAGAATGAAAAGAATGAGAGGCCCCTCCTTTCACAGATGGAGGAAGGAAAAAAGCAAGATGAGCGAAAAGCCTGGACTTAATCATGAAAAACAATAGCTCATCATTTATTTTCATATCCCCTCGCTAATGCTGGCATAAAGCTAACAGTGGAATTCTTATGGCATGCATGTCATGCCTGCAAATACCAAGTGAATTACTTCTCAGCTAGGCTGTGGGCTATGGCACTGAACAGCACATTCGTTACAAGCGATTGGATGATGAACAACAGTTCCCAAATTCCTCCTTCACAATGCTACTTGCATTAGTTGTAATTTAATGAGAGAGAGAGAGAGAGAAAGTTTTGGCTCAAACCACAGAAATAATACTGCCTGCTGTTGCTTCCCACTGGGTCTTGTATTAACTCACACCACCTCCACCTCCTACTCCTCTACCTCCTCCCTTTTCACACCTATCCTCAGGTGCTAAAAGTGGTGTCATGAAACTCGTCAGTATGGCAAGGGAGCATGCAGGAAGCCCCCAAGCACATACATTCCTTCTGGCTAAAAGGCAGCAGAGTACACAAACCTCTCCCTCTCCTCTGCCAACAGCAATGGCAGGGCTGGGGGGTTTCTCCAGCAGCCAATCTCTGTGTGGACAAACCTTCAAGTCTTCTTTGGTTCCTTCCTCCTACAGAGCCAGTGCAGGTCAAAGACACTGAACTGGCAGTCCTAGAAACAGAGCACCAAGCACACACAGCATGACCTATGTTAGAGCTCCCACCACACACCCTTTGCAGCATGATCCTCCTGCCTGCCTGGAGGGAGCCACAGCAGGGTAGCCCAGCCTCATCCCTGCCTTGCAGGCTGTCATAGCTGGTTTGTTGCTCTTTTTAACAATTTTGAGATCTGGTAAGCAGCCATTAAATGTGAACAAAACCTTTCCTAGGGATAAGGCCTTCAGCAATATAAATGTGCCATCACTGGTGACCCCCAGCAAACCTGGGAATCACTGCCACGCTGCCTCCTCATGAGCTCTCCGGCAGATCTGTACCTGCCACATCTCCAGGACATAAATCAAGTCCCTATTCATTGCTCCATGGACCCTGTCCAAAAGGGATGGCCACTTCAGAGCAACAGGGGCATCTTGCAGGTTTCTGCCCTGGAAGGAGCCTAACTGGCCAGCATCGCCTCCCACATCTGCAGCAACCTTGCCACAGAGCCTATACCCCTTCATATAACAGGACATTTATCCACCAGATGACCCTGCACATAAGGTTCACACGTGAAGCATGACCCACGGTGTGAGGTCTCATATGCTGTGCCAGAAGAAAGCTGAGAGGTCTGATCCAAGCAGCAGACCCACAAGTATGAGACTGCAAAAATCATTACTACTCTCCTGGTGTATCCAGTCTCTTCAGTGTTCCCCATTGACAACACAAAAATGACAACCATCCACAGATTTCTACCCTGTGGAGGATCCAGAATACTCCTTATCCCTTCTGTGCCAAATGCAATTTAAAAGCCCCCCACCCACATTTTGTGGTGTTTTGAAAAAACAAATCCAAACAAAATTTACATGTTTCTGAAACGAAGGCGTAAGTAGCGGAAGAGAAAATGCCCTTAGGATTGGAACCAAATGCGTTTGTGCAAATGAGACCTAGGATTTACAGTTACCTTCCAGCCTTCAGCATGTGCTACAATCTTAGCTTTGACTTAAAAACAATCTGTTTTTCTTGTAAAGGTTGACAAAACCCAGCGATACTTTCTCTGGTGTACTGGCAAAGTCCTACGGCCCTGACTGGAGGAGGAAGGTGGGCAGGATGCCACAGGATGCTTTCAGGGACTTCTGCAGACACAGGGCTGTATGGGCACACAGATGCATGTATGTGCTTCCCAGCAATACAGCAGGCACGATGCTGGGAGCCATCTTCTCCAGAAGCTATTTGAATGCAGATATGCCCCTTGTTAAAATTCCCTCCCAAGCCCAGGTGTAGCATTGCACGCTCAATGGCCTTCCTAAAACTACAGCTGTGCTTTGAGCAGTGACAGGGCTACAAAATAAATTAAGACATCTCATGCTGAAGTGGCCCTAAGTGAACTCAACAACAGTTGTTAAAAATAAATAAACAAGAATCACAATAGCAAAGAAAAAGGAAGAAATGGTGAGTCTCAGCCTGCCATGACTACCTGTGTGCTGGGCAGTGTGGGGAGGCAGGCACCCCTCCAAGGGCCACCAGATGAAAAGGGCTCCTATGCAGTCAGCAAGTGTGGGTAGAGGGGGACACAAGCATGAGAGAGAGGTGGAGGACTCCCCTGACAGAGGGCCACCACAGTGGCTATGTGGCCCTTAGGAGCCTGGCACAGGGATGCTGTTATCTGCTACCAGCTACAGGCTGAGCCTGCTGCCTGCCAAGAGAAGCAATGACCAGGCTGGGGAGATGGAAAGCAGTTACCGGGGCAGAACTACAGGGAAGACCATAGCTAGATGTATGGAGACAAGCTGGATTGCCAGAATAGGCCTGTTACTGCAACAACTTCTTTGAGACACAGTGCAAACCACAGAGGTCAGGACTGCCGGACACAATTAGTCACATTTACACTTTACAACCTGACAAAAATCCAGTGCTTCTGTTGGAACCAAGAAGTTCAGCTGAAGGTTCCTGGCCCTGCTGGGAATGCAGAGGCTGTCCTGCCCCTTGGTTCCCCTCATGGCAGGCTGTCACAGCTCAGGAAGGGTGAAGCTCAGCCACAGCACTCAGTGTCACAGTTCAGCTCCCTTTAACCCTTCAAATCAGGGCTTACACGGGGCTTAAGTGCAGCCTGTCCCAACACAGGTTTAGATTTCACAGCTCTCTCGTGCTGCTGGGTTGTCATCTCCAGCTGAAAAGGGGATGAGTGCCCTGCAGGCTGGCTGGCAGGCAGCTCAGCAGGCAGCCCATTTGCCCAGACACCCCAAGCAAGGGATGGGGAACACCTGCTCCCTACAGCCCTCCCCATACCCCTGGAGGGCAAGGCAGGAGGGTTGAGATCACCAGGAGAAGCTGTTGTTTCCCCTGCCTCAGTTAGACAAATAACTCCCAATATCCATCTTTTCAGCAGGCATTTCATGGCAGGCATGGAGTGTTTTACCTATGCAACCATGCCTGTGCTCTTCCTCCTCCTCTGCCAGGCCCCCATAACTCACCCTGAGCTTCCACACTTGCCAGCCCATGGGTTGGGATGTCTGACATGCAGTACTCAGTTTCCATGTGAAGTCAGCATGTTCTTGATACATAATGCTCTACATCCTCAGCCATGAATACCTCAGGTGGGCTGGTCACTTTCAACCAAGCACAACTGAACATGACAGTGCTGGGCGGGGGAGGGGGTTGCAGAGGGGAAGAGGCTCCCAGGAACAGGAGAAAGGGCACAAGGAGAGTAAAAGCCCCATAACATATCACACACCCTGCAACAACAAGAAGACGAGGACAGGAGTACCAACCACAAAGAAACTTAAATGAAAAACTATGACCTACAACTTGCTCCAGTGATGCCACATAACAACTGTGGCTAGGAAACATGTTTCCTAGCTCACCATCAGTGCTGCCAAAAGCATCTGCATTATTGTAGCCTGTAGCAAAAGCATCAGGCATCTCCACCTGAAATCATGCCCTCTCCTACCACTCACTCACATCCCATTTTCTTTTTCCCTCCCACTTCATTTTCTACAGGCAGTGCCTTTCTGGCAGGAGTCTCAATGTCTGTTTGTGACAGGGCATGGCAAGGGAAAGCAGACATCTCCTTGTAAAGCATCCTCTTCCTGAAACCCCTTCAACCCTTCCTGGCTGAGAGGAAATGCAAGGATTGATAATGACTCAAGTGCTCCTCTGGGAAACAGCAATGATTTTGGAGAAACATGAAATAACTTTTAAGCCAAGCCCAGTCCTAAAGAGAGGAACTCCACACGGTGTAGCTTGAGTTTGCAGTTGAGAAACCAGGGTTCAAGTGTCGACTAGCAGGGATACAGGAAAAGATACAGCTACTCTACTGCGGTAGTTTCACCTATATTAGATACATTGTGAGTGATATGTTAAACACATCTAAAGGGATACATATTCCCCGGGGGATACTGTATTTGCATACAGACCACAGTTACATCACAAGACTAAGTCGAGACGGAAATAACTGAGTCTATAGGCCTGAGACACATCAGCAGAGCTGAAGAGATATCCAAGAACTGGTCCAGCTTGGCCATCAAAACCTGGCACTGGGAGATGCATTAAAGATGCCTGCCGAGCGGCTGTTCTGGATCAGGATGGAATCGAGCTAGTGGATGTAGGTTAGAGATCACTCTCTGTCAAAACATCTTAGATGATATTTTTCTCAAGCTTGGATTTCTAGTAACCCTTTTGTTCAGCCTGAAAAGTGACATTGCTTCAAAAGAATCTCTTCCTGCCTTTTACAGGCAGAGTGGCAGTGTCCCCTCCTGAACACACTGTGATTTACAGTCTTCCACACTCACACTGGCAACACAACCCTTACGCAGAGACTGCAGACAGCACTCCTGCCAACACATACGCTGTCACAGCATCACTCCACATAAACACCCTGCATTCACCTTGTTTATATTTCCTCCTGTACAAGCTAAGACAACTCACACACACACACTAAGACTAATTTATATTTATAATAAATCCCCCTTCTTCATTCCCTGCAGTGGAAAAGAGCCCTGGCACAAATGCAATTTGCTGAGAGAACAGTGTAACAGTTCTAACAAGAATCAGGCCCATGCAGTCTTCTCTAGGTAAAGAGGATGAAGTCACACAGTAACACATGTGCACACTCCTACACATGCCTGCAAACATGGAAGGAGTCCCATGTATACACACATATACTCTTCCACCTGTATTCTCCCATACTGCTCAATAACAACATCTGCCACCCCTTCTGACTCGCACGTGCTTTCAGGCAGCACAGGGCTTTTGGAAAGTGCATTTTCAGTACCCAGGTGCTCACAGCCACAGATAAGTGATAAGAAAATGACACTACAAGAGAAGTATTGTCACCATCAATGGGATATGCTTATGTCTGGGTCTTGTATGTCCTTGTCAGGTGGTGCAGCCATTGTAAAATGGGGTTTGCAACCTGTTTCTTATAAAGCCCTGCTAAATACACACATTCTGATGTTGAGACAATGCAGAGGGGGAGAGCTTACCGTGATGGGAAGGCACATTTTTAGTGGTGCCAGTGATAGTGCTAGAAGAGATGAAGCAATTTGTAACTGTACTCATGACTAAATGTGATCCCCACTTGCTTTGCAGGCACATACCTGGGGGAAGTTGCAAGGTCTTGGGTTTCGCCGTGCTGTTCACAAACTGGCTGTAGCCAAGAATTGTTCTTTTGTTTCAAACTGGCTTCAGAGTAAAGGTTGTGATCTCTCTCCCCCCTGCAACAGAACTTGTTCCAGCTTCCCTAGCCTCCATCACTCTGATGGAGCATCTCCCTGCAGGACACTGCCGTCAGTCCACTGTGAAACTGGGGCCAGCATCCTGTGTGGGTGCTATGCAGGGGAAAACACACCCAACCAGCCCTCTGTGGTCTCTACTGGCTCTCAATAAGCTTCTATGAAGGTGATCTAGCTATTCATTCATGTCAATGTGTTGTGTACTCACGTATCTTCTGTACAACTTTAACTCCTGATGGCATTGCACAGTTTGAGTGACCCATGTGATTCCTTCTATCTCCCAATTCCTCTCCATCCTGGCAGCACTAAGCCCACCAAGCCCACCAGCAGCCTGCTCAGATACCAGAAAGCTCCTGTGCACTGACGTACTGGGAGCTGGAGGATGGGCATCACCTAATCCCTGCGCTGCTCCACTGCCGACCCAGGGCTCATCATACAACAGGTCGCTGAATTCCCGTAATGGAAAGAGCCTCCTTACATACTCTCCTAGCCAATTGTATCGCGAAAGCAAGCTGACCTATTACCTATTACTGCTGTGCTCAGATTCCTCCCCTTCATTGCCCCCTGGGGCACTACTGTGCCTCAGCATGGGGTCAAAACTGTTTGTCACTGTTAAGGTGTTCAAGCACATCACCAGAGATTTCCAAGTTAGAGATAACCCTACTCCAGGTATTTTAAAGGCTATTTAACTCTCCAGAAATTCTGTCACAAGAGGAAGATTAAAGGTTACACACACTCAGAGCTATGAGGATATCCAAGAGGGTTTTCTTGGCATTTTTTCTCCAGCTTTTGAAGTGAAACATCTAAATAGGAAAGTAGCAATGATGGCCAGAAATTACCACTACTTGGAGGCAAAACAGAGACCTGCTGAAAATCCGCGCCAAACTATTTAGAATTTGTAAACACTAAATGCTGTCTAGGAGAAAATAAAACTCCATGCACTTTAGCTGGACATTCTTAACCTCCAGCCTATTGCTTTAAGCAAACAGATAGCCTTCCTACCAGTATAAGTGTGGAGCAATATGGACACTCACTCTTCTGCAATCCTCCTGCTGTGAGAGGGACAGCCTGAAGCCATGGAAGAATCATGCAGATGGTCACAAATCAGCCCCCCAACCCACTATGGGCACAGCTCTTCCAGAAACACCACTGTGAAAAGCTAACACTGGGATGAGGGTCAGACCACCTCCTCCATGACAACTCTCTGGGCAGGCTGGAGCAGTCTAGAGATCGCAGTCTCTTCAACATCCATCTAGGTACTTCTCCCTCTTCTTTCCATGCCACTGCTGGCTGATTTGAGGACCTGTTGCATCCTTTCTCAAATACAGGTTGCCCATTCTCTGGGGTAATGCTATGCCACATTTGTCCATCTTCTGGAAAATCCGCAGCACAGAGATCCTTAACTTGGGATATCAGCTGCTAGTGGCTATAAATAATTTGTAATTAAAATAAAAGAAAAGCTGTACCAGGGGATTGTTGTGCCTCCAAGTTTTCTCCAGACTACTCTCAGAAGACACAGGAGAGCTACCAGGGATAAAAAAAACCAAATCTCAGTCTACTAGGTTTACAGAGAGACCATCAAAAATATGTGTCTGTATTGTTCTGACCTCCAATCTTTTTTTTCCTTCGCATTTTCCTAACCTTTAAAAGGCATGTAAGATAAACAGAGGAGAAGCTAGGCAGACAACATCCTCAGAAGAGACGTAGGAATATAATCAAGCCCTCAGACACACACACACAAACACCATAATTTATCTCTTCCTCCTCCTGTTTGATATTATCCTCTGTTCTAGTATCATAATCTGTTGCTATGGAAACAGCTATGATGTCACTACAAGAGGTTTATGGATGCCTTGAACAGGAAGGAAAGGTACATGATGATGGGAGAGAAAAAATACTCCACCTACAAACAGCTGCTAAGCAGGAGACATTCCACAAACAGCAAGTGTAACAGGGAAAAGATAAATACATCAACAGTGCTGGAGTTGTTGCAGACAAGAGCAGAATATAAACCACATTTTAAAAATAAAGAATGCTTACAAATTTTGCCTACAAGTAGAAATATTCTGGGAAAGCTAAAGGACCTTCCTGAGAAAAACAAACTTTCTTTGAAATGTTCTGCAAGTTATCTGGCACTGGATATTCTCTGAGTCTTGCTGCTAGAGTCCAAGCCTTCATCAAGCCCTCCATCATCTTCTGTAACATTCCCTGCAGAAGTGTGCCACCCCACCAACGCAGCTAATAGTTAGGGAGCTTGCTGGCTATCACCATCCTCTATGCCTTTGCAATCTGTAACTAGAAAAAACCTCATGTCTTCAAGCAAAAGTAAATAGAACCATAGAATCACTTCAGTTGAAAATGACCTCTAAGATCAGTGAGTCCAACTATTAACTGAACACTGCCAAGCGCACAACTAACCATGTCCCTTAGCAACACATATATACATCTTTTAAATACCTCCAGAGATGGTGACTCCACCACTTCCCTGGGCAGCCTGTTCTAGTACTTGACAACCCCTTCCATGAGGAAATTTTTCATAATATTCAATCTAAGCCTTGCCTGGTGCAACTTGAGGCCACTTCCTTTTGCCCTGTTGCTTGTTACCTGTGAAAAGAGGCTGACCTTCACCTCACTACAACCTCCTTTCATTTAGTTATAAAGGGCAATAAGGTCTCCCTCAAGTCTCCTTTTCTCCAAGCTAAACAGACCCAACTCCCTCAACTGCTCCTAAGACGTGTGCACTACATCCTTCAGCAGTTCTGCTGTCATTCTTTGGACATGCATCAGCATCTCTATATCTTTCTTGTAGTCCTCCTGTGCCTTTAAGATTTGTTTCTTGGAGAATGTCCAGCCTTCCTGGACTCTTTTTCCCCTCACAACTGTGTCCCAATGGACTCTGTCGACCAGCCTCCTAAACAGGCCAGGGTCTGCCCTACAGAAGTCCAAGGCAGCTGTTCTACTGAGCCCCCTCCTTACTTCTCCAAGAACTGAAAACCAATCACTGTCCCCAAAATGGCCTCTGACTACCACATCGCCCACAAGTCCTTCTCTGTTCACACAAAACAGGTCCAGCGGGGTGCCTTCCCTTGCTGGCTCGCTCACCAGCTGTGTCAGAAAGTTATCTTCCACACTCCAGGAACATCCTAGACTGTTTCCTCTCTGCCGTTTCCTCTCTGTGCAGAGACACACTGAATCCACTGGATCACATCCACTAGCAAATAAACATCATGACCACAAACTTTAAGAAAAAAAGAGCTTTTCTTGCTCTCTTCACCCAAGAGAAAAACTGTAATCTTACAGACTCACTGCCAAACATACTGGCATTTCTCATGTATTACTAGAGAGAACACTGCGTTGAGCTTCATATGCTTGTAATGTCCTCAGCGTCTGGGCCATGCACATCCACGTGCAGGATGATGCACATGTGGTTCTCACCCATGAGTTCAGGTGTTGATGACTGTGCCTCCGTGCTCGCACCTGTTTCGGTCACCTGGACTGATAGTGAGAGTAGAGCAGACATGACAATGGAGAGGGTGGGGCAGTCACACATGCCCTTAAAGGCATCATGTGCAGACTGAGGGAAAATTCAATAAGCAATGCCTGATGGGGAGGAGGAGGGAGGATGCTAGATCAAATCTGTCCTGCATAGACACTGTTGTGGAAAGGGCAATGGCAGAGAGGGAGGAAACCACAAGGATCTTAGATCAGTGAAGGGTGCTGGTGTTTCAGACAACCTCTGTCTCCCATCAGAATTTCTTGAGTGTGGTGAGCAGGATCAGAGACCTTAAGAGAATGACACAGTATCAGTTTTGCCTCTGGTCTCAGCTCCAGATGGGGAATTCCCAGGAAGACTCTGCTCTGCCTGTGAGCATTAGGATATAGGTGGCATTTCCTGTCCTCGCTCACCTTTCCTTCCAAAGATGTTAGAAACAACTGCAGGGAAAATATCTGGGAGAGACTGAAGTCAGTAAGGGCAGCTGCAAAACAGTCCAAGATGAGATCTTCAGCATTTCACTCAATTTTCTCTTCCTGCCAGACTTGGCTGGAACAGCCTCAGCCCCTATATTTTTCAGAGATCACCTTCCTCTTTCTCATTATTCACTTGCCCTCACTTTTCTTGACCACCTTTCTCTCTCATTCTATTCTCTCTTTTTCCTGACCTACTGCCTTACCCCTTCTCAATCTTCAGCTCACCCTTCTCTTCTCTGAAGGAAGCCCTGTCACAAATGTACAGGAAAACCCACACATTGTGACTTCCTCTCTGCAAGAAGCTCAGCCAATTTGTACAATCCACCCTCTTGTTTCTTCACCTACATGAAATGCAAAGCCTTTGGGGTGGGAACTATCTATCCCTTCATGGCAATGTCATGTCTAGTACAGTAAGGTCCTGTTTTGTTTGGCACTGGCATTTCTAGAGCAAACACAACTTTCATTAGGAACATTTCAAACACACCAAAGTAGAGTAAAAGAATAGGAGGTGTGAAAACAATGCCAAGTATTTGGTGTGTTTTCCAATTTCTTTTAGTTTTGCGGTGAGGTTGTGTTTCTATTTTTTATGAAACAATTTATTGTCTTCTGTGTTTTCTATTTGGGACTGCAGAGTGGAAAACAAACCTGATCTTGGTGAAGAAACCAAGATTGTGCTTTCTAAATGGGCAGGTGACACCAAGCAGGATTTCAAGATCAGAGGAACCAGATAAGAATTCAAAACAATCCTGAAAAATTGAAGGGTACATGATGAAATTCAAATGGGAACGATAGAAAAATCATACACTTAGGTAGGAAAGACTAGATCCACACACAGAGAACAGAAAACGGCTCATGAGGCATCATACCTCTTGGACAGGACCTGGGAGCCACAGCACATCACAAGCTGCACACAGATGAACAGTGTCACAGTGCAAAAGTTAAACCAAACAGGAGCACTGCCTGTAAGAGACACAAAGGAATACTTCTGCTCTACCTGGCCAGCACACAACCCAACCTATAGCACTGTGGTCTAGCAGTGCCATTCAGGAGAGAGGAGGACTAGCTGAAGAAAGCATAGGGAATGAGAAGGATGATCAGAGTTGAAGGGAACAGGACACAGGAGAAAGAGCTGAAGAATGTGTTTCAGATATGATTCAGCTGAAGGAACACAAAGTCAAGGACAGACATGACAAAGGAATAATTTTCCCACACCCACTATTAAAAGGACAAGGAAATCAGAGCAAGTAAAGCAGAGAGGAGTTACAGAGGGGGTAAAACTTTTCAGTGACAAAGCAAAGGGCAGCGATGACAGCCTGAACAGCCTGTGAACCCTCCATACATGGGGAATACACTGGACAAGCCTGTCAGGGAACATGCTGGACAGGCATTTAATATCCTGCTTTGAAACACTCTTTGAAATCTTTCCTATGCCCACTTCCTATGATTTCCATGATTTTGGTGAGAGGTATGTTTCTCTGGTGTTTCAGCATAGCCCACAGACCAAAACAAACCTGTCAGCCTTTAGGACTGAAGGAGATGTCAGCCTGCAGGGTACTCTGTGTAACACTACTGTTCCAGGTCTGGCTAATATCTTTAAGGATTAAAAGTTATAATGAACAGGGAAGACAGCTCCCTTTGGAGTTTCTCAAGTATCTCTAGTAAATACCACTGCCTCGCAGGCTGACCTTTCCCACTTTTCAGGGGAGGACTGTTCCTACTTCAGCCTTCCAGAGACAGATGCCAGCACAGCCCTGGAAGGTGAGCAGGACAGAGAATGAAGTGTAAGTAAAGTGAGCTTCAGCTTCTCCAGTCAAATGCCCCATTCAGGGTTAATGCTGAAGAAAACCAAGGGAGCAAACTATGCCATCCTTCACCCAGCATAAAACTCCCTCTGTCCAGAACACGTCACGGACAGGCTAATAACTCTCCCCATGGAGACGGTGCTTCCCCTCCTGTAGCATGCTGGGTTTCAGTGGCTGTTGCTGATCTGTATCAGAATTGAGCTCTGGAGCAGCTCAAAGGGGTCACATCTCCAGAACACTTGCCTCCCACTGGCTA
Source organism: Campylorhamphus procurvoides (assembly GCA_013396655.1). Lineage (NCBI taxonomy): Eukaryota > Metazoa > Chordata > Aves > Passeriformes > Dendrocolaptidae > Campylorhamphus > Campylorhamphus procurvoides. The sequence goes on along the minus strand of WBMV01001384.1, from coordinate 1,684,707 downwards.
TTCTGTACACGTCCTGGAAATAAGCAAAAGACTGTTCCTCCGCATCATTCTGTCAGCAGGTTGATCAGCCAGCCACTCCTTACATAGCACCTTGAACATATACAGCATTGTATAAACACATACTATTACAGGTTATTGTTACTTCCATTCAATAAACAAATCCTGATGGTACAGCTTTCTAATTGTTTAAGTCCTGGCTCTAAACACTCACAGGTATTTTGAGACATGGCAATGCCTTTGCCAGCCTACAGACAGAGGCTGCTCCTCCACTCAGATGCGTGGGCAAACCTTAGAGGAATTATTTTTACCATCAAAATTACCTAACTCAGAAGGCTACCTGAATTCAGGAGTGGTCCCAAAATACATGCACTTGTGCTTTCCAGAGGATGGACCTCAGTTGCTGATGCGGCTGAGAGAGGATTCAGGTGTGCTCTGTGCTGTAAATGGTGGGGGGGGAGGGAGGGGAAGTGAAATTATCACCTGGGTTTATTTTTAAAACGAAAGTTGAACTCTGTACTACCAGAGGGAATACCTTTAAAAGAAAAGACCTCCTGTTAAACACCTAGGGTATGTAAATAGCTGAGGAAACAACCTTTTCTCTAAATAGCTTTTAATTCTCACTTCTTGTTATCCACCAGTTGTCCTTTCAAAAGCAAGAAAAAGTCCTATGAATAATATTTCACATTCAGAGGGCAGAAATTTCCTTGTAAGGGTGAAGAAGTAACCTCATTTTATAAATGGACTGATTAAGCTATAGAGACCATGAGTCAGAAAGGTACTTCAGCGTGTGGCCAGCTTTAAAGACATAAACAATCCTAATGAAATCAGCAGTGCTGCCTGTGCGCTTAAATTTAGGCACAGACCTTAAAATATCTTCTTAAATTGGGATCAGAGAGGAAAAGGGTGGAACCTTAAAAAAAAAAAAAAGGCAACAAAATGGCCTCAGCCTACCTGTCCACTACACACACAGGTACGAGGACACCACAACAGCTGTCAGCCCACCACTGAATGCCTTTTCAAACTCTTCTCAGGGGTCCTGCCCACAGGTAACACTATTACAGTTGCCTCTACTCCTGCAGCTGGAAGAAGTTGTCTAATCTGCCTCACACTGGTGTCTAAGCCTAGCCCAAGCAGAAGGTGACTGCACTTGCCCTTGACCTCGCCATCTGGCAGGACTGCTGCAACACCATCACCTGGGACCCACTTGGTGGGGCTCATAATCAAGACAGGGATTTATCTCCAGGCCCACATCACCAATCCTTCCAATGATTTGACTTCCCAACTTTCCTCCTGACCAGATATCCACATATTTTTTAGACACCATTGCTGTAATGTGACCAAAATGGAGCCTTACTCGTTTAGCCACCCAAACATTATCTACCTATGAATCCACAGTCTGACTTCTCATGGCTGACCTCACAAGAATCAAGGAAGTCTCTAGGCTGTCCTCCATTAGTAGGAAGAGCTACACTGAACAGGGTGTGCAGCCAACTCTTATCCAGTCTGGATGAAACCACATCCAGTGGTTTCAAAGCACCATGTGAAACCGGGCAGTCAAAAACAACCGCTGAGTAAATGAGGAAACTGAGTGATAGGAAAATGAAAACTACTTCATTTGGTAGGCCAGCCGAGGTATCCAGCTGAAGCCAACTGGGATTTCTCCCCCTGTTACAGCCATGAACAGGACCACGATGCACAGAGTTCAAGGGCTGACTGTGGCAAGTAACTGTGCTTGCTTCTTTGTCTGCTCGCCCCAGCCCCTGTCCCAGCAGCGCTCTTTCCCCTTCCGAAAATAAACCAGCATTTTTCACCCATTACATCTCAAACTCACTTAATTGCTAGACACAGCAGCATGATAAGAACAATAATTTTAACTGGAGGGGACTTCCTGTTATCCTGGCTGTAGCCATATCCTGAGCAAATAAAAAACTGGGCTTTTGGTCCCAGCATTGACATAGCTGAAGTTCTGATTACTATTTCATAAACAGGAAGTGCCTTTGAGTTATCATCTCCCTGTATGAACTTTGGGGTAAAGACCTTTACTCCGCCTCACTGGAGCCACCTCCCTGATGAGCAAGTTTTGTGTGTAATGAGCAAGTTTTATGTGCTTTAATGAGATCTGAGGTTGCATTCAAGACCCAGCAGGGCTGGTGTGTTCCTGGCATTCAATGGGACCTGATCCACGACAGGTCCAGGGTCAGATTTTCAGGCTTTCCCAGGCCCTCGTGTGACAAGGAGAGTGCGCAGGCAGGTCCTTGCCTGTGCTTAGCTCCAGCAGTAGCACCGGTGGTGAGGTGCAATTTACAAATATTACCCAGATTAATTCCATAAGCCACCCACACAGAAAACTACCGATGCGGCTGCTAAAAATACACTGTGAGTTGCAACAAAGTTGTCAAGAATAAGTAAGAAGCAAAGCAAAGAGGAACAAAACCAAAACAGAGGCAATCACTGTTTAGAAAATAAAGGTTAATGCATATAAATACCTCTCTTTACCCAATTCTGAAGGATGCCAGGTATGAGACACCCAGGAAATCACTGGAGACAATTGGAGACACCCACCCTAGGCTAAAATCTACCCACAGCACAGTCACTGGTGATGTCTAGAAGATTCCCTTTTAAAATGGGGTCTCCCCTGGTCCACAGAGCCTGGCTCTGTTGCCTCCACAGTAGGAAATGTCACAGGATGAGGGCACAGGTGATGATTCTGCACAGTAAAGGCAACACTGCCTAGAGGAGAGTCCAGAGAACCAGATTCTCGCCTGCCTCAAGCTATTCACCTCCTCTGAAGCCAATGCAGCCACTCCTGATGAAGCCGCATCTGTGGTGCTCAGTGGGATGGCAGCTACTAGTTTGCTCCAACTTTGGAGCAGGGGCCATGCAGGATTACACCCAATGAGGTCTGCTTTGAAGCCCAACACATTTCCTTGTACGGCTCACGAACAAAACTAAAAACCAGGTCAAATACTGTTTGGTGGTGTTACTTCGGGGTTTTTTTTTTTACTTGTTACATGTTTATGTCCTTCATTTTATTGCTCTGCAGCACCCAACCAAGAAAAAAAAAAAAAAAAGAGGAAAACCCAGGAGAGGAGGAAATAGCAAAAACTCCAAATTCTTTAAAAAACGAATGGGAAAATTCTGCTTGCACAGTGTGTGTGGGAGAAGATTTCACACCAGATATTCACTTATTTATCATGCCTCGCCTATTAATATCAGGTGAGACACCATTCTGCTTCCCAGAACCGGTATTTAACCCAGCTGCTCAAGCACACACCACCCTCACCTGCACATCAAGAACGGTGGGTGACTTTGTCCATGTGCTCTATGTTATCGCTCACTTAAATTTCTACTGGAACCATTTCATAAGGCCTTAGAAGGTGTCACGTTTCCTCCCAGGGTGCCTTTTCTGTCAAAGAGCCTATGTTCTGAAATCGGTACGGTGGGGATACGGTTTCACCTACCCTCGCCTGCCTTGCGATAGTGGCGGTGGGCGTGCGCGTGTGCCACCGAGACTGCTCGGTCAAGGGCAGGAGCAGAGAAGCAACGCAGTGCTGATCCAACCCCTCGACTCCCGTGCTCTCCTCAGTGGCCTGACTGTACCTGATGCTCCAGAGGAGGGCTACCAACCAGACTGCTAATGTATATAACGTGAGGCTCGCAAGGGAGGATGGCAGTCCTCGCCTCCTTCCAAGGAGGAAATTGCATCCCCTGCGATAAGTAAGTTTTTATCTATGCACTGCGATATTGCAGGGAATTCTAAGGACCTCTCATGACAAGTAGGAGGCGAAAAACAATCATTAACCCCTCCTCCACCTCCCTCGAAGCCATTCAGCAGCAATTTAACTCGCAAACATACCGCAACACAACACAGATAAAACAATACCTCTCAGCCTTTACGCTATCTACCGGCTCCTGCCATTTCGGATGTTCACCCACTTTGAGGCTTAAGACATGCTGCAGAGCCTGGACGCGGACCCTCCCGTGTCGGCTGCGGGGAGTGTGTTTTTACGGGTCACTTTCAGGGCATTTTTCCCCATCTGCTCTCTCTTTCCAGTCAGGCAGAAGCAGGGGTGCCGCTGAAGTTAGGATGCTCTAAGGAACCGCTAAACTTCCACCGCACGCTCCGGTGCGGCACCGGCGCGGCCCCGGGGGGAAGCCGGCACCCTGCCCGCCCCGGCAGCGCCTCCCTTCTCCTCTCCCCCCTTCTCTCCCCCCGCAGCCCTGCCCGGCCCCGGGGAGGCGGCCGTGCCGGCGCTCGCCCGCTGCGACGCGGCGGGGCTGACCGCAGGCCCCGCGCCTCCCTCCGCCGCCGGCCCCGCA
>WBMV01001384.1:1395439-1679792 GCA_013396655.1 Campylorhamphus procurvoides | reverse complement strand
TACCGGCCTCGCCACGGGGACGAAAGTGCCGTGTCCCCCCGTGCCGCCCTCCCCGCTGCCCCCCGCTCCCCGGTCTCCGCCGCCGAGGACCGAGCGCTGCCCGGGCGGGATGGAGCGCCCGCCGGGGGATGTCACTCCGGTTTATATAACGCTGCCCGGGCAGCACCGAGTCGGGAGTGGTGACGGGGAGAGGATAAAAGCGTCGCGATGGGATTTAAATTAAGCCCGATACATCTCTGAATTTTTCTTTCTAAACAGAGACCCTGGACTACGCACCGATCTAACACACACACACCCATATACATACATATATATTTGTTTTTTGGGTTTTTTTAACCCGAAAAAAACTAAGTTGGGGCACTTGGGCTTCTCTCCGCAGCCCGGGCTGGGCTGAGGGAGCAGCCGGCGGAGGTGACAGGCGGCTGCCGGCAGCCCCGTCCCCGCTGCCCGCGGGGTCCCCGCGCCCCGGAGAAGAGCAGCCCCGGCGTGGGGAACTCCTGGGAAACCGGGGAACGGAGCGGGGTGGCCGGTCCTGGAAATGGGAACTGCGGCGAGGGGCAGGCAGGCAGCAGGCACACACACACACACTCACACACGGAGGCGCAGGGCAAGCTCCGTCCACCTCATTGTTCTGTGCTCGGCACCGGCACGGACTTCACCCACCGCCCCCCGCCGGGGACCGAGCGCCCGGGACCGCGGGGCCGGGGCCGGGCAGAGCCGTGGGGAGACCCGCGCCTCGACCCGCTCCCGCCGGGCGCCGGGAGGGCGGGGGTGCCCCGCCGCCTCCCCGCAACAGNAGAGAGGGAGGGAGGAAAGGAGAGAGGGAGGGAGGGAAGGAGGGGGGCTGGCGCGGTGCCCCCGCTCTCAGCGCGGCATGGCTGCGTGTGCCGGGGCGCCTGCAAAAGTTGCGCTGGGGGTGAGAGAAAGGGAGAGAGAGACGGAGGGAGAGAGAGGGAGACGGAGACCGAGACGGAGGGGAGGAAAAAAAAAAGGAAAAAAAAAAAAAGGCAGCGAAGGGAGTTTGCAAATAATCAAGCGCCGATGGCACCGATTGCGGCTTCCCAGAAGGAGCGGGAGCGAGCGAGAGAAACCCTCTGCTGAGATTATGTGGGATCTTGTTTAACAACACATTTCAATCAGGAGAAAAAAGGAACAGTCAACAGAAGTTGGTGAAACACTTCTGTCTTTCCCCCCCCCTCCTCTTTATAGAAAAGAGAGGAAGGGAAAAAAATAAAAAGGCAGCTGATTGAAGCTTTGCAACTCACTGGCTGTGGGGATCATATAATTTGAGCTCATGTTTTACAATAGCATGGAAAATTCCTACCTCTCCCCCTCTCCCCAAATAAATCTTCTATTCCCTCAAGGCATTTCACAATCTGGTTCACTGACTAAAGTTCCAATTTATCTTTTTTTTTTTCGTTTAGCTTACTTGCAGTGTAAATATTTAGCGGATGCATTTAAAACAAACATACGTTGTTGCTTTTAGGATTCAGGTTGTGTTTTTGTTTTCTTTTTTTTTAAAAAAAAAAAAAGAGCCACATCAAAGAAGTGTTTACTCACTGAGATTGACAGCCTATTCTCCCTCTCCCCTCCCCCCCAACCCCTCTGGCTTTTTTTTTAAATGATCCATCTCTCCGGTTGAGCTCTTGCTGTAGGATCACCAACCCGACCAACATGATTTTTGTCGGTGCATACAGGAAAGCTGTAGGTGAAGCCACAGGAGCCCCCTTTGCCTGACAGGAGCCTTACAAAGGAAGGTCAGTCATCAGGTACCCATTACGCGGGCAAAGGAAGATGAGACTCATGCAAAGCCTCTGGCAAAGGTGGAAACAAAACCTCGGGCGGTGATCATGCATTAACTGCCGTCTGGATCTGCCTGCCTGGAGCTCCTTGCAGATGAGCAGTCTGGGACTGGACCAGTGAAGACACACACCCTTTGTGCCTGCTATTACTGCTGGTCCCCAAAAACGCTGCCTCTCGCTGCTGCTGGTGCCAGCCCAGACCTCTCCCACTGTGTTTAATCGCAGCCGGGCTCAACACCCGGCTACTCCCATTGATGTCTCAAGGAGGAGGCAAGTGGTAACTTTTACCTGGGGACTTCAGCGAGAGCCAGCCTGGCCCCTCATCTCGGGGGGCTGCAGGTGCCCACGCTGACAGGCAAAAGCAGGCCAGGGAGCAACAAATGCTGACCCGCCGATGGAGCAGGATGGCCATGTCCGCACTGCGGAGGACGTGATTCCCAGGCTCCTGTGGGCCCTCTTGTTCGCAAGGTATTTTCAGTGTTTTGCATGATTTTTCTCCCTCCATTGAAAAATGCCTGAAACTACAGGAGAGCTGTCTCACGCCCCATTAGCATTCTGTTTACAACATGAAACTGAGGATACGTGTTAAATGTGTCGGGGAGTGCCATGCAGGAGTGGTGGAGGTGATTGAGGGCTCAAAGCGGGCTGGGATGGCACTGGAGGACTATGTACAGCAGAGGGAGCAAAACCTGCTCCCGTCTCATCCCTGCTTCATTTTGAGAGTGATCCTGAGAGCAACTACCGTCAAATCTTGGAAAGAAATGGAGCTGTCTCCAGCTGGACCACTGGGAAAGTCCAGGTCAGAGGTGGAGGGCAAGCATGCGGATGGCGGTGGGCACAGTACTTGAACTTGCTTCTTGTCCCTCTTTTATTCAGCCATGGCAACTCTCAGGGTTCAGCTATAGCCACGAGTCGAAAACCTCACATATTCCTGAAACATGTTTCTGGTCGTTGTAATTCTGTGCTGCTCTCTTCTTTGTGATGGAGAACATTATCTGCTTTCCAAGGCTACTAACACCTCTGAGCGCAGCCTGCCTCCTTACCTTTGATCAGAGCAGCAGCCATGGAGCCCTGTCTCAGAGCCATAGAGGAGAAGTGTCAAGAGAAGGGCAGAGGACAAAACCAGAGGAGCAGGCTGCTACAGGAGCCAGCTTTACTTCTTGCCAGTGCATTCTGCTGCAGTGTGGCTCCAGGTTAGTCACATCATCCTTGCTCTCCTCGGCTGCAGAATGGGGGCAGGGGTACCAGCCTCTGCTGTGTAAGACTGCAGTGATAGTTTTTTCTCCCTCTATTTCTAAGCTATCCCATAGTCTTTGGAGTCTACATTACCTCCACATCTGTCAAAGCTGGCACTTCACAGGAACTTAAAACATCAACCAAACCCATTCCTCACCCCTTTTGCCGGAAGAGGAAGGGATCGGCAGAGAAGTCTGCAGGACTCACTCAGCATGGCCTGGGCACAGAAGTGGTGTCCCTGACCCTGTGGCTGGTGGCTGAAGCACAAAGGGGGATGAAGGAGCAGCCAAACCTGCGTGCGACATGCTTAGTCAAATGTTAAAGTTGTTGGCTTCAAAGCACATGTTATTCTACCTCTTTTAGCAGAAGGGTGCTGAACTTGATGGACTACTTAGCCTGGTCCAGGATGACAATTCCTGATTGCCTCTCAGGTTCAGTATCGCCAAGGACATTACAGATTCTCATCTGCTGAAAATGCATCCAAAGATAGGAAAATTAATAGGGATATTTTCACCAACAAGGACTGTTCTGATATTAAATGTTTTTAAATGTTGTTGCCAAATGAGGCCACAACACATTTGGTAAACAAAAACCAGCCCAAACGGGTTCTGACCTCAGCCCAGACTAGCTGTGAAAACCTGGTGCACAGAGAGGAAGCTGGCGGTTTGTGGGCATGCAGAGGGAGCACAGATTTGCCCTGACGGCTCACACAGGAGCCTCCCCCTGAGAGTCTCCTTCAAAGAGGACTTAGGGCGTATGATTGGATCCAGGGTGCACAGTCCCTTGCTGTACTTCCCCAGTTCTGTGCACAGATGGGGATGGACACTGGAGACGGCCCAGCTTTGAGCCTACAACCTTCTTTCCATTATTCCCAAAGCTGAGCATCCATGCAAGGAGTTACACACTTGGTCATCTAGGCCCCCGAGCTAGACCCAAAAGCATGGTGTGAACATACCTGTCAGGAGCCAGTCGTCCACAGTGCAGCTGCAATAGTCCCAGGGCAAGGCTGTTCTGCTGGAGAGATCATGGTCTACTCTCTTCGTGCCTGAGACTGCAGGAGGTATCACTAAAATTTTGAATCCTGAGAGACTTTCCAACCTCAACAAACTATTTCTTCTCTTTGGCCCCTTCACTCAGGAGAGGATGGCAAACCAGCACTGGAGAAGCACATATTAATACTTCATGTTAAGATTTTTCATTTCTCCATTTATGTATTTGGGTCTCCTATAAACGCAGCCATAGTCTGAGTGCAACTATGTGGCATGCTCAGCTGTATCATGGAGTATCATATATCACCAAGGCAGCAGCATCCCCAGCTGGGTCCACCATGGCTGCTGGATGGTGGTGGCAGATACTAAGCCAGGGACAGGAGAGGTGACCTGTTAATAGCACTGGGCTTGTACTCCGGGGTGGGGGGGCTCCATTTCTGCTCCACATACACAAATCTCAACGATCTTGGCATGTAACTCACTTCTCCAGAAAGGCACATGGTGTTTGACTGGTGTCTCAGGAGACTGCTGGTAACAATCTGAGCCTATACTTAACTGCAGGGAGAGTGTCAGAACTTACTGTTTCTTGCTGGAAATAGCATGAGTTTGGGCTCCATTTTCTTTTCTCTTAGAAATTAATACAGATTCTGGAAGTCAAGGGGTAAGAAGGAAGGCAGGTGAGTTTTAAAATATAGTTGGTCATTGTTCCCATTTTAGGGGGTGATGTTAATGCACATAAGGTGCCCTTTGGTCTCTCTGAGTCCAAAACACCACGGTGGCATCACGTCCTCTCCTCTTGTGCCTCTACCAAGCCCTGGATGTGCCAAGAGAATTCCAGGGGCATTGCCAGAGGTGCCTCTGCTGAAATGCAATTTCTTCCTCTTTCCCCTATAGAAAGCTGAGGGGGTTTGTGGCTCCCAGCTTTGTCAGTTCACTGTCCCTCCACGGAATTTTTTTCTTTGGAAAGATTGAGCCTAAAAGTGTACTAGTAAAAGACAGTAAGGTACGTAAAAAAACCCAAACCCAATAATAGCATAATAAAGAAACAAATATAAAACCAAAACCAAACCAAACTGAAACAAAAAAACCAGAAGAGAAAGGCTGTAATCACACAGAGTGAGTGCTTCCCCTTAAGTGACAACCTGTTTGCCTTCTCGGCAGAGTTGAAAGGCAGCATGTTGTTAGCAGGGATCAGGCCCCAAATCTTTTACATTATAGCAAAGGAAAATATTTTTTTTAAACACCGGGGGAAGGTTTCCCAATGAAATACACACAGATGTTTTCTTTTTAAATGTAAATCAGTGAGGGAATGGACAGTTTAATTAAAAGCAAAATTATTAGCTAAGTGCTCAGGGAATCTATTTTATTTGCTGGGTACACTCGCATATTTTTACTGGTGAGTCAATTGCAATTTTTCATTTCTTTCCACTTAATAAGACCAGTTCAGAGACTAGCCACTGTGATGTGGAATATTTGGAGGAGGATTTTTCCATCGATAGCAGGAATGTCTGTCCTGTGTGCAAGTTGTGGATGCCCAGGCAGCCTGTTATGGTATGTCTATTACCAGCTTTACAGCACTACTTATCACAGAATCACAGAATATTCTGAGTTGGAAGGGACCACCAAGGATCATCATTAGCAAACACTTTCTATAAGCTGCCTCTGTGGCATTACCTGGAGAAAATCTTGTCCCTTGTGACATGGATTTTGGGTCCTAGCGACTGGAACACTTGGGCTTATGGCTGTGTGGGATGCCACAGTTTTAGCTGACTTGACACCCTGCTGCTGCTCTGTTGCTAGACTCTGCTCCCTTCAGTCCCCTGTCCCTTCACACACAAGCCTTTTTGCATACAGGTGTTCAAAGCCTTCCCTCAAGCCTGTGCATCCCTCTTCAGCATAGCAAATATACAGACAGACTCATAAGCACGTTAGAAAACAGTCAGTGTCCTGGGCTGGGGCAATGACTGCTTATTTTGTAATATTCTGAATAAATACCTTTATCTTTGAACACATATGGAAAATATGCTGCATACCTGAATGGGGTTGAGGACTGATGGCTCTGTCATCGCTGAAGGTCAAAAAAAGACTACAAAAACCTACAGCAAAATTATCCCATGCAGCATTGAGTGGAACTCTATAAGAAATCAGGTATTTTTACTCAGTCTGAACATCAGTGGCTTCCTTGGTGCAGTTCATGTGATGTAAATGCCTCTTTCAGAGGGTAACAAATGGATTTACAGTGCAGACATACAGAGGGATAAGACTTAATTCCCACTATCAAACCAGATGATGCTGATAAAGCCTCAGTGGCTTCAACAGATGTACCCCAATACAGACAGGAGCGCGGCAATGGGCAGATGCTGTAAAATGCTTCAGGTACCACGGATGGAGGAAAGGTGCGATGAAAGCGCACAGCCTGATTAGTGCCCTGGGGAAGGCAGAGATCTGGGTCACCTCATCCAGGCCTACCACCACATGTGATCACATTTCTGAAATTTCTTCCTCATCAGGAGTATTGCTGAAATAAATGCCCTAAAAATGATGTGGCCTCTCTGTTTGAGGGGTTAAACACAATTTCCCATCGTCGAGCTTTTGCAGTTGGCTCAGGTATTGTTGCAGGGTCTTGGATCCTTTTCTTCTTGTTATTAATAAAAGAAACTTTGAAATATATAAAAAAAGTGCTTATCAGATAATGAAATTCTAACTGTGGTTGTCTTTCAAACAACCAGGACCATGATTTAATTGGAAGTAATTATAGTCTTTTCTGAAGTATAATTTTTAGGGTATTTTTTCCCCTGACATTTGCAGTGTGGAAATTAAAAATAAAACGATGTCAGAATCACGAGATTTCAATCTGTCTTCAAACAATAATGTGGGCTAGTGTCAGAGGTTTGTCCTTGGCTGGAAGGAGGAAAAACTCACTGAAGAAAATCCTTCTGGTGAAAATTGCCAGTAGCATCTATTTGTGCATTTTCTGTGCTCAGAAATTCCTGAGAGACTCCTAATTCCCGGAGCTCAGTAGAAACCCTCCGAATTCTGATGCAGTGGGAAAGGGCACAACAGTACCTAGCTCCTGAGAGCACTGCATTTGGGATACAGGCTTTGTTAATTATTCTACTAATAAGTCTGTATTAAGAGACAAACATAGAGCAAGGACAAACTTTTCCCATTCTACACAATAAAGGTTAGATGTAGTCCTTATATCTGCTGAAAACAATCAGGGTGTAACAAAGTTATTTCCATGCTTCTTTTCTCTCAAAATTTTTACCATTTTTTAAAGAGGAAATTTTTCAAATTACATCTTTCTAAATTTTGCCCTGTTTTCACTTTGCAATTCCTCAGCTTCCTTTGGTGAAACCACCAGTGCATCCCCTAAACTTCAACTCACACACTTTACCTTACTCAAAGTACAATTTCCAAGGGAGGGGCAGTTTCCACCGGCATCAACTCAACTTTTTTAGTGTCCAGTGGTATCAGCAGAGCCCTTTGGGCAGACCTTCAATTCTTATCAGACTGTGTAGCTATACTAGTACTGGATGCTATGATGCCCTGGACACATGCATCTCTAAATACAGCCACTCAGAAGAAAAGTTTGGCCCAGACTTTTAAATCAGATTCTCCAAACTCCAAATCATTTCTGTAGGGATGTGGACATGCACATGAGGAATTATCTTGCACTCTGAACTCTCTGCTTCTGCCTATATTATTTTGTATGTAATGCCCATTTAAAATCCATTCCTGAACACCAGTCAAGGGGAAAGGAGGAAACTATTTCAGATTAAAAGGGCAACACATATGAAAAGAAAAAGTTACATATGAGGCAGATTGTAATTATAGCATTGTATAAACTGCTGTAGAGGATCGTATGAGGGATGCAGAACTGAGGTTCTGCAAAATGTGTTGACTTTTTGAAGAGGCATTAACTATCATTATAGACTCTGTGGAGTTATTAACCAGATGATTTACAGCCAAATTCCCACTGGGCAATACCTGGCTGGCCCACTCACATACCTTGCCAGTCAGCTTTATTTATCCCATTCTCCACCTTAAAAAAATCCCATGGTGTGGTGTTACCAGCGAAGAACAGCTATGTTCCACCTCAGATATGGCTTCAGCAACAAGGTAAGAGATTTCCCTCTATTCTTTGGCCTCTGAAACAACCTTTTCAGAGAAAGGTATTTTATTAAATGGGGAAAAAATGATACAGACTGAGGTAAAATTTTGGTCAGGCCTTATAAAACAAACTCAGTGACTTTAAAGTAATAAAACTGTCTGTGGCACTTAGCCTAAGCTGATCTTCTATACTATACTTCAGGGATAAGTACGAATATGCTGACAGAAACCTCATAGCTTCCAACCCACGCACTGTGTACAGCCTTGAGGGACTTTCTGGAAATCAACTGCTTTTCCTAAGTTAAACATTTTTATCTCCCCTCCCAAAATGTCCAGTAGGCACAGCAGAGTTTCAGAGACAAGCAGAAATGTTTACTTCCATGACTTTCAAGCTGTCAATAGAAAATATTTGATATTGCAGGCAAAGTTTCCAAGAAAGCAGAGATGGAGATTTTCTTTGCTTAGATTAAATTTCCAAGTACCTTCCAGAAGTCATCCTCCTGCCTTTGTACCACTCCCTCACTCAGCTGGGAGCCTGTTGATCTGAGCCCATGACTTGACCACAGATCTGTTCAGGGTCCTTGTGTGTTTAGGCACTGTGGGCCAAGAAGTACATTTGGTACATGCAGTGCTTGCCACAACACAAGCACTGAGCTTGGCAGGAGCCTTCTGGCTGGGGATGGGAGGCCCTTTCAGTATTTACACTTATTTGACTACTTAATGGACATTACCTCCTTTGCCAGCCCAGATGTCTACAAGAGCCAAATGTGGCCATGCTGTCCATCACTCTTAATGTTGTACCAATAGTAGTAGCTAAGCTATTGTTGATGGGTTCACACAAGAGCATTGTGCCTTGCTGGTTAGCCGCAGCCTGTGACTGTGGCTTTAAAAATTGAGATGATGAGGTCTTGTCTTGGGACCCTGCTGCCCACCCACTTCCATGCTGAGAGAGCTGAATAAATATTTACTGCTTCTCAAAATAACACCCAGCCACACTCACCCTTACCTCTGCAGAGTAGTTCATCTAATTGAAATAAGAACATAAGTAAACTGTTTGTCAAGGCAGTTTATTAGGAAAAGATTGCTGTGTCAGGAGCTCCCTCACTGAAAGAGATGCTGTGTTGTCTCTCTTAATATTTAATGCCATTTTAATAATATTTCCCAGTTAGGGGTGCAGGCTGATGCTACAGACTAAAGGCCAAGCCTGCCAAAGTGGGGAGGAATAAAAGCTTGAGGTCAGCTTCACTCCACTGACTTCCCCACCTGGAGGATGGGCAAAGAGCAATGCTGTTCTTCTTCCAAGGGACTCAGCCACTCCCAGGTCCTTCTCTCAGCAACTTTATTTCAGGTTTGTGGATATTGCCTTTCCTCACTCAGAATGACAATGTAAAAGGTTAGGGCCACATCCTGAGGTGGTAGAGATGAGAAACCTACTTTTTTCCTTTGACAAACCCATTTCTCATTGCGATGCGGCTCCAGTTGGGCTCATTAATCAGACAGTGCCATAAACTACTGAATTTCTCCCAAGCTTGTGATTGCATCTTCAGCTACAGCACTCCTGCCTGTCTTTGGGAAGTCTTGTTTTGGAAACTTCTGGGTTAAAGTCAGAGGTGCTTTAGCTCTAGGATTGGGGAGCTGCAGTTTGAATATCAAAGGTCCCCACTAGTAAAGCATCCATTGATGCTGCCTCTACCTTGCCTTCCAGCCCTCACAGACCTACCTTGGCCGCAAAGCTGCTGCACAGGAGTGCCCCTGTCCCTACACCATCCCTCCAGATTTCTCCTGGCAGCGATGCCCACCTCAGGCTCTTCCTTGTTGTGAAGGACGCCTGTCTGAAGGACTATGGAGTCAGAGCCTTTTGAAGCTGCTGCATAATAAGCTGTGTTCTTTTTCTAAACATCACTAGACAGTTCAGTAATAATTACATGAACTTTGTAATTGGCCAAACCAGTGTAGGCATCTACCTGACCCACACGTAGCATTTGTGAGTAATTTTACATAAAGGGTGGGTACTTCTGTACTCAGTGCACAGGACTTGTGCACAAACAGCTATAGAAGGAGGGCCCAATTATAAATAAACCGTCCTTAGTTGTCACTTTGCTGTCTCTGACTTCCCACGCATTCAAATGGTGAGACTGATTCATTTAATCTTACTCTAAAGCAGCAAGCCACAGAGGCAGTTTCCCCGACAGTTGCTTAAAAAAGTGTAGCTGAGCTCTCTTAAATTGTCTTCCCTTGTATTATATTTAGACATTGTGATTAGAGTATCTGTCACGATATGCTCTTACTTTAAGGCAGAAGTTCAAGATGCTTTCTGAAAGCAGAGATGCTCCTAAGAACCAAAGGGGCACGAGTACTGGGATTCAGCATTTAGGAGCAGAGATCTTCAGTGCTGCTTGTGCTGCTGGCTCCCCCAGCACAGCCAGCCTTATTAAACCTGAGTTTTCAAATCAGTGCAACATTATTTACCATAACGAGACTACTGGGAAGGGTGGAGGCAGTGAAAGACTTAGCGGCTGTTTCCAAGTGTTTTAGCAGTATCAGCTGAGCAATTTTTATGATCTTCCCTTCTCCCCTCCTGCCCTTTTTTCTCCATCAAACCTGGCTATTCTTGTCAAAGGCTTGGATGCAAAACCTGGATAATCCTGTCATATGAACATGGCTTTTACACGTTTGTGTCACTGCAGAGCAGATTATAATGACTAGACTTCATGCATTTTACTCTAATTAAGTCAGTGGAGGTTTCAACATAGATACAAACTCGATGTGCAGCTCTGCCCTTGACAATTGTATGCCAAAGAGAATACCTGAAAGCTCTTGTTTTGCTAAATATGCTATATAATATTTTGTAATGCTTGGGTAAATACAGTCAGTGAACATGGAGCCTTCCACATTTCCATATTACTATAGAGGAGGTTACTAGAGTGACACTGAAGGAGGTTTCTTTGTTCTGTGACTTGCTTTGCCAGAGCACTTGTCAGATACTGAACTAACTGCAGGTTCACCTGCTGACCACTTTCTATGATGAGAAGACCCCCAGATTCCAGCAGACCCTCAGCCACTGCTCTGGCTGCAGGAGCTCTACCTCAGCCTAGCAAACATGACCAAAATCTGGCAGACAGGAAAAGGTGAAAGACCCCCTGGGCTCTAAAGTACATGGGGAGACAGGGAGGGCTGTGTGGAGGGGGAATGCCATGCCTCTCTTGCCTTTTGTTAACCTGGAATAAATACTGCTGTGGAGTTTAACACACTGAATTAAAAGGTGAGTTTCTCCCATGTGTCATGTATAGCATGCCTGTCTTTCTCCTCTGGCTCATCTATGGAAATCTCTAAATCTGTTATCACTTCCACATACTATTATAGAAACTTGTAGTTTTAGGTTAGTGTGTAGAAAACTTGAGGTCCTATATCCAGATCTTAATGTTGGTCCAAATGTGATTGGATTACCATTCTTTTAAGATTTGTTGTATTCCTCTTCTCTCAGATAAAAATGTTGTGATGGAAGTTTTCCACCATCCTTGACTCTCTAGAGAGAATCTTGGAGACTTGAAGGTGACTTTTCTGTAAAATGGTCTCAATATAATTCCAAAAATACTTCATAATTTGGAGCCTGCTCCTCAACCTCCAGCACAGATCAAAGAGATCCCAGAAAAAAATTAAGCAACATGCATTCCTAGGAGCTGAGCCTTTGGCTAAAATGAATCAATCAACTACCCTTTTATCAGCCAGATATAAATTGACATGGGGCTGCTGGTTTGGGCTTTGTTTCCATTAAAAAATTTGAGTGCAGAGGAAGATCTTTGTTTTCCAACAGTGTTTTTTACATCTTCTTGTTATTTTCACCTTCAAGCTTGCTTGGCCAGTTCGATGTGAAAAGCTTGTTCTTGCTTCCTAGTGGCAAGATCATCTGTTGATGATATGTATGGGGTGCTAATTACTATCTGTCATTGGTATTTACGAGGTTCCAATTGCTACAGTAACTAAGTGCCGAGTACCACATTGAGATAAGCATAAATGTTATTGAAGGTTGATTCTGCTCTTCCCACCCTAGTGCTTGGCCCCTTTGACTTGAATATTTTGTCCTCGCCCTCACACTCCTTTTCATACTTGTGAGACATCTGTGAAACAACCCTGTTTTGTGAGTGAGCTTGAGAGTAGCCCAGGGCTCCATCTCAGAGCATCTCAGGCTTCTGTCCCTCATGTTGGTGGGTGATCCAAGGCACCGGTGTGGTCACCATCAGCACTGGGAGCAGAGCCCACAGAGCCTGGGTCTGCTTTGCCTGGAGCCTGCAGGCCAACTGCTGCTGAATTGTTTTCCATAGGATGCCTTTCAAAATCCAGAAAACTTCGGCAACTGGGAGGGCTGAAGTCAGTCCGGGTGCTGCTTCTCAGCCTGTGAACAGTCACAGAAGGTGTACCAGTCAGAGAGCATGGAAAGCTTTGAACTATTTGGACTAGGAGCTGCTGAGAAGTATAGAGCTGCTGGAGCCTCGCTGGCATTAGTGTGAAGAATTTCTTTTGGCTACTGATACTAAAGAGACAGTTTCCTTCTCGGACAAACTAGACCCTTTGACCAACTTGACCACAGATGTGGCCAGAGTCTCAATCTCAGCCTGATTCTGAGAAAAACACATGCCTGGAACTCCATTTCTACCACTACATTGAAATTAATATGATTCCACAAGGAAGTGGAGATGATAGGAAAAAAATGCAGGTCACAGTAGCAAGTAATTTGTAAGTGGGACAATCAAACTTTTTTAATGTGGATATAGAAAGGAACATATTTTGTTTCTGTTATTACTTGATTATGGGAGACTAAAGGGAAAATTTCTCACAATCAAAGAAGTGTTTGAAACAAGTTTTTAAAATGTGAAAATTAAAACCGAAAATTAAGAAGGAAATTGAAATTAATCATCTGTGTAAAACTTTTTCCTCCTTCTTTCTGATCCGTTCTGATGGTTCTAATTGATGTCCAAGGAGAAAATTGGAAGTGATTTAAAGATGAAGAAAGGAATCACACCCTTGGTAAGCCCTTCCTACTGGACAGCAGCCCTGGGACACACTGAAAATGCTTGAATAAGGAAGGTGCCATGAGCCAACATTTATCTCCTGCTTACCCTTACAGCTATTTCCTTACCCTCAGATTTTCACGAATGAAAAGCTGTAAAGATCACTAATTACACTGGGACTTTTCCTTTATGTATCACTACTCTTTCAAGACTTTCAGCCCCTTACACAAAGAGCAGTGACATGCTTGGCAGAAGTCCTTTGAAGCACATAGTGCCATTCCTGCCAGCATGGCTTCCTCAGCAGAAGAGCAGAGGCAGAGGGAGATGAAGGGATGGAGCCTGCAGTGCTGGAATGCCGTCATCTTCACCCTCCCAAGTTGCTCATGCCCTTCTTGCTTTGCCCCCCTTGTGGGTTTCTGGCCTCACAGCCCAACTGAGGCCAGGCTCTGTAGGAATGACAGTGCATTGCCAGATGCTGTGGTGCACTAGGCAAACAGGGAGTGGGCAGCCAGAACCCAGTGCCCAGCAAGCCAACAATCCTACCCCTTGATTGCTGAGGGCTGCTCCATGATGCCAGTAGATTTGCAGAGAACGAGTAGGGCTGGAGTCAGGTTACACTGACTCCCAAGGACCAGGCAGCAACTTCCCAGGGAAAATACATGCCCACGTAAATAAAGAGGGAAATAATTATAAGTGAGTAATTAACTGAGCAGAAGTAAAAATGGAAAACAGAAGCGGAGGTGAAAGACAGAAAGAAAACCACCTGATCTTTTTTGTAGATGCAGAGGCTCACATTTTGCATCTGAAGAAATAGAGGAAGAAATTTAAATACATACTTAGGGAAAAAAATTCCAATGGGAAATGTGAAAAGAACCACAAGTTTTTGAGACAGCCTCTGAAGATATAAAGCTATAAATGCACAAATCCAAATATCAACCTTTGCTTCTTCAACAGTAAAAAACCCAAGTAATTCATTCAGTACAAGGTGAAAGTAAACTGCTGGGAAAGCACCTGAGGACAGTGCTGGGAATTGCTTACCCTATCATTTTTTCACCTGTCACTGGGCAATATGAGTGAGATAGTTACTAGAAGTGTTATTTATACAAAAAAAACATTGCATTCTTTTCTTCTCACCACTACCTTGCTTATACTAAGGTGTATTTAATGAAATGAGCTCAAAGCCCTCAGTTGTCCTACTATCAGTCTCTCAGCACTGTCCACTCAGCCAGTCAGTGGATGGATGAAAGACTCCTATCCAGTGAGAGACCCTTCTTTCCCATAGAATCATAGAAGGGTTTGCATTGGAAGGGACCTTTAAAAGTTATCTAGTTCAACCGCACTGCCACAGACAGGGATATTTTCATCCAGATCAGGTCAGGTCACTCAGAGTCTTGTCCAACGTCACCTTGAATGTTTCCATGGATGGGGCCTCTGTCACCTTTCTGGGTAACCTGTGCCAGTGTTTCACCATCTGCATCGTAAAAAAAATTTCTTTTGTATATCAAGCCTGAATCTATTCTCCTTTAGTTTAAAACCATTGTCCCTTGTCCTGTTGCTACTGTCCCTACTAAAAAGTCTGTCCCCAGCATTCTTATAAGCCCCTATTAGGTGCTGAAAGGCCGCTATAAGGTCTCCCAGGAGCCTTCTCTTCCCCAGTTGAACAACTACAGCTCGCACAAACTTTCCTCATAGGTGAGGTGCTCCAGCTCTCTATTCATCTTCATGGCCCTCCACTGTCCTTCCTGTGTTGGGGACCCCAGAGCTGGATGCAGCCCTCCAGGTGGTGTCTCACCAGAGCAGAGTAGATGGGCAGAATGACCTCCTTTGACCAGCTGGCCAGCATACAGATGGTTTTCTGGGCTGCAAGCACATATTGCTGTCTCGTCATTCTTCTTATTAAGGAAAAACTGACAAAAGGGTACGTCTTATGGCACATCCAGAGAATCAACAGCTGCCAATGACTCCCTTGGACTCAGGTATAGAAGACAGTTTTTAGTCTCTTCCTAGAGGTATGTCCTACACTATTAAACAGTCTGGTGGTGGTTGAAACTGGGACAAGTGCTAAGTAGAAAACCACTTATCAGGGAAGGATCTCACTTACAGAGATCCTAACTGAAAACCCAGTGTTTAACTGTCTTCTAAAAGGCTAGATGGAAAACAAGTCTAAATATGCTTTGTTTGCTCAACATCACAAGCTACCTTCTGTACTCTGCTCTCTAATGTTTCTGGATGAAAGAAAATTCAGCAGGCAAGTTGTCACCGAATTAAAGTCACCACTGTCAAAATCATTCTGGATCCAAAAGAGACGAATAAATTTGATCATACTTGTAGAAATGTATTTTGGGCAATGATAAAGAGCCTGGACCAGCTGCTTCTCACTTAGCTCTTATGTAGGCAGCACTTGTGTGGATTGCAGTTGTGAATGGCTGGGTGAGGGCTGGCTGGGGTAATTGCAGTGCCATGAGCTGAGCTGGAGGGGCTGATGCTTGGACACCACACTACATTCCTCAGCTTGGAATACTTCAGAGTCCTCAGAGACAGGAACATGCTGCGTTTTTTTTCCCAGCCCATTTAGGAGATAACAGGAGTGACACTGTAGGGAAAAGATTCAGGCAATGTGACTTAAAAAGAAAGAAAAGGAAATAAAGTAAAAATTCCTCTATGATTTTGAGGCTCTTTGAGCATGCTGGGTGGTGGGGCTGGAAGCGTGGAAGCACAGCACAAAGGTAGATTTTATTAGTTTGATAAACTAGAATGACTAGTGTATTTTGACACTCCATCACTGTAACAAGCTTTTGGTGAAACAGGGTCTTTGGCCAATGCTATTTCTAAGGAGGATTTCTCTGTCCTTATACTTACCCTGCCTACCAGCCACATGAGAGCTGTACTGTTTAACCCTCCTTTCCCTTATTCATATTCCTCATTCCCACACAACCTATAGGCAGTGTAGCATTACTTCCCTCCCCCAAACTTTCCCTCTTTCAATAGGTGTCACCACAAAGGAATAGATTATTAGTGACACTGATCCCAATTTAATCCTTCCAATAATCTGATTTTTCCAAGCCTATTTATATCCTTGAAATGACAGTAGGGTTTAAAATGATACAAATACCTGAGCCTAAGTGCTGGTTCTATTCATACCAGTCTGTTCCAGTTTTTACCCTCCAGAATAAAGTGTAACCCCAGATATTATTTGATAAATTCCTTCCCAAGTGTTTGTAGTGCTAGACTGGTCCTTGGTTCCTCTTTTTGACTAGCTTTTTCACATTACAGGTTTACTCTCCGTTACACTGGTAACGAGCTGAAGTCCCAAAATAAGATTTAAAGCTCATATAAATGGAGAATTTCTTTTCCCTTTGTGGATTTTAATAACTTTCTGGTGTCTGGAAATGATCAAGAAGTAAAGCTTTCATAGCAATGTAAGAAGTATAAACCCATTCTAGTTTGTTATTTCATCCAGCAACTTGAGAACTTTTTTATTTTCCTGGGCTTTAAGGTGATCAGCCAATGTTTTCTGCCATCCCCAAACTCCTTAAGAAGCTTATTAATGTTTTACACTCAAAATAAAGACAAACCAATCTGAAAACAAAGCCACACTTAGGGCTGCACATTGTAAATGTGCTTGTTGGACTATTTCCACTGTTAGTAACCAATTCATTTTAATATTGCTCCTGCTTCTTGCTAGATCTGCAGAACTTCAGTTCACACATAGCCAAGGAGTAGTTCAACCAGAAGTCAGCAGGTTTTTGTTCTTTTTTCCCCCACTCTTATAATTCAATGCACTGACTTGTTTATATAACCGAATCCTTTTGTTTCTCCAAAAGGGACTTGGCTATTTCACTGAGCGACAACACCCGTGGTAGGTGATGGTCTGTTTTTTCCAAAGCAAAGACCTCAGTTTTCAGCAGAATTTACATTCCAGTAATAAATATTTAAAGGAATTATAATGGAACTGAAGCAAAGAATGTCTGTCTGAAACACACACACACGTGTATACACACACACACACAGACATGCACGCTCACAGTCAATTAGTCTGGGGTCACTGATGCAGATGGTGCCTCTGTTCAAACCCTGAAGTATTTTGCTTTTCCCATTAGAAAACTTGGCCACTTTACATTTTTAATACCCCATAAAAAGCTTATAAAATGTTATTCTTTTTTGTCTATGTAACAGACCACTCAAACATCTCTGTCAAAGGCATTTTCTGTAGCAGGGTCTCTATCTGCCCCTAAAAAAGTCTAAGAAAGAATGCAATCTGTGCTGATTTTTTGCTCTTCTTTCTCAGATACGAGCTTTAGGATTTTCAATCATCTCTATTTTATTCTACAACAGACTAAAAAAATGACACCGGAATGGCAGTTTTGGAACATAACAGGGCTACACAACTACCTTTTGGCTTCAAATGTGTAGAATATTATAAACCAAATAAGGTACTGATGTACTTTTCCACTTCCAAAGCTTATATTTGCCCCTGTGGACATAACACCAGGTGCCTTAATAAATGATGGTCAAGATTGTATATATGACATAAATAAAAGAGCTACCTTTTAAAAATAAAAAAAAAAACGAAGAAAAGGGTCCAACTCTTTTGAGGAAGAATGAACTGATTCCAAAAAGCAGAATAATGAAAACCAAAAGGCAAAAGCAGGAAGAATGAGGCATAAACATTGGAGTTAACCTGCAAATGGCTCCCTCTGCAAACTAGACAGTGTTTATTCTGTGCAGTTTGTTCTATCCTTATCTTTTCATTTGCACTGAGTGATGTTCACATTAGCAGTATTACATCTCTATTATACACTGGCTGAGTATAATGCCCACTGAGCACTGCCCTCCCAGGAGGTGTTGGAGCCAGCTTGTCCCTTCTCATGCTCAGGACCACCTCATTCCGCGAGCAGCTTCGCCATGAGAAGGCCTGTTACCTGAGGAGGAGTCACCTGTGCAGACCGGACCCACTGAGATAGCACAGTGAGCCGGGCTCTGACATGTCCTTCTTCAAACTGGCAGGCTCTTGTCGCCTTCACCCTCTGTGTTATCCCCATCTGCAGGAATCTAGGGATGGGAACAACACACTGATGGGTGATTATCAAGAGATAACGATGCTTATCTCTGACTTTGAAAACTTGAAACATATAGGATGGGTGGGAACTGCAGAAGGATCTGTGTTGCACAATCTCATCAAAGAAAGCAAATGAAAGGAATGGATAAATGGTGTTGTGGGGCAGCGGGGGAATCGATCTTGGAGAGGCGCAAGAGGTTGGGAGGGGGTGGGTTACGTGGGGCTTTTTTGATTCATTTCTCTGTCCAGGGTGAAGCAGGAAAATAGTACTTCTCCATTTCCACCCTATCTCTGTTTTTTCACCTTTGGAATCTGGTTATTCTTAGCTCATAGGTTTAATTTGCTGACATGACACGAACATATTCATCTTTCATGTTGATCCTGGCTTAAACTCAGCAGAAACAGAAATAAGAGTGGAAAATAACACATCTGACAGCTAGAGACAATGACAGCGGATCAGTTTAGGACAACTGGAAGGTGGTCGCAGGTATGTGGAAGGTCTTTATCTACTCAAGGCAGTCCACAGCTAAAGACCAAAAGGGTGAGTGTCTGTGGACATGTGAACATGGACATGCACACACCAGTGGAGTAGCTGGGGTAGATGATTTTATATTCATCAGTCTTCATCCCTGGATTCAGCTTTCTGCAGGCATCAGTGCAGAAAGGCTGCCTTGGCAGAAGTTCACCTTCATCGAGAGAGACCTTTGGGATGAATCAGCTGGCCAGGAGAGGGAAAGAGAAACACCTCCTGCAGGAAGGGAAAGACCCCTCCAGGTTAGGAGATGCTTCTCCTGGGAAAGAGGCAGGCAGGGATAGTCGCAGGAGGGCCTCCCACACCTACAAGCATACTCTTCCCATGCCAGCCCTGCTCCATCTGCTGGCAAGAATGTGGAGCCTCTGCCGTTTGCTCGCCGGGATCAAGGCCCTCCTGTCCTCCCCAGCCCAGATTCCCTCCATGTCTTCATTTCATCTGCCCTAAGTGATAACGGTGAGAAGAGCAGAACCTTTCCCAGACAAAGGAGGGAGAACAACCCTCACTCTTGGATCCTAGGACAAGGAACTGCTCTCCCATGAGCTTCCCTCCACTTTAGCCTCTAACATGTTATCAGTTACAAATTAAGTATTGTGCACACCGTGTGTTTGGCATCTGATCTGCTGGCTGGCAAGTTGGTTTCACTGCTTACCTGTGGTCAGTCAAACCCCAGTGGAAATACCGTGCAAATCCCCTGAGGCTGCATTGCAGATTGGGATACTGCTGGGGACAGAGCGAGGTGACAGCATCAGCTCCTGCCTCAGCAAGTGCCCAGGAAATCAGGGTGCAGCTATGAAAGGTCTTCAGGGAAAACAGGAGCCCTTTGGCTCTCTGCTCTGCTGCGTGACACTTTGCAAGGTTATTGTTTTGGCTCTGCCTCCATTTTCCCTTTGTCTACTAGGAGTTTAAGAGAACATGCTGAAGAAAGCTCTGGATTTTTCAAATTATGGAAGCAACATGGAAAGCTTTTGCCATCTATGAGTGTGCCTGGCATTGCAAATTTGACTCACTCTATTCTGTATGAGGAATTGCAGGCTGGCTGTTGCTCCCCTATGAAAGGCAGTGGAATTTTTTAATTCTGGCACCATTGGTTTTAAATGTTTTTTTCCTCTTGTCCTGCCTTCTGCTATTGGGAAATCAGCTGCCCCTGTATTTTGCTTCTCTTTTCCATGTGGGAAAAGAAGCATGTTCATCCTGCTGTGGTCCTTACATATGGCAACTCTTTCAGCTCTGCATTACAGGCAGGCAGGTGAATGGGATGGGCTGAAGTTCCCCACGTCAGTGGGCCCCTCAGGGAGGGAAGAAAGGCAGCCAGTGTCAGCCTGATGTTTACAGAAAGTTTAGTCTCCAGTGGATTTCCCTGTTGCAGTGAAACAATAGAAGGGTCTTGTGCTATATTATCCACGCTTCCTCTTTATTCTGATATTATCTGTGAATTCTTGCAAATAATAGATGACTGAGACCATTATTGTTCTGGGAAATAGGAAGATGAAAACATTAAACAGACCTTAGCAGTTTCGATTGACTTATTCATGATGTATGTAGTTATGCAAATCAGGAACTAGCAAAATACCTGTTGGAATAAGTAATAATTCTATGTTTTCACAAAAGCAGTTCTCTCGCATCTCATTTTTAGTAAGAGATGCTGTCTCAGTCAACCAAATGCTACAGAGTTTAAAAAAAAAAAAAAAGCAAACATAACTCCACTCTTAATGCCACAAGATCTTGGAAAGCAATCCATTCCAACTCTTCTATGTGTCTGCTTTAATACAGGTGTTGTGATATAAAATGCATGCTGGTGATTAATAGATCTTCTATCAATTGGACTTGAACTGAAGTCAAAAGAACACTCTTTTTTTTCTTTTCTCCATCTTCTTTTTCTTTTCTAAACCTGCATTAAAATAGATTATTCAGAGATCTTGGAATGAAGAGTGCTAGGTCAAGACTCACATTTTTCTAGCAAGTCTATGAAAACTTACTTTAAAAAGTCACACACTGTAGAATCTCAATTATCCTGGAAGGCTTATCCAAGTTATGGCTTAAGTGTGCTGTTCATGTGCTACCAGCTTGATCTAGAAGTACAAGATGAGCTGTAGCACTTTGCAAAGCAGCGAATTCTTTGCTGGGCCAAATGGAGTCCAGAAGTCATTCAGTGAATTGACTTGGGTGCAGAAGTCCTTTCAACTTCCCTTCAGTCCCGTGCAGAGCTGGTCTCTGTCTCAGAGCTGGAAGCCACGGAGGAGTGTGGTTCCTCTGCAGTTCTGGCAGGACTCCGTGTCTGCCTCTGCGTCACGTCCTCCTCCTCTGGGAAGTCTTCGTTTAGGAACATTGCCATGCAACTGAGACATCTGTGGTGTAGTGCTGTATAGAAGCTAAGAAGGCTTTATGGCTACCACCTGTCTGCACACTGAAACCTCCTGCATCACTCATGTATTATTACTTCCTATTATCTAGGACCTTTCCTTCTCCCCCTCCTCTTCAACACAAGTAAAGGGGACCTGTTGGGATATCCATGGGCTTAACACCTACTGGTCTTTGAAGAACTTCTCTGGCTCATTGTACATTAACGTTGTTGACATTTTTTATGCATATGCAATTAATAAAAATTGGGCAAAACTTTAAAGCTTTGGCTATATTCTGAACAGATTATGAATTTTATGTTCTCTGTGAAGTGTTGTTAAAACTTGCTCCCTGCAAGGTTTAATTACTAAGAGTAGATTTTACACTGAAAGGAGGGCTTTCTCTCCTCTGCACAGCCTTCCTCTCTGCATTAGAAAAACAAACATGCCCAGTTAGGCAAATAGGGCCGTGGTCCCAAAGGGTTTTTTTGTGAGTCTTGTGGCATTTAGTGTTCCTATTGATCTCCAAAATTCAGGACAGGAATGACTGTGTGAAAAACTTTGCCTCAAGTTTTCAAAAGAAATGCCTAGCTTTTGGGAACAGATATTGAAATAAAGACTCAACCACAAGGTAAAAACAGAACACGCAGTTTAGGCTCACCTTACATAAGTCCACCAGTTTGTGCAAAGGTAGCTTTCGAACTGAAAGCCTGGATGGGACAAACTGTTTCAGAATAAAGCAGTGTTAGTGGGAAATATATGTCCACCACAGGGAAGGGAATTATGCAAGTGATGCTACTTTGCAGCAACTCCCAATGTGGATAAGCCCTTAATTACTTTTAAAATCTCACCATTACTAAGCCATGCTTATAATTTCTAGAGGCCTTGAGTTTCTGGAACAACTGGAGTATGAGATTCAATTGCATTCACTTCAGTGGAGGATACAGTTAAGTATCTGCACGTTTTTCAGCTTTAGGCCAGCCATTAACTAATTAGTTTATGGGAACATTTAAGTTTTTCCCATCTGATTTTGCAAAGTTATTTGGCAATACTTGCTTATGAGCTTTTGTTTTCACTTTTCCCCCTCTCCCTTCATAGCAAAGCAAAGCCCCAACCAGAAGCAGAAAGAGAATTGGAAGTACAGCAACTTCCCATTTTTCCCTTACTGTAGGCGAAAATATTTGCTGAGTTTTGATTTTTATTTTTAATGCAGACATATATGTATATATATGTATGCATATAAAAAAGTGTTTAAAAGGTTTCAGAGTGTTGGTTTCCTTTGTGGCCACGCAAAACCTCCCTTCTCAGGTGGGAGCGGGGAGGGGGGGCGGAGGTGGAACTACAACCCCCAGAGGGTGTGTCGGGGGGCAGCAGAGGGGGAGCAGGGCGGGGAGGCACGGGCCATCCTGGGAGCTGTAGTTGCGCAGCGCCGCCTGGCAGCCCTCCAAGCACCTGTGTGTCCCGTGGGAGGCAGCGCTCGGTCCGCGCCCCACCGCTCCCATCGGGCTGCTGCAGGGCAGCTCCCTGCTGGCAGCCCAACCAGGAACTGCTGGAGGAGGCATGGAAGACTTGTAAAGGTAAAGAACCCCTAGTATTTGCTGTGGAGTTGGTGGAGGAGCGGTGGTGTAAATCGCGTTGTCCACCCTAGTTCTCCTCACCTCATGCTTTTGGCTGTGGGATTTTGCCAAGTCGTTCCCGTGGCACAGTGTTGGGCAAAGTCATTATGGTTTGTGTTGGCTGGGAAAACAGTGTGCAGCGCCAGCACATAGGACTGGCTGTGTGGAGATGTCATTCTTCCCTGCAGCCATGCAGAAGTGTGGCAGTTGGCTCCTTTAGAAAAAGGTTAGTGGGAGAAATAATCATTCAATCTTAGAAAAAGTGGGGGTGGGAATCCTGCTCCCTACAAGAATTGGAAATCTTTCCCTAGTGAAGAAGGGTCTTATATCATCTAGGTTCTTGCTGAATTTGAGCTTGCTTTTTAAGTATTTTTTTCCCCTCTTAAGTTGACTTTCTTGGTCTTAGTAGAGAGAATTAGCCAGATACAAACTTGCATAAGTGACAGCCATTGTCTCTGCCTGTGTACATTTCCTTCTTCCAGTGTATCTCCTGTTTGCTAAACTGGAGGCAACTGAAAGTCTCCAGCTGTTCAGATCACTACTGTGAAAATCCTTGGAAATGCTTCCAGTTTCATCCTGGTTCTTAATAAGATGGAGTGGTGGTCAGGATAGCACAGGGAGGAGAAATGGCTTTGTGTGCTTCATGGGTCAGGTAAAACACTCCTGAACATTTTGGCTGTGATCCTCTGGCAAGCAGGCATCTGGGAAACTATTCTAGCCTTGCTGTTGGCCCTTACACTTGAGTGTAAATCTGCCAGAGAGTTTTGGGAAATACCTTGTAAAAGGATGCTCTGCAGACCTTCTGTGGCTGAATGCACACTAGATCCCACATGCACTTGGTTCAGTAACAGAGTTATATCCTAATGGTCCTTTCCTAAAAATAATTTACTAATTATTCCGAAAACCACTGATTTTTGTATGCATTACTTATGGTCAGGGTCACTGGTTCTCAGCGATTGCTTCTGGGTTGAAACAGCAAGCAGGGGGCAGGCTGAAAACTGTGGGAGCAGAGTGGGACTTTTCAATTAAGGCTACCAATGCTAAAACATAAAAGGTGAAAATGAAGACAGGAGTCAGTTCTAGTAAAGGTCTCATCCAAGAGAAGATGTGAAAGGCAGTTCTTAGTTCTGCTGAGAATTGCATTGCCCTTTTAATGTCAATAAAGTAGCTTTGCTGTTGATCACTGCAGAGGTTGCCAAAGGCTGAACTGAACAGGTCTGGACAATGAGGCAATTCCTTTCCTGTTCAGAGGCTTGGCAGCTCTGGATCAATGTAGAGGTACAGCTTTTGGGTGTGTTTGGTTTGTGCATCATGGACATCAGGAGTGCTGCTGTACAGAAAGGCAGAAGGCAGAAAGCTCATGAACCAGCGTCCTCCATGAGTCAAGCGTGCAGAAATGTTAAACACAGTGCCCTCAGGTTTAAAATGAGGATGCTATAGCTAATGTCAGAGATGTTGGTAAGAAGCACTGGACTTTCTACCAACTAACCCATTACCTTAAAAATCCCAGCAACTGTAATGGGGAGGGCCCATGGGCTGCTTTTCATGCACCTTATAGAGCTATGGTGTATTTGATGTTCTTGCTGTTTATAGTATTAGTGGCACTGCTAATATGTTTGTAATAGAATATAATTTATGGGGGCATCTGAATTGTAATAGAAATTAATTTATGGGGGAATCTGAGTCTGTAAGCATTCCCTACAGGTTCAAGAAACTTCCTCAAATGTGAACAGCACTAATATAAAAAATGGGGATCATACCTGCATGCAGCCTTGCTGAGCTTTGAGTGTTTCTCTCTAGACTGACAGTACGTATGGCAACTTAGGACAGAGTATGAGAACCCCTGAAAGACTGTCTCCAGAGAAGTGTGATGGCTAGGGATGCCACTGAAACCCTGGGACAGGGCAGGTGCCTGAGGAGGAGGATGGTGGTGGTGGCACCAAGCCCCGTGCAGGCAGCAAGAGTTGCAAGAGTGGCCTCTCCTCCCTCCCTCCTAGTGGTGCAGACTGTGCCAGCAAAACACACTGACCTCCCTACTCTACCTTTCACCATCCACCAGTCAGGCTGCAATGTTTAAAACAGGCATGGATTTTCCTGTTTACCCAACGTCAGCATGCCTCCCAGATGACAATTGTCGGTTTTGTTTTCCTTTCCTCACACATACCAGAAATCAAACAGCGTGATACAGCTAATGGGATTATATTGACCCACCTCTGCCACTGCTATTAATATCTGAAGAAATTCCCAAATGCCTCAGCCCCAGTGATAGTACAGTTGCCTGCCCATCTTTCTCTTGCCAAACAGAGCTGAGTCTTTTTACATTAGCAAGTCCAGTAATTGCTAGGTGAAATTTTGCCTCTTGGTAGTGTTAAGAAGCTAGGGACCAGATTATATATAGAAGAGAATATATAGAGAATATCCATTCATGAATGGATAGCAAGTTGTTTTGCAAAGTCATTTGAACAGTATCCAAATAGCCAATTCCTTTATAAAAACAAAGGAGGCTGAAGGGACTTGGGGTGGCTCGTGTCTTTTTCTCACTGACCATAGAAACATAACCCACCCATTTTTAAAAGGTGCATTCAGAATCCAGCCCTGGTGCACAGGCTACTAAATTTCAATTGCTGGTTTTATGTCATTATTGCAATTGCAGTAACTGTAAAAAACAAGACTAAAGGTTGCTCTTTCCATTTTGAGCTCTTTCCATCCTCCGCTTTTACAGCAAAGGTTACTCTGAGCAGTGTGTACATCTGTCTGTTGTAAGTGTAGAAATACCTATTATTCATAACTTGCCAATGTATATGCTGGAAAAGAGAAGCTGAATTTATAGCTATATTTCCTCTCTGCTGGGGCTTTTAGAGTGGAGTGTTTCAGTGTTTCCATTATAAACCCCTGTTTTCTGAGGTTTATAACAGTCTTGAAGAGTGTACTGGTCTTGAACCATAATAGAAAGCATGTAATGTTGCATTTACAGTATAGCTGTAACTGCACATTAAGGAGTGTAATCTTCTCAATGTCCCCACAATGCTTCAATAAGGTTAATTGGAGTTACATATACTAAGAGAAAAACAATATGTTACCCTTGGAGTTGGTGCTCTCCATTCAGAGAGCTGAGTGCATCACACAAGGAGAGTGCATCTCCCTGCACCAGACTGACAAAAATGCCATTCCTGGCTACACCCTTGAAATAGTCACATGCATCTGTAGGGGCCCCTCTGAACACCTGCCTTCCTTGTTTGATGCCTCACCACTCTACAGACTGGGCCAAAGGATACCAAGGTAAAGATGACTGAAAGAAACTCTATTTTATTGAATGTATGGTGAGGCTTTTGTCCTGTGTGATTTATCTGCTGTTTCTCTGATTTGGCTTCTAGTCTTGCATAAATATAAGTCCCATCTGAAACCCATCTTCTCAACTTTCAGTCAGCTTACTCCATCTGGCATCTTGCGTTCATGTGTCACTTTGCTTATGAATATAAGGTAAATGAGTTACAGTTCATCATAGCATCCCACTGTCCCTGTGCTGTCCGAAACAGTCCCAGCTCCTCTGTCCTGCATCTGGGTAGTTGCTGGCATTTCTCGTTAGTCTGAACTGTCACAGACAGAGCAGGGGTTCTTAAGGGGAACGTTACACAGTCTGGGCTTATCTGCCACTCAGTAGAAGGCATCAGAAGGTAGAAAGGAGGTAGGAGTCTGGACTCTGTGACCCTTAGGCTCACATCCCAACTACACTGGAGTTTGAGAGTTAAAAGGAGTATCAGTAGGGTTGAAATCTTGTTGAGACTAAGTTTTTCTTGCTATTTCAACTCATATATCAGGTTATTTACTCTTCCACTTAACCTCCCATCCCAGGGCTGACAGGTCAGCTTACTGGGTTCATGCTTTTTTGCAAGTATTGCTAACCTCAAGCATTCAGAAATCACAAATTTACTCTCATAGTCATGAGACTGCAGGAAAAATATGCATTTTTTTAATTGAGCAATTAAAATAGTTTAATTAGTGTTTTAGCCCTCATCCTTTGAGTTTCACAGATTTGGAGCATTTTTTTCCTTGCTTTGAGTCTGACCATCTTTGCCCCCTGTAAAACCTATATTTGTCGCAATTGCACAAATGAACAACCAGTGCTTTCACAAAAACTTCAGCTAAACCAGGACTTGTAAAAATAACCTGAAATTTGGAAATTCCTGGTTTTGTGATTGTGTTTGCTCTTCACTTTTTCTTTTTTCTGTCCTCCCATCAGTTATACATGTCTGTGTTACAACATATCTGCTGAGAATGAGAGGGATGAAGGGATTTCTGATTTGGTTAATTAGTGTACAAGTGGTCAGCAGAAAGGATTGCAGCAAAAAAACCCCAATGAATGAGAAAGTACAAAAGGCTGAACTACAGTAAAGCCACCCGTATGTTGCATGTGCTCTTCTGCTGTATATAAGGGGACTGCAATTTGCATGTTAGTTATCTGTGATCCCTTTCATATGGATAAGAAGGCCTTTGGGAATATTTGGCATGATCTACCAAGAATTATTCATCATGTGATACATACATTTAGGCAGTGAATACACCCTTGATAGGGGTGTGAGAGAAAATAAGGCTTTTCAACATACTTTATATTGTCCCTGCATTTGCCCCATAGTCTGAAGGTGCTATATGTCTTCCTGCCCCAGTTTTGTGTGTTCCAGTGTCCCATACATTTTGTGTTCTTACTGTCATCTGAAAATACTCATCATGATTGTTCACAGTGCAGTTACTGTCATTTTGAAATGCTTATCATGGATAACACTTTCAAAGACAAGAAAGGCAACAGGGCAACAACTTCCCCCTGCCTGTGTACAGGAGTCAGAGCAGCATTACTAAACCCTGTACCTGGTGTTCTCCAGGAGAACTTCCCGTGTCCTGTGAAGGGATGTTTCTGCATCCTGAAAGAGTGGTTCTGTAGATACCACTGAAGAACCAATGAAGAACTGGCACTGTTCTTAGATTACTTGGAGCTGCTGGGTTGAGTTTCTTTGCAGTCTAGTGGATGTGAACTAATAGCCTCTGGGCTTCTTGAGGTATGAGAACCATCACTGTGGCAATAGTATTAGTCTGACTTGCTTGATTGTAGCCTTTCTTTTTCCTTTGTTCCAGTTTACGGCCTCTTTTGTGCAGAGACTAGGTGGTAGTAGTGCATGAGATGTAGTACCTTTTCTGGTTTTGGCATGCTTGTATCATCTAATACATTGTACATTCATTTGCTCTTTCCTTTTGCTGTCTTATTCATCTCAGAGGGACCTAAAACAAGGAGGCATCCAAATCCTCTGATTTTAGACCATAAAGCATAAAGGCAGAGCTGATATTTCTCACAGTTCTTGGTGAAACACAATTCTACCATTCTTGTCAGGCTGAAGGCTATAACCCATGGGGCATTCTTCATACACATCTGTGGGGTTTCTGCTGGGGGCATGTGGTATTTCAAAAACCAGTGGTGGACATCAGATAAAGAATACTTCTTTACTTTTTCTGAGGTTCATGGGGCTTTTGGTGCCTTAACCCTTTGTCGTTTTAGATTTTGACAGAGTACTGTTAAACACATTGTATTAGTGAATTTACTCTTTCAATTACCCTCCTTCCATGTGTCTGTCATTATCTTTTTACCTGCCCCAGGCCTTAGTACTGAGCTTGTCAGGGCACTGAGGGCACCAATAGGTGCTAATTGTCATGGTCTCACCTGAGACACCCCACGCACATGCGGTTCCCATGGGCCCAGGAACCCCACTGGAGTTCAGGTCTGGGTGCTCAGTGGCTAAGTTGAATCCCTGTGTGGTCCCTGGTTCTGGTTTGCTCTTTGCTGTGTCAATGGACCTCGTCACCAGACTCTAATGTTTAGCCTGGTGAAATATCACCACTTGGTGAAGGACAGCCTATGTGGGGGTTGCCCTCAGATCTCATCCCACTCCCAGGCCTGACAGCCCCTTTTGAGGCCATGTGTGCAGGCTGTTGATGGTCTGCATCAACAATCAGCTACTTTTGAGCAGCATGTTCACCCAGCTTTTGGCTTGTCCTTTTCATGGGCAGAATGCAGGGTGGACAGCTGTGGCTGTTCTGCCACAACAGGATGGTCAGATTTGCCTGTTCCTTGTTGCTCCTCTCCCCTTTGTCCTTTCTGTTTGTTCTTCAGCTCCTCTTCTTCTGTCAGGACACCTAGAAGGATGTGGTGGCTGGGGTTTCTCCAGCTGACAATTTGGGAGCCATTGCACTGCTCTACCTGATGCTGGTTGCTATGGCTAATTGCCTCTGAGGTGCATGCCCTGCTTTTAAGGAGGCTGCATGCAGTTGTTCTCTAATCTTTCCCAATCTTTTTCTCTTTGTATCATATTGAAAAGATTCCACAATAAAATTATTGAACTGCAAACTGGAGAGGTAAGGTGGGGAATGTAGTAGCTAGAGATAGCACATTGAGCTCTCAAAATATTTCTATTAATTGGAGAAAACCAGCAGAAAAGGACTGGGATTTATACATTTTGGTGTCAATCCCATGAGCTAATGGATGAAAGAGAAATCAATATGCACAGTTAATTTAATTTATTTATAGAGCAAGGTACTTTGGTTAAGTTTTTCACAGTTCTTTTGACCTCTGATCCAACACTGAAACACAGTTTGGAGAATTCAAGCCTGGAATTTGTTACTTTTAATTCAAACAAAGAAAGTTAGGTATTTTTCATGGTGTTTAAAAACTGAAATTCACAAAAGAATTTAGAACTTACTGGTTCTTACTGTGGTATTTTTACAAAAGCAATGGTGTGGCCTCACCTTGAACACTGCCATTAGAGAGTGTCCAAAAGAGGGCAATGAAGATAGTGAAGGGCCTTGAGGGGGAGCCATGTGAGGAGCAGCTGAGGGCACTTGGTGTATTCAGCCTGGACAACTTCCTTGTGAGGGGAAGAGGAGGGGTAGACACTGATCTCTTCTCTGTTGTGAGCAGTGACAGGACCCGAAGGAATTGCCTGAAGTTGTGTCAGGGGAGGTTTAGGTTGGATATTAGAGAAAGGTTCTTCACCCAGAGGGTGGTTGGGCACTGGAACAGGCTCCCCAGGGAAGTGGTCACAGCACCAAGTCTGACAGAGTTCAAGAAGCATTTGGATGGCACTCTCAGGCACATGGTGTGACTCCTGGGGATGTCCTTGTGCAGGGCTAAGGGTTGGACTCAATGATCCTTGTTGGTCCCTTCCAACTCTGCATATTCTCTGATTCTGTGATTTATATGTCTCTCTGCAACTACAAGACTAGCCTAGGCAGGATTCTTTGGCTTTTTCTGTCAATGCGGAGCTATTGACCCATGAACATAAATCCTTACTTACCTCCAGTCAAGTTTATAGGACAATGAAATGATAGGATTTCTTGAATCAATGTTTCTAAAGCAAGCTATAGAAATATAAAGAAGTTACTAGTTATGTAATAAAGTCAATTTGCTTAGAAATTCCTGGCGATGGGCAGCAGATATTATATTAATTTCTGCTTTCTCTGAAATTTCACAAGGGATGCAAGATCTTAGTGTCACTATTAGTGAAGGTAACTTTATTTTAGAAACTCATTCCGAACTCTCACAGCAAGAGGACGAAACTGTCATTCTTTTTGACCACAAAATCTGTGCTATTTCTAAGTGGAGTTCTTTGAAATAACTAGGATATCTCACAGCTTGTTGCTTTAGAGGAGACTTAGTACAGTGGCTCTACATTTAGTTAGCATAATGAGTTTTTTAGCCCTTAAGATATTGACTGAGTTTGAAGTACCAAAACTTTTAGTCAGCTAAGATTAAATTTGTTAGTGAAGTACAAGTTTGCATAATATTTTAGCTTTCCTAGAATTTTAATCTGGGTGCCTGTTTCCTGAGTAGCATATATGTTAATATAACAAGTTTCTGCATTGGCAAAACAATTTAAGTGTAACAGTGTGTCTTTCTGTTTCATAGTTGAAAGTATCATGAAAGTGGCCTCCTCAGTGTGGTTTTACAATTACTGTGTTTGCCTTTTGAGATCCAGTTTATTGGAGTGGTTTTATTCAAGGTGGTTCAAGAATCTTCCATGAGCTCATGGTGCCCTTTTTGTATTCCCATTTGTTTTGAGTGTAGCACAAGACCTTTATTAGTAGACTCTGATGCCTTGGTGGTCTGTCTGTTGGGTAGTTTGTCATAATTTATCATGCAGGAGTACAAAATTGTCTGATTAATCTGCCTAATCAATCCCTGAACAGGGATAGTAAAAATTAAGTCACAGATGGCAATTATAAATCTCTCTATTCCAATGCATTAATATTCCCTGTACTTTGGATATGAAGGTTGTTTTAAATTTGAAAAAATATCCATGCAAAATGTGCCTTTGATGTTTTTGATTGGTCTACCTTCAAGAGGTCAAGAATTTCTTTTGGCTTTGAAAAGGTTTTTTGTCTTAAAGATAAATTATTATCATATATACTTACACATTTTTGTACACAGGCTTATACATAAACATTTTGTACACAAACTTATACATAGATTAGTCTCTGATTAATTTATTTTTAAGATATTTTGCAATATTTTTTCTGTAGTATTTTGTGGCCAAGATGTCTATAGCAGAATTTAGTTGATCTGAAGACTATGCTACAAATTTCTATGGACACAAACTGCCATAAAATTAAAATTTAACATCTTCCTGGACGTACTTCACCTATGGTAAAGTTAATGTGGCTCAGCCTTAGTGAGATTATTATAACCCTAAAACATATGAGGTAGAATAGCATGAGAGGAGTTGAATTTGGTCATTAGCAGCAGTGTGTAGTTAGACTACCTGGTGTAGTCATTAGCTTCTGAAATAAATGAGACTCCACTTTCCATTTGATATACTTTGAAGACTAGTAAAAATCCTTAACATGATTTAGGTTTACTGAGAAGGTCTATGATCCTGCTTTTTAATAAGCTCTGTATTTCATGTCGGGAACAGTACGTGTGTATGTCAAGCATTGCTGAGGCTTATAGCCACGGTTGTATTCATTTGGAAGTTAAAATGCATTGTTTTGGAAGAGCATTTGCAGAAAATATTACTGTAGTCAGACAGGGCTTTACAGCATGAAGGGTTCCTGTAAAACTTTGGTAGTCTGGTGCCAGTTTTTTTTTCTTCTTTTTCAGTTGAGGAACAGTTCCTTTTCTCAGACTTTGAATGCTATTACGTACTTCCCTGTTCAATAGTTACTGCTGTGAACGCCTGTGCAGGCTGAAGCTCTGGCTGTTCAGGATTGAGCTGCTTCTGTCTTGTAGGTCTGCCATTTGCTGGGGAGCTCCAAGGCAGTGTTGGGAAATGAGGGATGTGATGAGTGTCTTCCTGCAGACAACATTTATTGTGAGCAATAAGGTGGTGATCTGTGGAATTTACTCACTTTGGGAGAGAAGAGCTCAGATGGCACCGTGTCAAGGAGCTGCAAAGCTTGGTAGATGCAATCTTGAGTGAAGCCTTGTGGAGGCAAATGCAGACCACACTGCTGACTCATAGCAGTCTGGCAGGAAAAGGCTCTCTTCCACTTCTCCTTGTCTCTGCCTTCCTCCAGCATGCGGTTAGTGAGGACTTTGTATCTGTCTGCCTGGTTCTTTGATACTGTTATCACATTGACCAGCATGGCTCCAGGAAAGGAAGGGAGGTTGGTGAAAAATATCTGTGCTATTAACGGGTTAATTACGATGACATTGCTCATGTAAAGGACCTGTAAAGAGGGACTCAGGATTGATAAATAACCTGTTTTCATTGCTGCCTGCATCCCTGACTCTTTCTCTCCCACCCTGTGAAGCATCATGTGGATTTACATGGCTCTTCTCAGAGCTGATGAGATCCTTTACTCTGAGATGGTGAGTGCGTGGGTCTGTGAGGAGTGCTCTGGGTAGGTTTTAGAGTCAATGCTGTGTGCCACCCTTCTGAATGGTTGGAGGTGCCAAGTTAAAATCCTTCAGCAAGAAACAGGTGATGAGGCTTAAAAAATAAAACAAAACCAACCCTGACATCAAAACCAGAAGAGCACGCAAAGGAAAGTCTGATTATGTGTTCTCTTCCAAATTGTATGCTGATGTGAGAGCCTATTTTCTTTCAGAATCCATGCATTTGAGAACTATTCATCCCACTCATTTCCCAGTGTGACTGGGAAAAGATTCCAGTTCTTCTTAAAAAACAAGTAGGGTCTGTAATTGTACTCGACCTGTGTGTGCTGATAGGAGTTATGCAGCTGACTTTAATAGGAGACCATCTATCCTTCATGTGCAGAAAAATGTCTTTAAATTAAAAAGCCAAGTAAATGAAAGTATGGTGAAATCAGAATATTATTTCTTACCTTCTACACTTGGGGTAATTTGTTCAGTTTTTTGAAGAGACTTTAATGCATATGGATATCTGATGGGTTGTGTGTTTTTTGCTTTTTTTGGTTTGTTTGGTTATTTTTTCTGTGAAGTCCCACAGAATCAGTTGCTAGTTGGGATTGGCTTGTGCCCACTGATTAATTCCTTGTGTCACAGGTCTTTATTCTTGTTGCAGTTGTTCTTGGATAACATGCCAGCAGCAGCAAACCAGCAGAGCTGTTATTGACCCAGAATAACAATAAAGGTGTTAATACAGTAAGCAAGCAAGGTTTTCTGTGAACTACATTGCTGTTCTGTGGAACTGATGAGCTGGTTAACACCTTTTACTTATTCTGCAAGGATCTGAGACTGGAAGGGAATTAATGCAGCTGCGAAGCACAGGAGAACCAAAATAGCAGTGATTCAGTTAGAGTAGAGCCAAATCTTAATATTAAACTCCATTGTGTTAGAGACTTTACTTTTTTTGATACCTATATTATTAACTTCTCTGATAAATGCAGGAAACGT
This sequence comes from Campylorhamphus procurvoides, assembly GCA_013396655.1. Lineage (NCBI taxonomy): Eukaryota > Metazoa > Chordata > Aves > Passeriformes > Dendrocolaptidae > Campylorhamphus > Campylorhamphus procurvoides. The sequence continues at coordinate 1,646,239 of WBMV01001384.1, read as the reverse complement.
AATACACTGATAGTGGAGAAGCCTTGCACATTAAATCTAAGCTATTGTCTTGGGGTTGTAATAGAAGAAACCACTCTTCATCTGGTGTGTTATGAGAATTATGAGAATCAGATTTTCTGTTCTCAAGGTTACCATGTAATTCACAAACCTAGTTTTTGTGTAACATTGATTTCCTTAACTTTCAGAGAGGTTGTTTAGAATGGGTAGGAAGTCTGCAGTACATATATGAGTATTTCTAGTTTCATAAGTAACAAACAGTACTGGATGGTTGAGGGAGTTTTGTCATGGGCAAGGGCATTTACTTGCAAGCTGCTGCTGTTGTCCTGAAGATTTTTTTGATTATGGAATTCTGTTAATTTAGTGTGTAACTGGTTGGTGGTCTTCTCTCATAGAAGTGCTTTAAGGTTTGCTGTCTGGTTTACCTTTCTAATTGGACTGGATCAGATACTTGAAACAGCATCTGTGGGCAGGAAAACATGGAAGAAAGCTGAAGAATTGGTACAGAAGGAACAAACCATTTCCTGATCTGCAGTCAAAATTTAACTGTTCCTGTGCAGATTGTTCAATGGAGTGTGACAGCTCGATTGTGCTACAATGTAGATATAGTAGATTAGGTGATGCTGATGTTAAATCTGATACTGGATATACAATTTAGGGGTAGCCGAAGTATCTCTGGAGAGCCTGGTTAATTACACCTGCAAGGGGAACACTGCACTGAACCAGGAAAATTTGTTGTAGCACTCATGAACTTGAGATGATGCAGCCAAACAGTGCTGTCTGTGTGGACTAACTGGTGTGACAGATGTTGAATTATGGATCTAAGTTTATCCCAACTACAGTTGGGATTTTCTGTCCTTAGTTCTTCCTCTGTACTTGTTCTAGTAGTCACAATGAATGAGGTTTCGTCTAATTCCTCCTTTTAGTTGTGATAATTTGAAGTTTACTTTGTTCCTTTCCTTCAAGATATAACCAGATTGGAAATTAAGTGCTAATGAAGTTTTGTGTTGCAAAAATGCTCTACTTTTGTTGTTTCAGAGAATGCCACTGTTTTTATGCCAGGACACCCCTGGAAGTGTCTTGGTATCTTTCTTCCATGATCTGTAATGTGATCAGGCTCTCTTCCCCTCTTTTTTCCCCACACATTCCCCAGCTTCCCATACTTTATGTCTAAAAATCTATTCAGCAGCACCGATGTCTCAAGCAGTGAGTATGTAAATATTTACTGGCACAACAGTCAACAACAGTGGGAGGAGAGAAATTGCTACATTCTACCATTCAAGGAACCTTCGAGTTCTGTCTCAGAGTGTGCAGTGGATGAGAAGAGGAAAAGTTTGCTGTCTGTACTTGACATGTTTTTGCTCTCTTGGTTCCTGTTTTGTTGCAGATGTCATTCATATAGCCGTGGAAGGCTTTATCAGCCCTTGCGGAGGCTTTCCCCTGCACACAGCACTCAAGGCTGGAGCTGTAGTGGAGGAAAATGGAGCCTGTAGATCTCCTGGCATTTGCCTCTATAGAAATGAACAGTAAAACAGTCACCCTGGCTTTGCTGGTGGTCTTCCTGGTCCTGCTGTATTGGTAAGTAATAATGGTGATACTGGCTGCATATCAGACACAAAGCCTGCTGAAGCTCCACCAACATCTATAGAATCTTTTATTCATAAAGAGAAACTGGAAGATAATTGCCTAGGAGGGAAATGGAGGGGGAGTTAGTTTGGATGCAGACATTGTAGTAAATACTCACAAAACTCATGATGCTTTTAGCAAATTCTCTCTTTGCAATATGGTCTTTTAAGGGCTTTACCAACAAACTGCTAACAGAAATTGTCTTCAAAACTAAGAACTTATTTGTTGATTTCTTATTAATTTCTGTGAACAGCAGAAACATGGGTCAGAAAGAAAGCAAGTATTTGTTGGACCCCTTCTCTGTACTATGATGCACACTTGTTCCTTGCCAGGTTTCTTGTCTTAAGTGTACAGACACTTTAACTGCTGTTTGAATTTCCTCTCTTGTTCTTTGCACATTGACTAGTGGATACAAATCAGAATAACAGCAGCCCTAATGGTTACCACAGTAGGCATTGCAGTGAGCTGTGCTGAAATGAAAAAACCCATCCTGTCTAGACAATTTATTTCAGAAATTAAATTAGCTGAACTGGGAGTACTTTTCTGACTGTTTTTACTTGTATACCTCCTCAAATCCTGCCTCCCAGTCAAAGAATGTTTTTTCCTCAGCTGTATGAGTGTTCAAGAAAAAGTTTCTGGGATAGTTGTAGAAAAAGAACATCTTACAAAAACTCAATCAAGAAGATTAGTGATGGCACCTTCAGTTTAGCACAGTTGTTGTAACAAGGAAAAGGACAAATCTATTCTGCGTGTGTTTTACCATTCCTTCATGCTGCTGAGCTTCAACTTCCTTCTGTGTCCAGAGATGGTCTTGAGACACTAAAAAGAGTCAAACTCATATTTGATGTGTGTTGCCATATAAAGCAGGTGGGCGATCCTGCTTTCTTAACAAGTTCTCCCCAGATCATCACAAATATCCAAGCCCTACTTCCTTTGAAATTTTTTGGGAAAAAGAATGTCAGCAGGTCTTTAAGTAAGACTGTGCTGTTTAGCTGCTGACCTGGACATCTCTGGGAGCTTAAGGGAATGAGAGGGAGGACAGAGGCACATCCACAGTTCAGAAAAGCAGGAGGTCAGCTGGTGAGATCTGGTTGCCTGCGAGTCACCTGAAAGAGCCTGGTACTTCCACATAGTACATGTTCAGCTATGCCAAGATCTCTGAAGACACAGAAGTGCTCTTTGTAAATGTCAGCTACATTGTGGTGTATGCTTGCCCAGGGCCTCATTTTCTGGTTCTATTTAGGAAAGGCTGTTTTTCCCCTTGAAGTTAAAACATGGTGGTTTAGTGCACATTCAGTCTTACCGTTAACAAAACTAGCTCTAATTGCAGAGTTAAACCAGACTCATGGCTGTAGTTCAGTCACTGCTGAGTTGAGTGCCTACTATATAAGTTTCAAAAAGTTCTACTTAGCAGTGAGGCAGGAAATTGCCTAACAGTAGAAACATGCCATTCAGTGTGTCTCCTTTTCTGGCTGAAGATGAGTTCTGTGAAAGCATCAAGAATAGAGAACTGCAGTTTTATATGGGGAAAGTGTTTCATACTCTTACCTGCCAATGGTTATTACCACCCAGGCTTCTTGATCTACAGATTCAGGTTGATTTTTAAGCAGTTTATTAAATGCAGGTGCCTATAGGTCACTCTTCCAATGAGAAGCTGTTGATTCTTAAGCCTGCAGTGAAATATGCTGGGCAGCATCTGTGGGCTGTTGGTAGGTTTGCCCAGTGTCTAAGTTATTCAGACCCATTTATCCCAGTAAAATGCAGCGACTGAACCTGTAAGGTTAATGTCTTGAAGCACATCTGCTAGTTGTTGTTCAAACTTGTCAGCTTATTCATTTGAGTCTATTTTGCATAAAGTTTTTTATAGTGTGTGTCTATTTAAACAAACAAGTAAAACTCAATGCATGCTCACAGCTTCCTTTATTCATGGCTGAAACCTTGGGTTAAACAGTATGTAAAATGATTGCCAATAGAAATGCAGGTTCCTAATTCTAGAGAATGTTTTTATTACATCATGTTGCAAACATGATTATCTGGCTCTTCCAGGAGTCAGAAAACATGAGAGCTGTGTATGGCAGGACTAATAAAGTAATAACTCTTAAAGTTCCTTTGACGTTTATGTTTTCATTCTAAGCCTTATTCTCATTTTTTAATAACTCCTGAATTATTCTTTTTCTGGATTTTTCTGCCAGGATCGTATCTTTTCAGAAGAGCAGTCATGGGGGAAGGGAGGAATGAGTATTTCCTGGTCTAAATTTTGTTATGGTAGTAGCTTGTGATTGATCAGGGTCATGTTGTGTCAACTCTTATGTGAGTACAAAGAACAGGCGGTTTGTCCACCTTGTTAGCTGTAAAAGTCTCTGTAAGGCTCAACAGAAGGCTGATGCAGGTAGAGAAGAGAGTCAAAAGATCTAATGCACATGAGAATAGGAATATGGTGATGGCAACTGTCGCGTTATTGAGCTATTTCCTTAGCATGATTTTTGTCGATGGGATAGTCAGTGGTTTAAATGACAGCCTTGAGCTGCTGTCTGTTGGCTCGGCCTCAGGCACTGTTAACATGTGTATTATAAGGCCAGCTGTGATTTGTCACAGTTCAGCTGGCAGGTGGTATCTTTCTAAGCTACGATAAGACCAATCTCTTCACATTTTTGGGTATGGTGAGGTCATATGAAGAAAAGGTTGATTGGGAAAGGGAGAAGATGCTATACCTGCATAAAAATAAACTTCTAGGAAAGTTATGGCTCTTAGGAAGAAACTTGGATGATTTGATAATTTTTTAGGCTGTTATTTATGGTACAATGAACATCATCAATAACTCTTTATAATAAATCATTTAATAACACATCCCTAATTTCTCAATTAGTATTAAGGCAATGCTTGTAGTGCAGTGTGTCAGTTTTAAGTCAGTGAAAGTATAATCTGTCAGTGTTTGTCTTCCACAAAACCTGAGGTAAACTATAAGGAGAGGCTTTTTAAGGTGGTTGATTTAATGTTGGGAGTAGAAATCACTGAAAAGCTTTTGGGTACGTAGTCTCTTCAGAAGTGAAATGACAAGAACAAACCTGAGGTTGTTTTTTTGGTAATCTGTTAATTTAAGAGGATGTTCAAGCCTGTTTGCTGTCCCCATTCTACTTGTTCTCAGTAGGTCACAGTCTTTTCTTATAGACTTTGTATCACAGATTCTTCCATGGCTGTTGCTACATCATTGCTATTGTGATAGACAACTAAATTACTGCTTTATGGACCCAAAAAGGCATAATATGGCTAAATACCTAAAGTTCAGTGGCACAACACTTAGCACTCTTAAGAAATCTCTTGTCCATGTCCCTCCCACCTGCTGAGATTTATTCTACCCAAACTCATTATCAGAGCTGTTTCTTTTAAGAGCATTTTCTTTCTCAGTTGCAAGCAATGCTCTCTCTATTTGCTTAATCTCTGTGAATCTCAGGGTTTTTTTCAGGCATGAAATAAAACCAAACACTTAAGGGAGGGATGAGGTTAACATTTACAAATTCCAGTGATATTCTCTATTGCAAAATACAGTAGTATATCTATGCAACATATTGTTCATTTTCATTTCAAACATATGCTGAGTTGGATATCCCATGCTTGGCTGTAGCTGCAAACATTGCTTTGTGTCTTTCTTTTTGCTGTCTGGTTAGATGTTTGATAAAATGAAAGCAGGAGTTTATCTTGCTTTAAAGTTTAATGTACCATAAGCTGAGCATTATGAAGAAGCTGTCACAGCATTCAGATACCTGTGTTCAAACTGGATTATCAACCCCTTGTCTAAACAAACCTGGTTTTTTTTAGAAACATGGAGGTTGGATGGGAGTGTTTGTTTATGTTTGTTAGATACATGTCTAATTGCATGCTTTCAAACATAGCAAAACATATACTAATGGTGTTCTTGTGTGTTTCTGACAAGCCAAGTAATTTAGAAAGATGTTGTTTTTACATTTTCACATTCTACATTTTTACAGTAATATTGATAATGACTTGTGTTACAGATGTGCATAGAGAGACTAAGAGATTTGGGTTCCACTGAATCAAAGTACTGTCCACCCATTGCATAACAAGTCATTCCTGATCCAAAGCACTTGCAGTGTCTGATCCAAAAGAATGAAAATTCTCTCTGAAGTCCAGACATTTGCATACCAATAGATGTGGGAGATACTTAGATGTGGGGGATGTGTTACAGTTCCTCAGTTTGGTACCATCCCTGTACTAGACCACAGTAGCATTTTGATACAGGTGACTTGGATATGATTGCTTGTTTGGCCTTACTTTGCATCCTGTGGTTTTGGAAAGGGCTCCAAAGGGAAAGTTTAGAGGTAACCTTTCTCCAGCAAAAACTTCATTCTGGTTTTGCAGAACCTTGCACTTTGGGCTTGAGTTAGGTAAAACTGAGGTCAAATAGATGCCAGGTTTTTGTTTTTTTTTCCAAACTAGATGCCACATAATACTAGATCTTGGACCAATTTTTGCTCCGCAAAAAATCAGTATTTACAAAAGATGTTTTATAGCTAGAGTCCTAGGCTTATTGTCTGAGTGAAGGCATAAGATGAGCAAATGATTATCCCTTATGCATACAGATGATGCTTCTGGACAGATCCAGTGCCAGGCAGTAGAAAATGTGGATCCTTTCTGGATTCACCATTACCTGTGGGTGGGTAGGCCCTAGCTTTTGCACCTGTCACTGCTGCCATCAAAGGCACAGGGCTGCAAGGACCACTATGGCTGGAAAAAGGCCTGGGTATGGAGCATCAACATACACTCAGAAAGACATACAGCTCCACTCTCACATCAGGTTCTTTGAGTTGAGAGGTTCAGAGAGGCATCCTAATCCTCAGGTGTTAAAGCAAGCTTGTTGCCCTTGCTGGCAGAAAGCACAGCTCTGTAGACAATGAGTGCTCAGGGGCTGGTGCTCATGTCCTGGTGCTGAACTCTGGCTGCTGAACCTGTGTCCATCTTCCACATCCCCCCTGCAGCTGTGTCTGACCTCTAAGCTGGGATCTAAGGGTATGGTCCCTTGTGAGTCTTCCCCTACTACAACCTTGTAGCTTCTCAGTTTACAGTGAACCCAACAACAGGTTTACAGGGTTAGAAGGCAGGGAAGTTTGGAGGTTTTAATATTCTATTAACCCCAGGTGGTGTTTTTCTTCCTAAAATGGCCATTATGTCAGTGGAAATCATTCTGCTCCCCTCCCTTTAATTTGAAAGTCCCATTATGAAAACTGGGAGGATCTGACTCAACAGGAAACATCAGCAAACTGCTGTTGATGGCAGAAAAAACCCTGAAAGATTCTGAATTGTTTTTGTCATGCAGTTTCACATCAAGCAGATCTGGAATTCCCACTAATGTGTCAAACATAATTTGATCCCACAGCTGTGCAATGTAAGGCCTTATCTTTGAGCTAAATCGAGCATCTCTAGGTGAGCCTGAGAGGGAGCAGAGTAAGCTACTGAATTATAATTTGGAAAAGTGCCACACCACAAATGACTGAATACCTTCTTTCTCTGAAAAAAGTACATTTGATCATCCAGAAAGAAGTTCACTCAGTGCCCTGTTTATGCTGCTTTTAGGTAAACCTTTTTCTTTTTTTTAAGGTGTAGAACAATTTTCTATTGTTGCCACTGTAGCTTCAGAGCTTGATTCTCTGGGCTGTCCCCAGAGGCTCTTACAACACCTTGGTTATCTTGATAAATGTAGCTGGGCCTCTAGTGTTGTGCACCTTTGGTTTTGCCTGCTTGCACTGCACTGTGAAACTTAGAAACTTCTTATGTTTAAGTTGTTTTGTTTTGAATTTAGATGTTATGTGTCCCTTGGTGTTTATCTTCAAGTGATTGTGAGTTTTTTTGCTTTTGTGAAGGTGCATTTTATTCTAAAAACTCTGTGTAAAAAAGTCAATATCCAACCTATTAATTCCTTGTGGTCTTTGTTTTTCCCTAAACCTTTTCATGCCTCTCCCCATTAAATCTCATATAAAGCACAGTTTGTTTTTACTGCACAGAGATTAGAGCCTTAATAGTATGTTGAGGAGAGGTACAGGGATAGGATAGTTTCCTTTTATGAAACAAGTATATTTACCTGTCTTCTGTATGATCCCCAGATGTAGTGTCCAATGGAGCATGCTGCAAATGCACACAAATGATGCAAGAGCAAACAGGAACTGGATGCAGCCCTTGAGCCATCCCATTTCTGCTTTCCCTTCCTGCAGGGCTTGCAGTGGACTGTTGGAGAGACCATTAAGGGAGGAATTGCTCTGACTTCTTCATCAGGCAACTTCTGCCTGGGAGTCTTCTCTGGAGCTTCACTGTGCTCTTGTGGACCAGCACTTGGGTTTTAACTTTGGAGCTGTTGTTTGCCTTGGGTCAGATTGCTTTGTTTAACTTGGGATGTTTGGGCACCTCTCAAACTGATTTTGGGTGAGCCAAATTAGCTTTTAGGAATTCCTGCCTTCATCTATTGATTGTATTAGGAACCTGAGAAACTTAATACAGTGCTGGTTGTGCTTTAAATGGAATTGAAATTAGTTGGTGAAAGAAGGCAATGTAAACAACCTCCTCAGAGAGGAGGCTCTGCCTCTATGGGCAGCTGGGCCCTTCATCCCATTGCACTGGGGCTGTCTTTTGCTGTGTCTATGCATTTAATTGCCAGGCTCAGAGGGGCCTCTCAGGTCTGCTGCAAAGTCTCCAAACAATGCCATGAACTCTGCTCTTCCCTGAACCCCAGGGTAGCATACTGGCAGGTCCTGTGACTGCCCTGCACCAGGGTGACTAGTTATTTCTCCTCCTGTACTTCAAACTGTGTGAACTGTTCACTCCACACATTTCAGATAGCAGACCAAGTGTCCTTCAAGCCTGCATGTTCTCCCTCTTAAACGAGAAGTTAAAACAGTAGGCAGTTTTGACTGGTTAGAACTCCTCAGTGCTGAAACACAGATCTGAGTTCTCCCTTCTCTTGTCTCCTTTAACACTGCTCCCATCATTTAAACAAAACTGCCTTTATTCTTCTTCACTCCTTTTTGTCCTTGCATCAGACTTCATCCAAACCAATGTTTGTTATGTTTTGTCCTCATTGCTGGCTCACAAGTAACTAATGCCTTTGATTGCCATGCCTTGCTCCTCTGTAGGGAAGTTTTATACAGTATTTAATGGAGCTTTCTGAAAAGTATTTTAAAATAAAATATTGACAAATTCTTTTATTAGTTACCCTTGGCATACCCAAAATCTTTAGATTTTTTTCTCTCTCTTATCTCCCTAGTTTTGTTTTTGGCTTTTTTTCTCAGTTGAAAACAAAGTTTGCTCTTCCATGAGCTCAGTGTATGTTAACTGCTGTGGAACAGCAGAAAGAGCCCAAAGTATTTTCTGGTTTGGGTTTGGATATGCATTTATTTCACTTTCACAGAAACAGTGGAGGAGCTTGAGAAAATGATGTTTAATCACAAGGACAGGAGGGCACAGTCTTAAGCTGTGCCAGGGGAAGTTTAGGTTAGACATTAGAAAGAAGCTCTTCCCAGCAAGAAAGATTGAGCATTGGAAGGGACTGCCCAGGAAGGTGGCGGAGTCACTGTCCTTGGAGGTGACTGGATGTGGCACTTGGTGCCATGGTCTAGTTGGCAAGGTGGTGTTAGGTCATAAGGTGGACTTGATGATCTCAGAGGTCTTCTCCAACCTAATCGATTTTATGATTCTGTAACATCTGCCTCTTCATCCCCTCACTTTTATGTAGCATTGCTTACACTGGTGACAATTTATTTTGAGCTTTACTTGTTTATTTGATGTGTTTTATCCGTGACTGGAGTGTTGTGTAGGTTAGTAGGAATACAAGGGTTTTATTGCAGGGATCATCTAATATACGGGAGATTCTCCATGGCCATTCCTTTGGTGTTTTCTTTCCTGGCCAGTTGCTGCTTTTATGGTTCTGCAGAACCTGTGAGGCTGTTGGGAGAGTAAGGAAGCAACAAATGAGGGAAAGGAAGAACTTGATATATTACTCTGTTGCTTGTGTAGGAACAGAAGCTAGATGCCTAGCAATGCCTGAAAAAGGACTAGAAAGAATGGGAACAGAAGGATATGACTCCATATAAATTTGTAGTGGGTCATTACAGATTGATGTCAAGTATGTTTGGGCAAATCAGGCTGGAAGAAAGGAGCTGAACTGAGATGTATGTTGGGAGTAGGGAATGGGGCAATGTCTGTGTGATTGTGTTGATCAAGTATAGTCTACTTGCTTGGAAATAGTTCCTGTCAGACAGTAAAAGCCTTGTGATACTCATTGGGAGTTGTGGGGTATGGTAAGCATGAAAAAGCAGTGGATTTTAGAGATGAGTATCTGGTAACTGTATGATCACAAGTTCCTGCTGAATGAATGCTCTTGGATGAGAACTACTGGTGGAGTTCTGAACCTGTAACCCTAAATATTATTTTAACTTACTCAGTAGCAATAAATCTGATGTAAGCTGCACATGCATGTTTGTGGTTTCTCATCCAAAAAGCTCCAAAGAGCTTTTATGTAAACACCCTCTCAGAAGAGCTATAACAATTGAAGAGGTCATCAAGGCACGTGGTTTGAAATGGGGTAAAGACATGAAATAAAGCCACCCTGCGAGAGGAAGGAGCAGCTAAAGGAACTTCAGTGAGTTGCATGCTAGTGTCAGGGACAGAGGCTGATGGTGGTCAAGACTGCAAGGGCCTTCTTCCTCTCTTAAAATACAGTATGATCTGTTTATTCTCCAAAGACTTTAACAAACCTCCATTTCAAGATTTTCTGAAATACTTGTCATGGGTTGAGATGCAGCAATCTCTTCAAGAGCGTTCTCAGTGTAAACTTCATGGTAGCCAAACTGAGACGCTGTATGTTTATGTGAGGATAGATTGCAGTGAATATAACAGTATTGTACTGGATTGATTAATGTCTCTGAAAGCTATGACGAATTGTACCCCGTAAGGGACCCTGAATTGACTGTGTATTTCCTTGGTAGCCATTCAGGTCAGAGCTCTGGCCAACAGCTGCAGGAATAGCAAAGGCCTTTCAGTGGCTCCATAAAGACTTTAGATCCACTCTTTAGCTCATGAAGCAGGGTTGTTTGGAGTAATGTTCAGCAGCTCCCACTTCTAGATATGTATCTGGCTTGCTGTCTCTCATCTCCTCTTTAGAGCTAAGAATAGGTGGTGCAAAGATAAAGGATCCTCAGTTTTGTGAGAACTGTTTCTAGCTATGGCAACAAACACTGAGCCTTGCTTATTTCAGAAGTATTTTTAACTTGGTTTGTCTACTAGAAAGTTTTAGACTTAAGGTAATTTCTCACAGTTTGGGCACCATCCTCAGTAGCTGTGTTTTTAAACATTAAAAAGTTTAAATTTTTTGCAGTAGTTCGATATTCAGTGGTTTCACAACTTATTTTCTCTCCTGAGATACAACTTTTGGTTAATATAAATGGAAATGCTCTCAGTTTGAGTGGAAAACCAGCCATCTGCTGTTTTCCTAGAATGGAGAGCTGCGCTATTAACTGAAAGAGACCATCAGATCTTGGGTGTCAGGCACAGAGCAGTGAGGAACATCCCTCCAGCAAGGTTGCAGAGAGCTTGGAATATTTAACTGTGGGTGCAAGACGGTTGAAGGACTGTAGGAACCTGTGCCTTCACAGACTATGAATCTTGTGTATTTACTGGTGTAAGGTGTAAATACTAGTGTATTTACAGTGTAAGGGTGTTCATCTTGTCAGGACTCAGGCTGGGATTTGAGGCATAGGATTTGAGGTGTTTATCCCTAACTTGCCTTCTCAGCTTTAGTAAGCTCAAGCTATTAACAAGCGATGGTAAGGGAGGCCTTTATTTGCACGATAGTTGGTGACTCAGTTCCTCTTTCAAGTTTTAACTGTATCACTGACAGACATTTTTCTTTTTAATTTTTGACATTGCTATGGATTCTGTGCAGTAAAGCCTTTTTCTCCCTCCTTATCCCCCTTTTTATTTACGTTCCTGAGCGACAGCATAGCCAAGCAGTGAGCTCAGTGCCATGGAAGCATTTTATATTTTGAACAGAGATAAAAATCTCATTCCTTCTATAAACAAAACAAATCAACAGATGATGCCCAGGAGAACCATTTCTCTATAGCCATTTTCCTCCAGCTGCTTTCTATTCTGTGCAGCTTGCAATGCACCATATGAAATACGTGTGTGCCTTTCTGTGTGTGCAAAGCACAGGTTTTCTCCAGACAGTGGCAGTTTCATCATTAAAAACAAAACAGAAACCCCCCAAAAAACAAAACACAGCATTTTTTTTCTTTCATAATGCTGTAATAATAAAATTACTAACTGAGAGTTGGGATGTTTGTTTGTTTAATAGTGTGTACTTGCTAGAGAATATGCTGGAGTAACTGCAGCCATGGCAAGTGCATCTTCCCTATGAATGGGTTTGGAGTATTGTCCGTGGGAGGATGAGGGACAGAAATAATCTGAGTGAGTCTGAGTGGACCATAAACATGGCAGGGTTGAGGGTACAGCAAAATAGCTTGTTCAGAGTTTGCTGCCCTGTGTGTGCTTGCATGTGTCCCTGTGTCAGGGGGGAGTTTCTTCCCAATGCTGCAGCAGCTTTGTGGGTGGGCACAAGCATGTTGCAGGAATAAGGCTGGTGGAAGGCAGTAGGAAGTGGCTCCTTCAGCCTGTTGTAAGCCCTTAGCTGATGGCACCTTCTGCTTTCCTGCTTTTGTTTGGCTATGGTGAACTGCTCAGAGGCTTAGGTGGATGGCCAAAAGTCACAAGGGGGTGGCGGCTGAGGCCCAGAGACACCATGGAAGGAGATCATGCATGGGAAATAAAAGAGGGTTGTCTGGATGAGGAGCTGGTAGACAAAGTGCACAGCAAGGTCTGACATGCTTGGGAGTAGTTGCAGGTCAGCCATTGGCAGAGGTGCAGCTGCAGGTATATCTTATCTCAGCAGCATCCTTCTGCTCACCTCCCCCTCCTGAGATGCGCTTCTGTACAGGAGATGGTAGCTATGCCAGATATTCCTAAGCTGGGATCTGGGGGAGTAGTATCCATCCTTGCAGGGGCAGGGGAAGGTGATAAAAGTTTGAACATTGCTAGGTTAATAGACTATCTTTTTGCCATAAATAGACAGTAGTCTCTGAGATGTGAAGGAACTTGGAGCTAGCTGCAGGGGGCAGGAGGGCAGTAAAATTTGGCAACACTACTTCTGGTCATCTTGATAAAACATGGTTTAGAACTGAAGGAAGATAATGTAGTTTCTCATCCAAAACACTCCTGAGACCTCTTATGTATATGTGTATGTACACATACATGTATACATTTACACTTATATATAAATACCTATTGAGTGACTCAGAACAAACAGCTTCTAAATAAGCAGCTGAACATAACTGATCTGATTCTTGGATAGATCAGGCTCAGTGCCCAAAGCAACCCCCTTATCCCATCTCTAGCCAAATGACTTCTGGCAGCTAAGGAAATAACCTTGGGTAAAACCAATAGAACTTTTATAACAGGGATGCTAGCTATTGACCCTGAGTGTATTTTATGACACTGCCTTGGTTTTGCCTTGTATATCTTCATTCTGTTCTTGATGTGTTGCTCTGTGTTTTTGAAAAACTGCAGTCTCTCCCCACCACTCCAGTACCTGTCACTGCAGCACCTGGGCTGAGGGTTCCCACTCATCAGCACCAGATCATTCTCTAAGGCAGATCTCATCTGGACTAGGGTGGGCATATGGGACAATTTTGAGTTATTTAACTGGAGTGCAAGACAAATAATTTATACAACTTCTGCTATGCTACTGGGAGAAGATAGGCTGTACCTGATCCGATTTGAAGTTCACTTTTCCATATTAACAATTTTCAGTTATCAGAGGTTTTATCTACCAGATCAATACTTTGGGTAGCGTGGCTGAGATGGTTTTGGTCAGAGACGTCTTGCCCTAAACTTGAGTTTGCTGAATCATTAAAACAGGGTCTCAAACTTGCTTGAGAACTCATTTCCATTTACTTTGTGCAATTGTTAGGGAGCAGCAATAAAAGTTCAGTAGAAATTTCGCTGGCTGCCAAGTGCACATAAATAATGGTTTTTTTTAAACTTGTATTGCTGAAAGTGTTTCCCGAGGTGATTTGCTTATGTCTGAACATTTAGGCTTGTAGCCTCTACGGAGTTGGAACTCAGAGCTTTAAGGAAATGAAAACTAAGTGTTGTAAAATAGCTGACTTTTTATTTTATTTCCCAAAGAAGTAAAATATTTTAGGTGCTTAGTTATTTTGAAAATCTGGGTTTAAATGAGAGTTGTTAACAGTCAGAAATCTTGTCACAGTTGCTGGCGGCAGGGGCTGGTTGTTTTTCTGGATGACACTATTTTGGGTCAAGTTATAGAACTGACTGTAAGATTTAAAACCATTTTGCTAAAGTTTACATGGCCAGCTTATTTCACTAATTATCCAAGAACTCTTAAATAACCACTCAGAGCTGTTTTCTAGTGCAAGCCCTTTAGATTCATAGGCTGAATTTGGCTTGCTTTGCTTAGACCAGTGATAAAACAGTATTGTGGTTCTTCTTTCTTACCTGAGAACACTTAGAAATAATTCTCTTACCTTTTGTTATTTTTCAACTTTCATGTGGGCCTTTTTTCTGACTGAAAAATGTGTTAAACATAATATTGATACAGTAAAAGAGCAACCCACACAGAAACCCAAGCTGTACCATAAATCCTTCTCTGAAGTTGCTCACACTGGTTATGTAAATAAAAGAAAATTGATGCTGTTTGCAGAACTGTGATCATATAAGAGGAATTGCTCTTATGTAATAGAAATGGTGTGTGTATATATGTGAGCCCATCCACCTGTCTTCCCACCCAGCTCTTTGTTGTTTTGGTTAGCTCTGCAGCTGACATAGACACCTCAGAACAACCACCCGAGGCGGAAAAATGCCCTTTCTCAAGGTTTCATGAAGGATCATTACAGTGGCTATTTTGTCTTTTCCTTCTTGGCAAAGACTTTTTGACTGAAAAATATATTGCTCTGTTCAGGAGGAATTCCTGTGTGTAGTGAAACACTAGTGACTTTCTGTCGAATGTGGTGGATTTTGGTTCCAATTCCAAATAGTGCATTATATCTCTACAAACTAAGGGATATTTCAAAACCCATGACTCTTCATCCCCAAGGATGCAGTTGATCCACCTATGTGTTCTTTATTTGTAAATTGCATTGCATTTGTAAATAGCTGATGGCCAAAATCATTATCATTGTGTTAATTTAAAGATCAGTCAGCATTTTCAAGGGCTGGGCAGTTTCAAGAGCTTTCTCTGAGCAAGTTGGAGGCTTTGTGTTGTAGGCTATGAGCAAATTGTTACAAAACACAAGAGAGTTGGTAAGAGTTTGTGGAATCATAACTAATTGACAATGGTTTTTCAAAAATTACATTTTTCAATTTAAAATAAGCTGTTAAAACAATTTTGAACAGTGTTGTGATAGTCCCTTGACACATGTGGGGAGCTTTGGGTTAAACATATAAATAATGCTGAAAGGGCTATATTTAGTTCCAGACTGATCCAAGGACAACTGAAAAATTGAAGGTCAAATAACAAAACAACAAAAAGAAAATTATAGCCCTCCTTGTTCTGTTCTGCAGCGTGCTGCTTGGCAGCCGTGAAGGTTCAGTACTGGGGAATTTGTCACATACAACTATTTATGATTTGTACTTTAAGCAAAGCAAGTAAGCATGAAGTGTACGTACTCATTGACAACAGCACATCACTGAGTCTTGCCATTGTGAATCTGGACAGCACCTGAGTATTGCTGAATTTTGGGGATCTGGATATTAAAATATCTATGAAAACTCAATCAATCAATCAATTCAATCACAGCTTTCCCCATGCTCTATCTTGACCCTTGGGCTCTAGCAGTTTCCACTTGGAACTGAGCTAAAGTGTAACCACGTGCTAAATGGCGGGCCAAGACCACTGCTTTTTTTACTATTTTTATTTGTACAAGCTATTAAAACTATTGAACAAGAGGAACTTCAGTTCACTACTAGTTTGGGAGAACTTTTAGCCTGTTCTTGAGCAGGAGTTTGTTTAAACAGCCCAAGCATAGAGCTCAGTGCTTCTGATTGCAGACAAGACGATGAGCTTCAACCCATCTAAGTCAACTCTCTGGTTGTGGTGAACTTTTTTCCTCCCTTATGGACAGATCTAGTGCCTGCACTGTTGATCTGGTCAGAATCCAAGCTAGGTACTAGGCTGTATTCTCTTCACCGAAGAACAGTAGTTCATTTAAGTGGCTGCAGGTAGCACAGGCACTGTTAGAACCACAGGACCAGATCTCAGCAGGTCATGCCTGTTTATTCAGCTGAGGATCTACACAAGGACAGCAAAACTCTGAATGCTCAGGCTGATGGTACATTGATGGAAATTGTCAGTGATCTGATCTGTGCAGTCATGTTTATCCGATGTTTCACTTGACCTAATCTTGCCGAGCCTGATCATGCCTGCCTGTCCTCTTGCACAGCTCCCAGCAAGCCCAGAGCACTTGCCTACTGGCTAACCAGGCCACAGTTCCCGAGGTCTGATCACTTCCCTGGAGTATCCACTGGCCAGTTTGCTCCTGCCGGTTGACACATTCTGAATGCTATGTTTTTATTCAGGGATTTCGGTGCTACATTCTGCAGTTAATTATTTTCAGAGGCTTTATTTCATTTAAACTAGTCTCACACTAGCCCTCCTCTCCTTGAACTGCTTATGAAACTGCTTAGTGGGGTTTTCAAATTGGCTAATACACTTTATGTCAAATGTGTGCATTGTATGGACAATGGCTATTCAGACAAGGCTTTGGCTACCAGTTGGATGAGAATCAAATGCACCCTTAGGAGTGTTCAAAAATGAGTGGGAATACATGTGGTCCAACTTAGCAACTTGTCCCAAGATAGATGCGTTCAATTCTGAAACTGCAACACTCAGTGAAACAGACTTCTTTTCCTTAGATGTAAACCATGTCTTGCATAATCTTTGTTTTTGTGATTTCAGTTTAAATCTAGGCTTTGCCTGTCAGAGACAATGGGAAACAATTATTTCTTTCAAATAGTAGCTGACTGTTGTTTACATTTTCTATGAGTATCTCTCTCTCTCTCTCTTTCTTTCTCTTTCCCCATTAAAATATTTTTGTGTATGCTGTATCTAAAAATAAATCAGACTGGAGGCCCAGTAATTAGGGTCATTCCTTTAGCAATGAGTTAATCTCTCTGGAGAAATGAAAATCAAACTGGGATTGTTCTCAGCCCAAGCCCCAGATAAGGCATCATTTTTGGTCTGTTTGTTTCTTCAGCTCCTGAATTTATATGTTAATCTTTATTGTGTTTCACAATAAGGTGTAAAATATTCAGTTATGGTTTAGAAGATTGGCTAAAGTCTTATCCTGGTGAATGCCTGTGTAAACTGAAACTTGAAATTTGACATTAAAGAGTTGTGTAAAACACTAATTCTTGCAAATGTGTCCCTTAATAGAGATGTTTCTGCCAAGTAAATATTTGCCCACTCTTTTTTTCAGTATTGCAAGGAGCAGTTACATGAACAGTGTATCTGTTCTGTTGTGCTATTCATTTATAGCTTCATTTCCTTTACCTCTAACTTTTAGAGATTATTTACAGACTAATTCTGAGTTCATAAACTTAGATATGCAAACATATGCTTTGAGGTTTTTTAACCACCAGATATTTGTGATTTGGGTGAGGAACCCCTGGGCAGAACAGGGGGTTCAACAGTGGCACATGTGAACGTGGGTATAGCTCTGGCTTTGCTTTAGTGTAAGAAGCTTGACTCTTGGATATGTATACACGAGAGGAAGAAAAGGATATAAGTTCCTGAAACCACCATTTCCTTTACTGTTGACTATCCAAAGAGAAATTAAAAGGGAACTCCTAGCCCTCACTATTTATGGTATGTCATCACAGCATATTTTGGAGTTGTTTTTGAAGGGTCATTAACCTCACTATCTAAAAGTAAGCAATCAACGAACATTCTTCTAACTGTCAAATAGAAGTTAAATGGATTGTTTTAAATTAGTTTTCATCTATGAAGAACACTTTGTTGTTCACTCAAATGCCCTCGTTAATGACAGAGCCAGCCACATCAGGAGCAATAATCTTTACACATGTGGAATCTAACTATGCATGCCTTTGTGATGAGAAGAAAATACCTTTCCCAACATGACTAAGTAAGAAATACCTTAGCAACATAGAAGGTTTGATTATGATCTTTATTACTTTGCTGTAAAGCAAGAGAAGCACTGCTGAATTCCATGAAGTTGCCCTAATTTGAAATATGAACTGTGAAATACAGAGCAGAATAAATTCACCTTATATGCTTTAACTTGGAGAAGACAAGTCTCTGTGGCAGTCCCAGCAGGATTACCAGCACTCAATCAGTTTGGGGACTTGTATATCTAAGCATTGTAGGTAGGCATTGGAAGCTTAGTTTTCAGTAGAAATGTCACTGCTCTTCTACAGAATGCTCTGGTAACAGCCAAACTTCCTAAATAATCATCATCCTTACTGTTCAGTGTGTGAATGCTGGGAACAGAAGTGTTGGGGGAATCTTTCCCAGCTTTGGCAGAAAACGTTGTCTCTTGGAGAATGGGAGACTTTCCACTGGCGCAAATCCTTACTTTTAGAGGCCTGTCTCTTTGCTGAGACAACCATCTGGCCATCTCTGAGGGATGGCAGTTTGCAGTGCATTGCTGCTGGGGGTGGGTGTTATCTTTCCAGGTGGTTAGGAAAGCCTCTTACAGTTGCATGCCATTGCCATCAGCAGAATGCACAACTGCAGGGTTTTGAATGCTTAAATTCAGTATTCAAACTCCAAAATGTTGCACAATTTTATTTTTTTTCCAGGGAATGGGGAGAGCCCTAATCCTGATGACTCCCACTTTTGCAATTCAAGCCATACATGCCTTTACTTGCTCATACATTTCGGGGCTTTGAGATTGCTTTCGGTTCTACCTAGCAATGACAAGCCTAGAAATAAGCTTTGGTTGGGGCCCTTTTTCCATGCCCAAACTCCACTTCCTTATGCAATCATGCAGTATTAATATTAATGCTTTCAGAAAAATCCAAATAATGAGGGATTCACGATAAAGCTGTGAGATTTTGTTGCCAAGTTTATGCTTGTGGAGCAGAACTAATAAAACTTTAAGGAGGAAGCCTCAGCCAAGTTTTTAAAAGTAGGTTATTTTTATTGTGGAAAACAAAATAGAAAAAAAAACCAAACAAACCCAAATCTTGGAGGCTGAAACTCAAGTTAATTTAATTTCTGTAGAATTTTTGGTGAGCTGGAACCAGACAAACAGGTGTCAGGTGCACAGAAAACAAAGTAGTATCAGTATGTTAGTTATGAACTGATCTTGGCTTCCTCCTCCTTGTATGCATGATACTGCAATGAAAGTTGGCAAAAGGAAATATGATTGCACGTGATTAAATGTTGACAGCTGAGGAGTCTGACTTTCTGTTTACAGAGGTAAAAATGAGGAAAAAAAAAGGGAGTAAATGTCCCTATGTGTCTTTACACAGTCCTAGAAAATATGAGCTAAAAAGATGCAAGAAAAGCTATAGTACCAACCTGCTTAAAAAAGAAAAAAAAATCTTCAACATATTCTAATAAAAAAAATACTCTGATTCAAACTGCAAAGCAAAATCACTCCTCCCCCTGGGTATGTGCTGTATTCCAGAGCGATTGAGAAAGGCATTCTAACGGGAAAAGGGGGGACAAGTTTTCCCCTTTCCTGGACTTCTGATATTGTTATTTAGCCAACTCTGAGAGAATCTCTGCATACTATAAAACTGCAGTCATTTCTGAAATATTGATCTGGAAAGGTCACTAGATTCCAGAGCTGGTGAGGTCAGGGTAATGAGATCAAGTGACAGGCCTAGTGGTACCCACTGATTTAGTTGTTTAGACACTGTAACCAAACCATGACCTTCTTGATCCACAGCCTCTTTGATCTAACTGTGTGAAAACACAGCTGCTTACTGGATATGGCATGTTAGTGTGCATGTAGGAGTTAGGGCAATGTTTCCTGTCATTTACTTTAATTATTCTGCTGTCAGTTTATAAAAATTAGTATCACCCACCTGGCCCAGCTTTATCTGCTACTCAGAGCCTTGTTTTTCTGACCATTGATATAACTCGTGAGAAGAAGACCATGCAGGGTCTGTGAGATACTCCCCCAACTGACTTGGGGGCAATGGGCGGAGATGGAAAAAACCGCTCCTGAATAAGGCAGGGACAAAGACCTGATCTCCACAGTCTTCTGAAAGACTTTGGTGAGGTTGTGGGGAAAGACTTACTGCCATTTTCAATCCTGACAGCTTCACCAAAGGGCTAACTGTGGATCAAAGTCTCTTCTAATGGATCAAAGTCTCTTCTAATAGTTGGATGACACAAAACATGTGCGTTGTTGTTTTTGTGTCCATCTTCATATTTCTCTCAGTTTTGGGTAGCTGTTTGGTTTTCAACATCTCTGCAACACAATGGATCCCTCTGGAGATACTCTGTTATCAACTCTCCACTGCCTGTGCCAGAGTCCACATGGCATTTCCTTCCCCTGGCAGAAAAACACAGGTATGGAGCAAAAATTAAGCCTGCTAAAGCTGTACCATGCTCCTATGGAAATATCTGCCCAGATCCATATGAGATCATACACTGGAGCCCAGCTGCTTCCAGCCCCAAGTTTAAACACTGTAAGCACAATAGTAAAGTTCCATGATGTATGGATGTGACCTGGAATCACTTAGAGCAGAGGAGCGGGATGGAGAATTTATGTCTAGCCCAAGGCAGAGCACGTGGGCTCCTGGCTATTGTGTACTGTTGCCTTTTCACTTGCACACAAGCTTATCAAAATGTTTTTGCAGGCTTGCTCCAACTTCCCTGCACACCTTTTAACTCTTCATTTGAGGACCTTCATGAACTAAGCAGTAGCAGGCAGTGCTCAGAGAGGGCAAATGGTGAGAGCTCAACGGGAGCCAGGCTAAAGAGGCAGGCTGCTGCAGAGCTTGGCAGGAGCTGGGAGCCACAGCACTGTCTCTGCAGGCATGCTGGCTTGTCTTCTTTCCCTACAGGAATAAAAGTAAATGCATTTAAAAATAAATAGGAAGGCAGTGTGGAGTGCCACTGGTGTGTCCCTCCGAACATGATTTGAAAATACGTACTGGTGAAGTTAAAAGCTGATTAGATATATGAACTGGCATCAGAAATATAAAGTGCATCCAGAGAGGCATCACAACTCTCTGTGAAGTAAAGCAAAAATAATCCCAGGATGCTTTCTCTCCCCCCACACACACACTTCCACGGAGACTGGTATGGGTTATGGAAACCTGGCCCGACAGTACTGAATGCTGAACAAAAGATGAAAAGATGGTTGCTGGCCTAATAATGTTGAACACATTGAAGTGCAGTTTAGTTTGTAGTCTCTTTCATGTGTGCACTAAGCCACAAGTTACAGATCCTTAAAGTATGTTTTTGTTTAGTAGAGAGATGGTTGTCTTCTGAGGAAGACAGGCATTATCTCAAGCTTTCATCCAAAGTGAAATAAAGAATTGAAGTACCTCCTTTATATAATTTTTCTGTTTGTTTTTAAAAACATTGTCTCACCCACTTTGTATGTAATGTTTGTGCAGTGCAGGCATAAAAGGTGATCAGGGGAACCGTCTCTAGGCACTGGCAGGTTTTAACAGTGTGCAGAGAGGTCTGGAAGAAGCAGTTTTGCAAATGTTTTCCCTCTTGCCACAAAATGCAGCTTAGCTGCAGAAAAATAAATTACTAAATGTGGGAGCTTTTCATTTTTTGCATGAGTGTGTAGATATTTTACGGTAAAATTAAGTAACTGAAATGCTCTGGTCTTTTTCTTCTTGTGTTTATGTTTGTTCCTTGCTGTGGTTACCTATCAAGCACCAAATCAAATTGCTAAACATAGTACAACACCAAAGCAGAACTGCCAAACATAGTCCAAATTCATAGCAAGGCAACAAATAAAATGATTTTTTTATTTTATTGTGGATATCTAAGGAATCAGCTGAGCATTTGTAAAGTACCTGTCTGAGCTCTTATCAGGTTTATTTCTAATGTGTATTTATATCAGAATTTTTATTATGAAGGAGTGTGGAAGGAATTATTTCTGCTGCTTAGCATTATCTGTATGAAATACTCACCTAGAACAGAAGACCTAGTTGAACATTTCAAAGAAAAATAGCTTTCAAAGCATGCACTTTCTCTCTTCTAGGTTAAAAGAATTATGCAGAGGCTTAAATAGCTATCTGTATTCTGCCCTTTCATATAATGCGATAGGGAATGATAATTTACTTTTGTGTTTAATATTGTGCAGCTGTGAGTTGGCTGTAAAGTCTGGAAACACGCTTACACCGATACGAGAGGCGTGCTCCAGTTCCACTGTCTGCTAGAGAGATGGAAGAAGTATTGCTAGAAAACTCCATGGAGTGCTATAAAACTGTGTCAGGAGCGTGATGCTGCAGGGATCAAATAACTAAATCTGCAAAAAGCTGTTGCCTGCTCTTCTGATATGATGCATGGAGATAATAGCGTACTTCTCAAAGTAAATCTTGAAAAGGCCAAATTTGAACGGGACCAGAAAGTCACCTTGAAAAGTGATGAGCAGTTCATGTTTACTTGCTTTGTTACTTGTATGCAAATTGAAACCATACACACGTATATAGCAGGAAAGGTATGGCCAGAGCATTTTCACATGTGGCTCCTGAAGTGCTAAATCAGCCAGCACCTTGAATGGCTGCAATACAGGAAATTGAAGCTGGGTCCTGGTGTAGTGAAGGGTGAGGCTGGGCAGCCTAGGAGACCTCTCACTGGAGTCAGGAAGAGCTTTCATGGGGCAAGGTGCCTGTCTGTACCATATGGTATCATGGCCTAATATGAGTCAAGGAAATGGCTTTCAAAGGTGGTGTAATCAAGGGAAAATTGGGAGAACCAAGGACGGAAGGAAGTTAGTCAATATTGGGGTGGCTGAGCAAGTCACTGAGAAAATAGTGTTTCAGTAGACAGTGTTGGGTAACTGTGGGGAATGCTGGTAGTATTTTCTGCTTTACTAAAGATGGAAACACTTTGTTAAATTTAAACTGTTCTCTAACTTTCAGCTACCCAGTTCTTATAGCAACCCTGTGAAGTGCGTATGTGATATTGAAATGGATTAGATGGGTTGTGATGGAGACTGTGGGATTACAGTTCACTTTTTCACAGCTATCCTCTTGCTCTGGGCTGCATTTTTGCCCCCTGTATAGCTGTACTTGGCTATGGGCATGCTTCTGCTCAAACTCTTCCTGGAGTTCAAAATGCCACAGTATCACTGTTGTTATATTGGCATACAACCCCAGTGGGCTGTTGGTATACCTTCTCTTTTCTCAGGATCCTGGTGTTGAGGCAAAGAGTTAACACACAGCAGCAGCCAAGCAGGAGAGAGGGGCATGCTCAGGAGGGAGAGGGTGCTGCCATGAGAGGTCACATTTCTGTAAGCTATTCTGTAAGCTTTGTTCTTCCCCAGTTTACAAGCTGTGCTGGAGAAAAGGGCTGATGTACAGAGATGTCAGACTGTGCCAGAGCAGAGCTGTGTTTTACATAGCTCAGTATTACGCCGTATCTGGGAAGAAAGCCTGAATTATTCATTCACTTGCATAACTGCGTGTAAGAGTGTTTATAATCAAGGACTTGGGTTCTGTCCATATTTATGAATGACCAGGGCTGAGTCTGGGCATAATTCCAGCACTGATACTGTGTGTGAGTTGCACAACTGTTGTGAATACATGACATTGCTGCTCCATGCGAGGCCATGGGATGGACGGGGCATCTGGCAGAGTTTGTGCTCCCTGCTTTGAACAGCTCGTGCACAGTGGGGACCGCTACTGTACGAGCATACAAGCCCAGCACACTTAGAAGTCCTTCCACTGATTTAGCCAGTCCCTGGCTAAATCAGAGATCCCTTTCCTTCAGATAACAAGTAACAAGTAACCCCTTGAATTTAGCAGGAGCCTATCTCCAGCAAAAATATTAATAACCCCTACCGCAGCTATTAACTTCCTTGAGTACTAATTGTTCACTCTTTTTGCCTTTTATTAAGGACATATGGATATAGGGTCTTTACTGTAGTTGATGAAATCTTGGGCAACGTGTTGCAATTAGTTCCACAGCTGCTTTTGTCATTGATGTTAAACACTCACACTTCTCCAGAGACCACTTTAAATGGGAATCCGATCCAAACCATTATTACCAACCTCTTTTGCTTTCACCTTCAGCTGAAGGAGTGGAAGCCTTGAGGTTACCTTGGGGAGAAAAGTAGCAAAACTGCCATGTCTGTTTCACTTACACCTCAAGACTGTGCTCTGTAATGTGTCGTTCTGCACCACAACTGGACTCCACCTCAAAGGGGATCACTGTATTGCTTTCATCCCCTACTTACCACTTTGCAATGATCTAGTCACAGGTGGTCTGTTTGTTCTATTTTCCTCCTTTTCAAGGTCCCCTGTGTCAGGTGAGAGCCCCTGCTGACTGAACTCTAGTTCCCAGAGTCAGTCTTCAGCCCCTCCTGGAAGTAATATGGATCCTCTCAGCCCCTGTGTCTGATCATGCAAGGCACTACGCAGTGAAACCTTTCTGCTCTGCAGACCCTATGGCCTAGAGCAGAGGAGTGCTGGTACTGTTGTATTCATTGTCAGCTAATAGCTGTTGGCCAGTGTCCTGGAAGAAGGCTCTGCCTGCTGTACTGACACCCATGCTATTTGGGTAAATACTGGATTAAGGGAAAGAGGCAGTGAGAAAATGTCACACTGATCTCCCAGAAACAGTCTATGATGTACAACTTCCTTGCCTCACCCTAAATGAATTAACACCACTGTAGAAAATGGGAAAAATAAGCCTCTCTGTGCTTTCTACTTGTACATAATAAGAGGGGAAATTTGCCTTCCTGACCACATTTTGGCAGGTCAGTAGATCTCTTCTGAAATGACACAGAAATAACGATGTAAGATAATGTTCCTGTGCTTGCATCACATACTCTAATTTTACTTCCTTACCCAAAGTAATCTTGTTTTTTAAGAAATGCTATTCCAAGTTAGTGAGAAGTTACCTTATTAATTACTAGCAACCATGCATATCTTCTGACAACATGAGGAGCTCGTTTTGAGGGGAAAGGATCATTCTCAGTTGTAGCATGTTGTGAGTCATTTGGTCATAGAAATACTCTGTCATTTCCCCTCTGGTGATACAACAAAGTTCCCTCTGTTGCTTCTAGAAATGTGCATGTACAAAGCACACAGCAGTGAAGCTCTGAAGGAGCTCATCTTTGAAAGTAGGTGCTTGTCCAACTCCTTTTCAGGTATGTTTTTGTCCAAAGCCAGGATGTAGCATGTTGGTCATGCACTCCACTTGAGGAGTTTTAATTCTCTTAGCTCTCCAATGGCTGGGCTGTGTCAGCACAGCATTGTCCACATTTGGCAGCAGGAACACAGGCCAGCCTTAAAAGAGTAACATCCTTGTGATAGTCTGTCACAAGAATGCCACATCTCTTTGAAGACTAACTCTCTTTGGGAGGAAGATGGTGGCTGCCGGTTTTAGAAAGCAAAAGAAATGCAATTACCTTTACCAAAGGAAGGGAGCAGCTCTAATAGGATTTTTTTATTAGACTATTTTTTTAGATTATTTGGGTAATTCAGTGATTATTACTACACAGCTCTTTTTCCTTAGGGAATGCTAGACTGTTCCAAAAGCATTTGTTAGTTTACTTAGACTTTAAAGGGGTCCTTATGAATTTCGATTATGCTAAAGGACTTCAAAGTGTCCCTAGAGGTTCAAGCTGCTTTGAACTTAACCTTTTCTGCCCAGTCTTGTCATATGTGTGAGCCCAAAGATTTTAAGGAAGAGGTCAGTGATTCTCAGTCTTTTTAATACTTTGACCTGTGTTACAACAGGAAAAAATAAACAAACTGGATTCCTTCTGATCTACCCAGGAAGAAAGAGAAGGGGAGAGGATGGTTCCAGTGGACCTCTTTGTAACCCTCTTCTTAACCTGCTATCTCTACTGACCCATTAAATAGGAAAAGCAAGGAAAAAACAAACAAACCCCAACTTTAAATACTCATTGCCTTGCTTCTAACTGCTTTCCTTTAAAATGTGTCTGGTCCTCAGGGCACCCTGAGATCTTAATGTTTTTTTATATATATAAAATTTGAATAATGAAGCATGTGACACACTTCCAATTGGAAAAATATGAACTTTAATAAAGCTGGTCACGCTGTTTGTGAGCTGTGTATATCACACAAAAATGTGTGGCTAGATAGTCCACTGGGGCTGTTCAAAATAACTGCAGTGACTCCAGCAGAGCTCTGCTGTTTTATGTGAGGTGAGAATCTGGCTCACATCCCGTATTATCTTGCAACGTGACTGTGCAGCTGTAACGCAATCTTACTTGTTGGGTTCAGGGGCAAAAGAAGTGCCCATGGTTATTTTTAGAAGAGCACATCATCAGAGGGGTTCACACGATTCTCTCTCTCTCTCTCATATATTTATTTTTTATTGCTCTTGACCTACTGTTGTGGATTAACCCCAGCCAGCAGCTAAGCCCCACGCAACCACTCACTCACTCCTCCACCAGTGGGAAGGGGGAGAGACTCAGAAGAGTAAAAGTGAGAAAACTCACAGGCTGATATAAAGATAGTTTAATAGGCAAAACAAAAGCCGTGCATGCAAGCAAAGCAAAACAAGGAATTAATTTACCACTTCCCATGGGTGGGCAGGTGTTCAGCCATCCCTAGGAAAGCAGAGCTCCAGCACACATAACAGTGACTTGAGAAGACAAATGGCATCACTCCCAGTATCCTCCCCTTCCTTCTTCTTCCTCCCATTCCATATGCTGAGCATGGTGGCTTATGGTATGGAATATTCCTTTGGTCAGTTGGGGTCAGCTGTCCTGGCTGCGTTCCCTCCCAGCTTCCCGTGCACCTCCAACCTCTTTGCTGGTGGGGTGGTGTGAGAGGCAGAAAAGGCCATGACCCTGTGTAGGCACTGCTCAGCAATAACTAAAACCTCCCTGTATTATCAACAGTGTTTGCAACACATATCCAAAGCACAGCCCTATACCAACTACTACGAAGAAAATAAACTCTGTCCCAGTCAAAACCAGCACACCTACATGAGTTCTTTAGGTGTTTGGAGACTTTAAAATTAATAATTTGGTGTTTTTCTCCCCTTAAAGGAGCTGGATAATTTGTCTTTTCCCCTTTCTATTGCTTCATGGTGTTGGTGGCTATACACACAAGGCATTATTTTGCATGTGATGCAACACAGCTCTTGCTTTTCTTGAAAGGTGGGTCTGACTGTACCTCTTCAGTTTTTAGGTGTCTACACAGCCTGCATTTTCCTTCACTGTTTAAAATAGAAATTGGATTGCTTGAGGGTTTTGTGGGTCATGCACTTCTCATTTTCCCATCTGAAATCTGAGCCCTCAGAACTTACAATCATCTTGGCTACAGATAATCGTGACAGTTGTTTTTCCCGTTCTGACCCTTTGCTTCAGTCCCTGGGCTACAAAGGGGGTGTGGGGCCTGTTGGTGTCCTTGTGATCAGGGTCTGCTGCTGATCAAAAAGCCTCTTGGACATGTGCATCCTGTTTATATGCCAGTATCTCCCCTAATAGCTTCAGGGAGGAGGAAATTTGGAGAGTCAGTTATTTTTGAAAGCATGAAGTGCTGCCTCTTTCCCCATAAGGCATGAGCAGCTCTTTAAGAACATTTGGAAGCATGAAGCAACAAGGTACCACAGGGTGTTATCATCAGCATTCTTATTTAAACTATTTTTATTTGCACATACTTTATCTCCAACATTTCTCCAGTCTGAGAAGATCAAGCAGACGCCACATGTAGAGTGTAGCCCAGACAGCCAGATGACACAGTACTGTTTTGATTTGAAAGTCAGACTTCTGCTAAGCATCAAGGGGCAAACCTTTATCTCTGCACGTAGTGCTGAGGGGTGTAGAGGAGAATTCATTCCCTCTGTCAGTGGAGCTGATCTCGATTTTCCATTGCAGTCTTTAACTGCTAGTCTACTTGCTACAAGGGTCTTTTCTCTAAAGTAGCTCCTGGTGTGTCCCCCCCAGCCCTGAAACATAGATCCACCAGCCCTGTACAGGTTCCTCTCCCTCATCTATTTTTCCTCTGAAATTCAATTGCTGCAAAGAAAGTGCAGAAGCCTCTCCTTGGTGCTCACATAAAGGCAAATGAAAAACCTTTGCATTCTTTTGCTATCCCACCTCTTAATGAAGTGCAATCGCCACCTTGATCCTGCTGGAAGGAAGATTGCCAGTGCCCCAAGTTACTGGCTTGCTCCCAAGAAATATGTAAGCCATTAAGGTGGTTCTTGAAATGAAGAGCTTTGGGAAAAAAAAAATATCAGTAGATTGTAATGTGTGTAGTCACTTGGACTGACATGGGTTCTGGGTTGCAGCTTGCTGTTAAGGGCAAAGTCTTGTCCCTTACAAAAATCCTTAAAACAAAATGAGGTCATCTTGTTCTGTGGAAAATTTAGTTCATTTGTCTTCCCGGCTGCAAGGTAAGCATAAATCAGACTCTCTTATGATAAAGGTGCTCACTGAAACAAATTCCTAATAAAAGAATAAACATGGAAGCAATCCATCTGTACCCTCCACATTCCTCAGTGAAGCCTTCCTAGAAGCACAGCTTGGAAGGGTACTGATGGAGGGGATGGGGGATACCACTTGCTAGTAAGCACTGAAAAACCAGGAGATGTGTTTAAGTTAATTCTGTTTTCCAAAAAGTATATCAGATTCCCAGTGTACTTTTATTTTGCCAGCCAAGCTAACCCAGCCCCCACAAGTCTTTGCTTTCAGAAGCTGGGGTGCCAATGCAATGTGGAAAGCTCCTTCCATTAGCTCAGATGTGTGTCATCTGGTCGTCTTCATTGTAGTATAGTCCTGAATTTAGCTGTTGAAGCTGGCAACCCTGCATATTTATAAATACCTTTATTAGTTTCCTTCCCTGCCTACTCTTTCCCCTCTTCCAATAAAATCGCACTGTCAAAAACAAACCACCTTGTAACAGGTCCAAATACAAGCATGCTATTCTATCTAGGTTAAATTTTGCATAGGCTTTGCTTGGGTTTGTGTTTGGCTTGCAGTCTGTCTTGTTCAACCAGAAAACTACGTTTAAATAACACTTGACAAATGAATACTTATGGTAAATGTCAAGAGCTTGCAAGGTATTCCTTGTAAGCTGTGGAGGAAGCACAGAAGAGGCTTGATCAGTTTCATCTGCAGTTCCGAGTTATTGATTCTAAAAATTAAACTGACTGCTGAAAAGTGTCTAGATTTGAAGTGTGGTCATTGAGAAAGAAGAGAGAAGTTGTTGTCCTTCAGGAAAGAGGAGTTACTTTAACACAACTTTAGCAGAGAATTGAACTTCTTGTCCTGGTTTCTACAGCACCTTTTGCTTTAAGACTTCTGAAGTTCAATAGAAAAGTCAACAATTCTTGCAAGACTGTTGTTTTTCCCATCTAAAGGTGGGAGAGCTTGAACATGGAAAAATGACTTGCACTGGTGCACAAGTCCATGTCAGAGCTAAGAGTAGGCCCAAAAGTTCAGCCTTTCTTGGCAGTGTGCCAGCTCTTGCCCATTATATGGTGCTTGTATGACGAATGAGTACCATGAAACTATCTCTCCTCCCCAGCGTAGCTGCAGTGCTTCCTGCATATTGATACCAAAGCAAGTCCTCTATAGTAAATTTCAGGAACCTTATTTCAATTGTCCTGCAAATGGTGATTACAGGACAAAGGGAAAGCTGTGGTAGCAATAAATGCCTTATCACTGTCTGAAAGCTGCCTTGACTTGTCTGTGCCTTTTCTATGCTGCATCATAAGGACTCAGGAAAGTTCCTAGTGAGTTTGATAAATGTTTGACCTCTATGTAAATGATGTGAACAGCAAGGAAGAATGCACAGTACTCATCTAAACCTCATGCCTATCCTGGGCTGTTTTTGAAAAGACATTTTTAGCCTTTGTTGGCTGCTGTTATTCTATACTGTTAGAGAAAACATAGCTTTTTCTGTTGTTTCATCACCTGCTTATCTGCTGCTGCTCTGTGCAGCTTGTTTTCCCATGAGGGCCCCTGTGCTGAATGATTAACACAGGCATTTGCCCTTGCAGACTGGGACAGGTACCCAGAAGAGGTGGTCTGAAACTGGGATGGAAAAAGAAGGAGGCTGTGGCCTGAGGTTTGGTGGTACATGTTCTGTTTCTTCACCCATGTGAGTGCCCAGAGGAGCCACCACAGACCTTCCAATGTGTCCTTTGCACCTTGTCCATGTACTTGTGGCTCTTGCAGCAGAGTCCTTCTCTCAGCACTCTGGAGTGACTGCCAGATGAGCTTGAATCCTGACTCAGTGGTCCTTTAGTAGGATCTGCTGGTGCACTTCCAGCCATGCCTCACAGTACTGAGAGACCTTTCAGAAACAGCATCTGTATAGGGTGGGTGCTGTGGAGGGAGAGAAGGAGGAGGGTTGTATAAACTGTCTCTAAATAAAGATTTGCTCCTGCTGTCTGTGGTTAATATCGATTTAACATATTTTTGCTACAAACTCAGTTTAGGCTTTACTCTCATTCAGCTGTGGAAGCTCTGTTTTGCAATTGCCTGTGCAATTAATCCTTTTGTGCATTTCTTTCATTGTGTGCATAGTGTCAACTCTCACATAGCATATCACATGCTGAAAAAATCCAGAAACCTGCCTTGTTTTCATTTGCTCTGTTGTACATACACATCAGTGTCGTTTGTTGTGGTTTTTTTAAACAAAATTATCCATGAAAGCAATGCTATAGTGTTAAACTTATATCCCTCCCTTCTTTCCCTTCTCCCACACGCTTCAATCCTTCCTAAACCTGTTAAAGGTATATATAATCATTTGACTTTCCTGGCTTACTGCCATATTTATTACATGAACAGCAATGCACACCAGCACCTGTGAGCTTTATAAAGGTCTTATTCATCTGATGGGCTTGTGCAGCACTCGGCAAGGAGAGGAGGAGTATGTACCAATAGAGCAGGAGGAGATGCTGACCATGTGCTCATGGCAGAGCAGGAGGCAGGGTAGAGGATTTTTTGAGTCGAGCCCTCTTTTGTGCACTTTCTACTGATTGATGAAGGCGAGTGCTCATCGCAGCCACCACCCTCAGCTCTGCCACATACACATACAACGGTGTCTGTAGGTCATGGTCCCCTCTGGATTTGTGTGTTAAAAGGACAAACACGGCCATCAGCTCTGACCACTGTCCTGTGCCTGCAGGGCAGGGACTGTCTTCCTGCCACCACCAGTGCTTGAGAGAGGTGGCAGTAGGACACGATGTCTGACTTTATGTGCACAGTCACTCTTGTGCATCAGCAATCAATAGGACAGTAGTATTTGTTGTATTTTGCTCTTTTTTTTTTTTTTGGCAAATAAATAGGAGAATCATATGAACAGGAAAATAGTTCACAGAACATTTCTCTTCCTGTGGGTATACACATGCACCTGCACAAGTTTATCTTGAAGCTTGACATTCTTTATGCTGAATTATTAAATTAGTTGCTTGTTTTTGTTGGTAATTTTGAGAAATGTTCTTGTGATTTTTTTGTCAGTCCCTTTAAAGAAAGCCAAAGTTATATAAATTACTTTAGGACTGGTATAAAAGTGCTCACACTATGTTGTCTCTAATGAATTTAATCAGTGGAAGTTTTTTTGTGAAGAACAAGACCTACTGAAATTAAATGCTCAACACACTCCTCCTGCGTTCTGCTCTGTTCTCAGTGTTTACATGCAGGTGACCCTAATTTTAAGATCAGTGAGATTCTCTTGCTTGCAAAGAACATGATTAATTAACTGAGGGGCAGTAATTCTTTAATCAGTAACCAGTGCAGACTGTTAGCAGCCCAGATGAATCAGCCTGATTATGCATCCACAGAGGCACCATCACTGGCATTTCTCTTTCTACAAACGGAGCCTTTGCTGGTGTTCTTGGGTAGCAGAGTCCTGCAAGAGGCAGTGGTAATGAAATGTCTGAGGTAGATATTGTCTTTTGGCAGTGGGAAGCTGGGCTTGAGTCTGAAGCTCTGCAGAGACATGCCACCCCTCTAGTGTGAGTTCAAACTTTGATGGAGGACTACTTTAATTGGAGGTGAAATGATTAAAAGAGCTGTGGATTTTTCTTCCCCTCTGCCAGAAGAGAAGCACCGTCTAGCTAGGGTAGGATGTGTCCCCCCTTTCCATAGCAATGCTCCTATCATGCTGCCAGAGAAATAAACTGGGCTTAATTTATGATTCTGTACTACAAGATGGTGATGTGCAGGGAGTATGAAGATATGTGGTCCTTAATGGATACAGTTCTGTTGGCAGAACTTTGAGTGCTCTGAATCCCCTGGTGGAGCTCCACTTGGTCCTGGGCTTTGCTATGCTATGGTGGAGTACAGCTTTGCTAGTGCAGGGTGTGTCAATTTGATGTGCTAGTAGTCCTGTAACAGTATGGATTTTATACTACAATCATGTTTTTGCCACAGCTGTATGAGGGAAAAGAGCGTAGGTTGCCTCCCTTCCCACCCCAGGCTCAGGCCAGCTGTAGTTCTGGGTTAAATCCTCAGCAGAAAAGGGAAGGTTGCTCAGGACAGAGAGTTAGATAATGAGGGTTGCTGAGTTTTTCAAGAAGCAGTTATGGTTGTTTGTTTTTTTCTTTAATCACAAGTCAGGTTAATTTTTTTTATTTGCAAAAGTCGGTGGAACTCTGCTGCTATAAAATCCTATTAAGAAACATCATACTTGAACTCCAGCTTCTGGTTTTAGTAGTGTTTTTCAGGTTTTTCCTAAGATTGTGTTTCTGTTAGTGTGTCAGTAACAAAGATGCACATTTGCAATCTCATGTAGTTTGAGAAGCCTTGAAGGTATTTTCCACTGGATAAGATCTGTTTTTGAGAATGTCATGTGTTTATTAGAGGTTATCAGATCACATCCCTTATAATTTTCTCAGAAAAACAATCAATTTCTCAGAATGAAGTGGCATTGGAAAAAAAAACCCCAAACATTCAAGTGTTTCCTAATATAGTGCACCTTAGCCTATCTGTCAAAGTTTTTTTTCCCTTGTAACATCTATTTGCATAGTGCCTAAGTGCCGAAGTGCATTTTCCTAGTGTTATGGGTTGCATGAAATATAACTCAGAAAAAGTGCAGTACACCTTCTACAAAGGCTTCATATAAGCCTTAAGCGCCACTTAGAGTTTAATGTAAGCCCTGTTTTGATGGGCTGAAGTGGGACACCTGCTGACTCTGCACAGTGATTAATTTCACCTCTACGGCTGGAGTCGCAATTGGTGTTAATAAGGGGATGGCTTACAGAGAAAGCAGGCAGCATGAAGACAAGTGTGGAGGCCCTGCCTTCAACTGGAAACAGTAATAAGTGTAGTGTGCTAAATTTGACATGGCTTTTTTATAGCTTGTGAAATACAGGAATGGGTAGGCCTGTCAAAAAATAAATGAAGGCATATTTTCTGCTTTGCGCTGCTTAGAGTGCAGCTCAGCAACAAACAGCAGTAAGCAAGCCAAAGGTAGGGATGAGAAAAAGTGTCAGGATAAATTTGGGAAGAGGGCTCCTGAGATGCCGAGCCCAACCCCCAGATTGCAGGCACCTAAGCCTTTTTATAAACTCATAAAGCTTTAAAGCTCTATCTTATTAGGTGATTTTGGCTCCTCTATGCAAATAAGCTCAGTACCATGTCCTTGTCTTTGTGCTTCAGACCTCATTAATTTGAGGCAATTTATTTCGGAGACCAGTAAGAGATGTAGTTAGGAAGGAGGTAAAAGGGTCAAAATATTCAGCTTAGTGGATGAGTTTTGGGTAAAGTTTTGCAGAGATGTAGATTTCTTTCTCATATCTATGGAAACAGGAAAAGAAAAGATGGGAAGACTGATGCCTTTGGCAGAACTGAAAGGAGAGAAGACACAAAAAGAGAGTAAGTGAAAGATGTAGGAAAGTGTTGCACTTTTTTTTCAGTCCATAAAACAAAGAAGAGAAGACTTAATTTTTGAATTCTGTTTGTAGAATATAAATACTGTGTTGAAGGGGAGCAATTTTTTAATTCACTGATTGTCGGTGGAAATTCAGGGCTAGTCTTATGAGAGCTGAGCACTGAGCAGTAGCGAGCACTGCAGAGCACTTGTGTGATACTGTGACAGCAGATGCAGAAAGCAAATGTCTGCTGTATTCCTCATCACTCATGGGCCAACTTCATGCCTGAAGAACAGGCCAGGTCTGCGTGTATGTTGTTAAGACTTTGAAGTGTCGTTGGCAATAGGGAAGGGAACATATCTGAGTCCTCTACATCACCTCCATCCTCCACAGAGTGCTCCCGTATGGTACCAAAGTACACCCCAAGGGATGTGCAAAACAGTCCATTAGAGTGCAGGAAGAAAATACTTTTATTCCTTTGATTTAAGAAAAAGAATTAGTACATCTTTATCTCATCCTTTCTTAATTTCTATTTTTTTGTATATGCTTCATAATGTATGTAATATATCATTACAGTACTGCACATATATAATTTATAAATACATAGGTATCCATACATTTGGGGAGGGCTGATCAGAAGTGTTCTACTGAGAAAGAGGAAATGTAACAAATTTAATTGACAATGGACAGTGGATTTTTTTCATGCAGAACTACAGCATGCTGTGGACAGTACTCTGAAAGTCTTGTGTAGAGATGTTCATCCATCAGAGAAGTGCAGAGCTAAAAGGGCTTCTTCAGATTGTTTTGGGATATGGCTGAGCATGGCAGTGAAGCTGGAGTGCTGGCACTGTCCATTTCTACATCTGGGTAAAGCATTTACAAAGGAGAGGGGGTTTAGGAACAGGAACAGTGTTGTCACAGTAACTATAAGAAGTGGGTTAAATCACTTATTTAGACATTAAGAAGTAATCTTCATGTTGCCCAGATTACTGATATTCTTCACCCTCAGCCACCCTAGTGCCTGTAGAGCAAGGCCAAAATCCTTACATTGCCTTTATGATGCTCAAGCCTTATTGCTGCTTTCCAGAAGTCAGTTTTTGTCAGCCCTTCTAGTGCTCTGCAATACTTTTTTGTTCTAGCAGCACAGCCAATTAACACAACCACATCAAATGAGATTACTTGCAGAGTGGGTCTGATGCAAACCCCACTGAGGTCAGCTGAGGAACTCCCATGGTCTTCAGCACATTTGGTGTAAGGCCCAGAATAAAGGGCTTGTTGAAATAGTGTTTGAACGAGTCCCTTGCTCTTTTCAATAGATTTGATTGAGCTGTGCTAACAATTTTTTCCAACTGGAAAGAAACAGATAACAGCGTGTTTGCATACGCGCCTGTGCTCTCCTCCTTTCCCCCACTCCTCCCTGCACGCACATGTGTTTAGCACAGAGGCAGACGCGTGGTTGTGGCAACTAACTGACATGAGGCAGCATATCTCTGCTGAAACTGGGACTCTGTTTGATGTAGTTGCAGTCAAATATGCTCAATTTGAATACGAGATTTTTTTGAAATCTATTTTTATGCAGATTTTAAAGCCTGTAAGGTAATGAGTCAATAAGACAGCTATTAACACTTCAGTCTTTCTGATACCCGGAATAAGAGAAAGAGATGTATAAGGTCTAGCTGTTGTAGATTTAGCCAGCCTTTTCACACTTGGGCTGTCAACTCTGGTTTATATGCTGAGTTTTGTGTTTGAGTAGTTCCAGATTTTTGCAAATGTGCGGTTCAGCTACATGAAAGACTGTTCAAGTGTGTTGAGATGTGCACAGTGATATTTCTTGACTCTGTCCTTTGTCCGTTTCCGCATTTATATTTCTCTGATAATATTTTTTTTTGAGGCAATCACACAATAACTTTCACTGACCTTAAAAATGATGTGATAGGACTGCCAGTCATGACTGTCCTCATGTTTTCTCTGTATTGATCACAGCAGGCTTGAATAACGAGCTTCAATTTCTGTCTTTAGTGCAGGCTGTGGAAGCACTATGTCCAATTATTTGAAAGAAAAAACCAAAATGCTTGATTATATATTTTAGAAAGGAATTTTCTGTTTTCATGTAAGGTTCTGGGATAATTGACATATATACTAAATCTTTTGTTCATTTCGCTTACCCCTTTCAGGGTTTGAACTTAGTTAGCTGGGTTAGTCTGAGAGTTGCCTGTGTACAAACACAGGATGGTATTAAATGTATAAAGCACGCCTAACATTGACTTATTTATGAATACTCTGACTCACTAATTATGCATGACAGTGCAGATAATTAGGGTAAAATGATAAAGACAGTTGTATGTCTTGGCTGTGTGAAAATCATGTCTCTACTCTTCAAATTACAGCTTTTGAGGGCTAAAGAAATTTTATACACAGGACAGGTGGGGTAAACCCAGCAGTTCACTTGTTGCCTTGCAAGATGCTCAGTAGACACATGGCAATCTGCTTCCTGCTGACTCGGCATGTCTCAGGGTTGATCCCTGTGTTGGTGAGATGGGGCACCAACACTGTACTCTCTCAAAGCCCTGCACCGCTTTCTAAGGTGCACACAAATCCCCCATTGTTCATCTCATGCTTCCTCTCCTCTATTTTTTCTTCCTTCTATACATTGTTATTTACTCCTTGAGTTACAAGTGCAGCAGCCAGCAGTTTCAGCTGGGTGTTTCTGTCATCTTAAGTCTTCTGACCAATGTAATCATAACTTATTTACTCTATCTTCAAATACCTGTATTTGGACACTTACACATACCTAATGCTATGATTTTTCTTTCTTTAAAAGAGTCGTATGCCCGCAACTTCCATTTGTTTCTGGAGAATTTCTGTCTAATGCCTGGTTAAGAGAGAACCCCTTTACTTGGGTAGTTGAGTGTTGATTTAGGAGCTTTGTCTTTTGACACCCAAGTTTGAAAAATGTGGCTCCAGGCAGTGTTGCAAACTATATAATCTTTATAATGAGAGAAACACTGAAATACGTTTCTAATATGGGGATAATGTGCTGTGTAATATGCAGCCTCTGGGTTACTTGTTTTGGTTTTTTTGTTGGTTTTGTTTTTTTTTTAATTAAATCCAGGAAAGTTTGTTTTGGTTAAAATCTTTGTAAGCTGAGAGTTGTGGAGTACCATTTGTGCGCAGAACTGCCATTTTGCTGCCTGAACAGAAACAAGACTACATCCGATTCACTGGCAAACTGGATAAGCTCGAGCAGCTAATATAGATTCTGTAATTACTGCATGCTTGGGGTTCCTCAGCTGCCTGACCTGCCATACCATGTTTTGTAAGCACTACATTATCTTTTAAACCATTATCTTTTAAAAGCTGCCAGTAGCATTTGGGAGACACAACCTAGTCTATCACCAGCCACGACTTGCTAAGGGAACAATAGGAACCAGAGCAGCTTCAGATGACTGGTCTGAGGATGTTTCATAATGGCCTCTGAGTCATCTCCCATCTATTTTTTGCAGTGTTTCACCAGCCAGGTGCAGGCAAGTCTCAGACACCCTTTGACCAACATGCCAGCAGCTATAACTGTAAAAAATGCTTTGTCTAAGCTCAGATAAAAGCAGATAAGCCAGTACCCAAATTTTATCCCGTTGCCTTATACTGCCATCAGCCCCTTCCTTTTCTCCTTCCAGAATGGTGGTTTCTACCATCACAGGTTCATCTTTCACTGCTTTGCTCCATAGCAAGAAAATCTGTGATAGGGTGGTTGCATTTCAAAGCCTGTGCCAGCGGTCAAGCAACAGGAGACAAGTTGTACCACTGCAAGAAAGGGCTGTGCTC
Source organism: Campylorhamphus procurvoides (assembly GCA_013396655.1). NCBI lineage: Eukaryota > Metazoa > Chordata > Aves > Passeriformes > Dendrocolaptidae > Campylorhamphus > Campylorhamphus procurvoides. The sequence goes on along the minus strand of WBMV01001384.1, from coordinate 1,608,747 downwards.
TGTTATAAAATACAACTCTGTTCATATAGACTTGTTTCAGAGTCAAAAAAGGAGCTGTTCTTCTGGCTTTGATCTGTCAGGAGAGGAGAGTAATAACTCAATTTTTTAGGAGGTTTAATCCCACAGATGCCCTGGTCATAGTAATAAATATTGGGTGCAATATATGCTGCTAATGGAATAATTAATCCTGCTTGCCTGTATCTCATAGAGTGGTCAACCAGTGCATGCATGACTGCTGAAGGATACATGGTCTCTTCTAGATGTTCATGTTTTGGAAGTGATAATATGCCTTATAAAGTCTAGTATTACAAGGAGGTTAGAAGAACAAGCTGTTTCTCAGTTTATTTTATTAAGAATTTTTTAGAGGTTCATTATGACAGTATGTCTTTTAGAAAGTTCTCTTATACGTTGGAGAGGGCGTTCGGGTGCACTGGCTCTGAAATGGTAGTTTTGCTACTTTTTCCCCTCTTCCTTAAAAGATGCTTTAGGTTACTGGTAGTTGGTGTAAGTTGGAAATGATTCTTTTCAGCAGTTCATACATCCACACGTGCTCATCCCCCTGTACATGGAGAGGGTTGTGCAGAGTCCTCTGATGATGTGGTGCTGTAGCTGTAAGCTTCAAAATGGTGACTACACTGTGGTCTGGCATTTGCCTGTGGCTGTGCCCTTTAATAATAAATATTCCCCCATGAAGATGAAGTTTCTTTTGTTGTTTTCCCCCTTTCCTTCAAAGAATCACTAGTAGTTGCCTGCTGGTTTTTTTCAATGTGATGATTTTTAAAAAAAATATTTATTTTAAAAAATGAATGATTGGATTCCCAAATAAGCTTTATTTGTCATGAGGAATGACTTTAATTGGTATGACTTATCTTTCGTCCCAGAGGTTTTTATGCTTTCTTTAGATCGAAGGCTACATGCCCTAAAATATGTTTAATGAAACATATCCTGTAGAATAAGGTAATACATTAATGACCAAAGGTCAGATTCTAATAAGCTTTTAATGCAAAAAAGCCTAAACTTATCTGGGACTGCTTGGCTAATTGTTAGCTGGCTTGGTATCTTTGCTTAGGCTTTCATTGAAGAGGTAAAGTATTTGTCTTTGCAGATAAGCTGTGAACAATTTCTAGTCAAAGCTTTTTGTTGCTGTCTTTAGCTGTGTGACTGTATCGGTGTGGAAGTGGCCACTGCCATGACTTTGTCACTGGTTTATATGGATAGCACAAATCCCTCCCTGATGGAAGAGGAGGAAAACAGTCCCTCTTACATCAATAGCAAATAACAATTAGAGCAATAGTTCATCACTTGTTTATTTATAGACCAGAATGAGCTATGCTTCCATCTAGTTTGACTTCCTGTTTTTTCAGGCTCTGTGTTTTCTTTTAGACTTTGTAGGGGGAAGTGCTGTGTGGTGTGGGATTTTGTTTTATTGTCTTTTTCTCTTCCTGAAAGAAAGAAAGGGGAGTCTTCTAAAAGCTGAAAGCTGCAATGAGTCCATTAGCCTCCTTGGTAAACTGTTCTAATCTTTCTGTGCCCTCCACCCTAAGAAATGGCATCTGAATTCAGGGTTTCATTTCTATGATGTCTATACCCAACTCTCTGAATGGTTTAGCTTTGTCCTGGAAGACACTGTTCGGGCTTGTTCCTGTGTATTTTTAGGGAGCAGTCAAGGCACTTCTCAACTTTCTGTTCATAGTTTGGATCAGCGAGACCACTGCTGGTGGTGTGTGATGCCCAACAGCTACCAAACAGCTGTCAGGACAGGTTTCCAATGATCATGACCATGACCATGCCAACAACTCTATGGCACCAGGATGCTAGAGAGAGTCTGTGGACACGTTTCTTAGTACAGAAAATCTGGGTTCAGATTTAAGTGGCTATAACTCGTGATTGCTTTTATTAGCAAATAAGAAACTATCTCTGTAAATCCTCCTGGTAAGAGTCCTGTGGATCAATACATCATGATTATCAGGCACATTTTGTGGCCAAGCATCGAGCCAACTTTTAGCTTGTCTAGTTTGGTTTCATGTTTGTTTTCTAAATAGTTCTCCCATTTTCTGACGTAGTGGGATGTCTTTTAGGCAAGATGTCACGTGGTCCAGCGCTTCTAGGTCATCAGACTAGCCCAAGCAGATGCCATTTGAGAGAGTTGTATTTATCAACCATACCCATAGATCTAACAGAAAAAACAACCCTAAACCCACCCCAACCCACAATGAAAGGCTTGTCTGGAAATATTGAAAGGCATTAGTTATTTTTGTAGACCCTTCTTGTATTTGTTAATGGCATCCCAAAATGATAATTCCATTATTTTATGTAAGGATGATGTCAGGCTTATTGTTACCTCTGTTTTCCTCCTGGCCCTTTACATTTTGGGATCATACTGGTAGTCCTTTAAATGCTCTGAGTTGTGCTAGTGCTAAAAATCAGTATTAGTGCAGAGCATCTTAGCCATTTTTTCAGACATATGTTATCTGATGCTACTCAATTTTGAAAATGTTCACATTCAGCAGGATGCTGCCTTGTTTGTTGGTATTTGCTGTTGTATAAGAAATGATTTTTGAAAGTATTGTTTGTCTAAATACTTATGACTGTGGATACAAAAGAGAAACCAATCAGTTTTCTAAGTCACTTCATGTAGGCATCTGCCTGATTCCTTCTTCACGTAACTTCCATTTTTCTCTTTCTGCTTCAGATCATCTTTAAGGTTGTTTTTTTTTTTCCAATTTTATCTTGAGGACAGGGAAGTTGCCACAGCAGAGTGCCTTTACACCAACATGTGTGGTCCCTAGGCTAATGTGTAGACATGGGTGAGTTCTGGCCCTTTGCAGGGACTGGAAATAAAAGGAGTTGAGAGGGGCTAGGTTATCCCGTGGGCAGCCTAAACAGTAGAATAAAAAAACCCCTAAATGTAGCTATTCCTACTGTAGTGTCAGAGTAAATAAAGCAACCACTGTGCAGAGTGGGATGCCAGTATGGAAATGTGCAACTTTATGTAGGCCTTTACATTGCAACCAGTTTTCACTTACCACCTGGGGGAAGCATTGAAAGTAAAGCTTATCTTCAGAGCTCTGGTAGTGGCCAGCAAGGGTAACCTTTTTCCAGGTTGCTGTGTTTGGCACAAGGTATGTTAGATCTGTGCACTACTACCTTTCACCAGGTTTGAGCAGATTTTGTTAATGCTTTCCTGAGTGTCTTTTTAATATTCTTCCAATTCAAAATTTCCAATCCGTTGCTGTTTTCTTGGCCATCGTTAGATCTTCCAGTCTAGCCTCTCTTATGACAGGCACTAAGCTTAAACTCCTCAGTGATAAGTAAAAGCATTTGTCTTGAGGTATCCAACTTCATCTTATGGTTAGCTCCTTAGAGAAAAACAGAAGCTGGAAATAACGATGCAGATCTGTAAAGAACCTTAGAAAATTTATCAGTGTTTTAGTTAGCACAAGAAATACACAAATTCATCTGCAATAATTAATGAACTCAATAATATCAGTCTCTTCCTCATATGTGGCTCAAGGTGATGCTGAAATCCTGCATCCCCTCTCCCTTCTCTGAGACTTTGGCTGAGAGGCCCTTTCCTCTCCCTCAGCAAACCTCTTTCTTCCCGCCAGGATTTCTGTCATTTGTATCATGTCTTCCTCTTATTCTCTTCTGTTGTCATTCCTTTTATTTTTATCAATTTCTTAATCTCTTTTAAAGCATCTGTATATCATCATCTAGTGCATTTCTTCTGCCTTAGAAAAGATCACTGATCTGCACCCAGGTGCTTGCAGAGGGTGAAGAGAACTGGCTTCTCCGGGTTTCAGCTCTCCTCTTGCCTCTCTTTGAAGGTGAATTGTTCATGCTAATGACTCGCTATCTTGGCTCCCTGTGGAATTTTAGTTCACGGTGGCAGTTAAAAAGTAATCGAATGACAGTGCTCAGACTTCCCTCCACTTTAGGGGACCTCATGATGATGATTTATTTATCATTTTTGTTTCAGCAGGAGCTATGAACCCCTGTCAAAGATCAGGGCCCTTCTGTGCACATGAAGGGTGTGCTGTGTAATGGAAAGATGGTCGCTGTCTCAGTGAATTTGCAGTTGAGGCGATAAAGCGTTTTGCTTTCATGTGCCAGGAGCATTTGAGACTGTTTAACTGAAGGAGTGAGGGTGAGCTGGGACAGGGGTGCAATAGCAGGTCCTTTGAGGGATGCTGTGAAGGGGATCTTTAATGGATTCGTACGGTACATTACTCGTGCAGCAGTATGTCAGATGTTAAAAACCCAAGAGTCAAAGGCACAGGCGACAGTAATAGACTTTTCCATTGTTAGCAGGGAGCAACGATTACGAATTGCATCCAGGAGCCTGCCAGATAAACAGTTCGTGAGAGAACATGACCAATGCAAGAGCAGAGATGCTTTATTAAAATTAGTTCTTCCTGTCATGTGCACAACTTCTTCACGGAGGGGAGGGTGGCGGGTGTGTGGATTATGGAAGATCCAGGCAAGTGGGCTGCAGAGTAAGCTGTCATGTGCTATGACACCGAGTAATTCAAATCAACTCTCTTCCAGGAAAGCCATTTCCATGTCAGCCCCTACATGGAAATTATCAGACTTGAACAAGGGTTTCCTTATGAAGTTAAGAGAATTATTCCTAAGGATTGGAATTTGTCTCTGTCATGGGGGAATGGCCAGAATGCACTTCAAAGTGCAGTCAAAAGATGAGATAATGTGAAACAAACACTTTTTTTTTTATAGCCAACAACCCAGAGAGGAGTGTGTCAGCTTAAAAAGTATATTTCTGTCTGAACAGTCCAACCTGCTGTTTTACAAGTAATGTGTGGTGCTACTGCATTTTTCAGTGATTAAAGAAGGAAAATACCTCTCAGTCCATTCTGCTCTGGGTTTGACACTTTGTGCATACCTAGTGTTGCTTTTCCTGTGTGTAGTCAGTTGCTCAATCTTCTTACGGCTTGAATAGGTGATTTGGAGCTCCAGGAAACCCCAATTGCCTTTGTTTTGCTTTTAATCTGGATGGCACTTGGGAGTAACACTTGAGCCTGCTTTTTTTTTAGGCAGTTTTTCAAGTTCAGAGGATCTCCTTGAAGTTTGCTTCCTGCAATCCTTTCATCCAGCCTGTTTGAAATTCTGCTTTTCCTTTGGCTTTGTTTGGCATCTATTCAACTATCTTCTGTTTTATAGTAGGTATCAGCTTTTGTTAGTGGTCCATGATAGCTTTCTCGGGCTGGTGATGGTGGTTCACTGCTCAAGCACTGAAAGGTGATTGAAATAATATCACTGTTCCTCCTGTCTCATGCCTGTGGTTGCCGAAGGGTATTCTATTAGTGCTGGGATAGGGAATAAGTTATGCACATTGCTTGCTGTATCTACTGTGTCTCTTATAAGGTGAGCTCACTGAATTACTCCTCTTTTCTGCGGGCTCAACTCTTGTCAGTCCACAGGTATTCAAGAAGTCATGAATAAGATGCAAAGGAAAAGAGGAGGCTGAGTTTACTTTCTGTATTGCCACAAGGCTTTGAACCCCACTTCTGTACTTCCCCTCTCTGTTCATGTGTGCAGGAGCCCTGAGGTTGGAAGGATTTTCTCTTCTTCCCTTCAGAAATTAATGATGTTTTTCCCTGGTGACTCCAGTGCTGGGCTTTGCTTTTCATGAAAGGAGCTCCAGACACCCTTTACTTTAAATCTGTTGGTATTAAATCATGCAGCACAACAGAGTCCTGGACTTGCATTGTTTAGATGCATGTATGGTACCTCCTCTTGTTCAATTTTGAGGCTGTGCAGCCAACACTGTGCTATTTCGTGACACAGCAGGTTGTCATTTGTTCCCTGAAGCATTCTCGCTTCCAGAGGGTCTTTCTATGCTGTCTCATGTGCCTGGTTCAGCCACCTGCTGGGACATGGGATCATGGCTCTAGAGGTGTTTGTCTGTCCTCTGTACCCAAATGATGTGAAAATGAAACTTACATGTGTAAAGCGTAATGTAATAGTTTGGTAGGGTTTTGTTATTATATGGGAAAATGAGAGAATAAGGGGAATGAAAATCTGAGCAAGAAATAAAATGGAGGCACCTTTTCTCCTCATGGCATCAGAGTACTTCTAGTTTTTGAGTCACAGGGAGCAGGCAGTGTCTCTAGTATTAATTTCAAGTTTATCGTAGGCTGTCTAGTATGTACAGACATTATAGGATCTTTCCTGTAATTAAGGCTCAGACAGACGTTGTCATTGTCACCCCCCTACTATAATGGATTAGAACTTGCATAAAATAACTAGCTATGAGCTGAGATTTTATGTGTGCTCTCAGACTGAGAGCCAGCACTTCCTTTATTTTTAATCTGGTTTACTTAATTATAGGTGGGTCTGAGAGCACCACAAATTAAGGTTGTATGATGCTCCCATTATGCATCTCTATTTAAATTGCTTTATCAAGCTCAAAGCATCTAGGCTTGAAATTTTCCAGGGCTGCTGTCTGCCTTAGGTGGAATTATTGAAAAATTTCAGTTAAAATAAACTCCATAATTTGTGACACAAATGCTAAAGAAAAATGTTTTGTTTATTTTGGGAATATTTTTGTGGTTTTTCCCTTTTTTTCTTTTACTCTTTAGAAGTGGTGTTTTGATTTTTATATTAGCTTTGAGGCAGGGATTCAATATTTGGTGAGAGTAGGTTTTGTGGGATTTTTTTTGTTTGTTTTTTTTTGTTGGTCAGAGGATTTAGTTTTTGCCTTTCTCATGCAAATTTGGGCAAATTTTAAGACTGAAAAATTGCAGTTAGCACACATTCACTGGAATCTCTTATGTTTACATATAATTAAAAGCTACTATTTCTGATTTTGTCTTTGCTAAGCATATTCCTACCCTTTGTCTGTGCAGAGGGGTTGATGGGCAGCAGGTCCCAGTCTTTATCTCTCCACCAGCCCTCCTCACCCACCACCTGTGTGCCATGCTTCTGGGGAGGAGCGAAAAGTTGTGTTTTGTGGCTGTGAAAGGGCTAAGGGAAGTGGGGACTTGTGCAAACAGTTTGGTAAGAATGGGTTTAGGTGAGGAGAAAGTGGGATAAATTGCTGCATGGAGGAGGGTGAAATGGCTGATACAAACCAGTATGGGACTGTGTTGGGAAAGGATGGGTTGGGGAGCTCATGGCAGGGTGTAAGAGGGGCAGTGCAGTCAGCTCAAGTGAGAAGAGTGGTTGGGGATGGTGGCATGGCTGCAGATGAGGAAGAACAGGGATGGGGCGATGCTGCCAGAGGAGCAGGTGAGGGCTCATTGGTGAGGTGTCAGCACCCAGCCAAAAGCCCAGAATTTTGGTTTAGGAACTCTTCAATTTTGCTGGTTTTTCTGTCTGAGGAAGTGTTAGAGACACCTTCCGGCAGGCTGGGCCTCGCAGCTCCATTGCGTGCAAGACAACCCACTTCTTCTGTTAGCTCCACCATTAGCTCACTTGGCAAAGGTCTCTGCCATAGTCCTAGGGTCTTTTGATGACTTCTGATGATGCAAAATGATGCAATGCAATGTATTTTTAATGGCCTTAAACACATACACACACCCCCCTCCCCCCCAATAACTTGCACAGAAAATTACTTTAAAGACACATTATTGACGTTGTGGAGTCAAGCCCAGACAAGTTAGGAAATGCCAGGACAAAGCTGGGCTGTGTACCATTAATTCAGGCTCTCTGAACACTATGAAATGATCTCTGGTGCTCTTCACATCTGTCTTTGGCTGATAGGACTTCTGCCATATTCAGTGCACTATATGGATAACTTACGTGTACTTCCTTGATGTTAACTTAATAAATAAATAGAATTATTTCATGTGCTGTGTAATTGGGAGGTATGAGCATTTATCCAGAATTGTCTAAAGGGAGGAGAATTGTCTCTGTAGTCTGTCACAGCTGCTCATTTGAGACTACGAGAGGGGAAGATGCTTGGAGATTTGTTCCAGTAATTCTTTTTGTCCTTGTTTTGGTACATGCTACTTATATACTGACAGGCTGGTCTAAAAAGGAGGATAGGACTGTGTTCCCACCTCACCTTCAGTTAAGGAAGATGCCTCAGGCCCAGAAGCCCTGGGAGCTATTGAGCCTCTTGAAGCAGTTTTGTTTTTCCCAGGGTGCAACTTCACACAAACCTTGTTGCTAGCTGGTTCTTGATAGCACTGAGGGGCTCTGCATTCACTGTTGCTGCTGAGGAACGCGGTGCAAGACTTGAACTCTAAAACCAGCTCCCTGACAGCAACAGACATCGAGCAAGTTCTGTGATGGGCTGCAACTGCATGGAGCAAAATATGGAAGGCAACTGAGGTAGGTATGCTCTAGTGGGAAAGCAGCGTGGCTTTGCCTGCACAGCATATCCCTACTTGATGTGTATGCTAGACAACATTTGGGAGTTCAGCCACCACAGCACTGCATCCCCCTTTTGACCCTAGGAAATAATGACCCAGTGGCCAGGATGATCAGGCTCCCAAGCAGACTTTCCTCCCTCAATTTAAATACAAAACTGCATTCTGCATCCATACAATTAGTCCTGGTATGCAGAAATGGTTGAGATGCATACAGAGACTGGTGCCATGTTTTCTGCAAACGGAGTTGCATCACTAGGATGTAACTCATGTAACAATTAGGGAGACTAATTAAGTTGAAACTTCATGTCCTTTTAATTAAGCAATTAAGGTGTTCATTTGCAAAATGAAGATATGTAATTACTTGAGGAGGGAGGAAAAAAGCTCCATGAAATTTTACTGTGGTTTCTGAAAACTCTGTTTATAGCAATGCACCTGTTTTTGCAAACTTCAGTCTTCCAGAAGTTTGAATTGATGCAAGAACATTTATGGTCTTGAGGTGGTACAGTTTTCTTCTGTATGTCTTACAATATCTGTCTGAATAAGCAGGCACTTGAGGAAATTAGTCCTTAAGAAAGGTGGTCCTAGGGAGTGAAAGGAAGGCTTGGTCTGTGTTTAAGGCAGTGTGGTTGAAACAGGAGAGCTGAACTTAGCTATCAACTCTGACACAGGCTTCCTGCAGACATTGTGGATGGCCTCATGAATGCAGCAGACCTCAGATCTGCTGTGGGCAGTCACCCTGGTGAGGAGACCATGCACTGTGGTCATGTGGGATGGAGCACCCACCTCCTTTCCCAAGGGTGTATGTTGCTGTAAGGAGGCAACAGTCTCTGCTGCTGTTGAGCTCCACCGTTCTGTTGAAAGGTGTTGAGCCAACAAAGAAGGGCTGAAGCTGTGGATTTATGACTCTTGTTCATTTCCTCTTTATTTGGAAAAGTCACTGCCCAGTGTGAAGAGGTTGCACTCTCAGAGAGGTGATGAAATATTGTCACTGACCTGCTGTACAGACCATCTGTCTCTCTCAGGGCTACTCTGGAAGATGGGCAAGTGTGCTGCTTTTTCTGTATGGGCTTTTTAATTTAATTGGCCTTGATTCACTGCTAATTTTTTAAAACTTAAATCAAAGCAACCCTCAAAACTTTAAATACACTGTGACGACCTGAAGCCTTACTGCAACCAGTCCCTTGAGACTATCCGTTCTCTTAAGATAAGAGACACTAAAGAAATTGCTCAGCAGACCAGAACAGTATGGATTAAAAGATGATTGCTAACAGATAGATGAGGTATAAATTTAATATTGGGCATATAATTTGGCCTTTCCTGCACATTATTCCTGATGTATTAGCAAATATTTCAATGAAATAATATCCTATGGTAATTTAGGTTTTGCAGCTGGAAAACATCTGCCCTTGTGGAGGCAGATGGTACAAGAGTGTGCAATGTCTTTCTTTTTTTTTTGGTGCAATTATGTCAAAATTAAGGCACTGTGAGCGCATGCAAGTGATTAAAGAAAGCAAGTGTTACATGGAACTGCTCATTATCCCAGAAACTGCTATTATAGCCCTACAAATTCATAGTTAAAAATTGTAGATTTGTTGAGCTTGAAAATTAAATTGCAGTACTCAAATACCCTTATCCCAAACTGACTAAAGTGTGTCTTGAATATTACCTTTAGGAATGAACCAAACTTACACTTATGGATACTCTGTATCTCTTTTTGGAAGTATAGCAGTCATTCCATACTCTTAGCTTGATATTCTACACAACCAAGCACATTTTTTTCAGGAAACCTCTCTATTTCTACCAGGGGTACTGCTAGGTAACAGTAAAGGACAGTTGGGTGGCCTGTGTTGACCAAGGGAGAGTGGTTTACTTTCCCTGTTTTTCTCTTCTCTGGTTCAGGGCTTGCCTGTCTTTTGGAGGTAGGCAGCTGATTTAATTTTGTGGCTTTCTCTGTGTTTGTTTCCATGAGTGCACTTTCTGGAGGTAATAACCAGAGGTGGCTGTATCCTTCTGAGGTGGTATCCCCTTCGGCTGCAATACTCACCCACTTGCAGGGCCTGGGTTCTGTGTGTTCCTCTGTCGGAATGGGACCAGATAATGATTTTCTATCTTAAATATCCTGAGCATAAGACAAGAGGAACGACTTCTGTGATGTCAGCTCTCCACTGATACTGCTGTGGTATTTGTAATGCAAAGTTTCCCAGAGAGAGCTGAGAGCAGAAAGTCTAACTGTAGCCAGCTTGAGAATGATATCAATGTTTAGGTGAGACTGCTCCCAGGAATACTTATGTGTTTTTTCATGTGCTGTCATTGTAATGCTGGGGAGGCTACCATTATTTTGGATATTATCACTCCTTTGTGAGCAAAATACATCCCAACATTAATGAAAATCTGGTATAGGTATATGTAAATAGAAGCAAATAGGTAAAAACACATGGTGATTATTTCTTGTTTGGCTGGAATTATATCCATTATCTCAGCAAAATACTTTGTTTATCCTCTCAGTCTTGCAAAATAATGCACCTCCCAACTCTGAGATTAAATAACATAATGTTTTTTATCTCAGTGTCCTAGTTTAGTTTTCAGATATTAGGTTGTGCATTACTTACATGTAGAAGGAATGATATGCTTTCTCTTTTGAGAGAAATTTGGGGTAATTTTAATAGTATACTGAACTCTATGATGCAGAATTGGAAGCTCTGTAATGTTATCTGCTACACAAATTGATGGCACTTAGGATAGGTTGTGTAATACTTTTCCTTGCAGTACTGATCAGTACTGACCTGGCTGGGCAGATGGCTAATTCTGTTGATTATATATCCATCTCAACCTATATTAGTTATCTGTTTCTCCTTATTTTTTTATATGATGTTTTGTGGAGAGAGGTTAATATTTCACAGAACTTTTATCTGCCATGCTGGCATACAGGAATGTATTTGGCATGCTAACTTTCTTTTAACAGTTGTGTTTAATATATACAGAGAGCGTCTAGCTCTGAGAGGCCATCTGAACATCTTCAAAGGGTTATTGAATTGTTTATCGATCTACTTCATTACTGCTGTTCCTGGTTCCTTTTGATGTCGTGTCACTTGGTTCAAAATATAATGCCAAGCTTTTAAATTAATAGTTGTGCAGGAAGCCCTGCATGTGTAAATATTAGGGTATGTTTCTTCTTTGAGTGAGAATGTGCTAGATTGTCCAGTAAATATTGCTGCCATCAGAGTTTTATCTTTTTCATGCTTCTCACTTTACATAAAGACCCCTTCCTCTCTTCTTCTTAAGAAAACTGAAGTGTCTGGGGTTTTATCTTTTAGGTTTTGTAACAGTCTAATCTCTTATTCTGCCATTGGAAGCTTACAAGTTCCCTGATTAGGGAAAGAAATTGATTAATTTCCCCTCCCTTCCTTTAATCTTTTCCATGTGTTTCGCTTACATTTGTTAAATTTGCTAGCTAAAAGTGCATACTGATTTTTTCCCCTTTAATTAATTTATTTAATCAATCACTTTTTGAAGCTTTTTAAGCTTCTGGAATAGACAACAGTCCATGGTAAGGAGTTGCATAGGTAGTATGTTTATTTCTTGGAAAAGTGTTTAATTTTAATCCTGCTACCTGAATATGCATTTGTGGATTTTATTATTAATTTTTTAATCAGTAGGTAATAATTCTTAATTTATTTTCTAAGCTGTGCAGGATCTTAAATATATTTGTCATAGCCTTCATCAGTTGCTTCTTTTTTCCGTGATTAAGATTATAGCCCGTTTGCTTATTCCTTGTACAGAAGTTGTTCCATATCTTTGGTCATCTTGGTCACCTCTCAGTACCTCTTCTGTTTCTAGATTTGGCATTTGATTTAGCCTTTGTAGTCCATTGGCTGATCTTCTATGTTTAGTGTGTACCCACAGCAACAGCAGTAGGTTGCCTGATAACCAGATTACTTTGTGATAAAATAATGCAGAAGTGTGTTAAGTGGCAGTGAGAAATAAGACTTCCTGCTGGTGATAAGGTAGACTTGGACTGTTTCATTTAGCTCTCCAGACAAATGTCTTTGCCGACAAGGCAACCCTGCCTGTTTGCATTGGTCCAGCTTCTAGCCCACCATGTTTTGTGCACGCAGCCCTATCAGTCTTTGGTCACTTGCATACTGTTTTTTTTTTCTGTAAAACTGCAGCTATTTCAACAATACTGTTGAAATAATTGTGAAATCATAGGATAGCGCTAGATGTATTTGTTGATGAGATTCTTTTTTATTTTTTTTCTTTTGCTGACCTCATCCTTTTGTTGTTATATTTCAGTGTGTAGCTGGACTACAGTGCTTCTTTCTCCCATCTCATTGTAAACTGAGGCTTCTTACCTTTCAAAAACTTACCCCAAATGTAGTTGAATGAAAAGCAATGGAGAAAACCATGTTGGGAGAGGAAAAAGGGAAAGCAAATTCTCAGCTGTGTGGAGCTGCCAGTAACGTTCAGAAGCTGACAATGATGAACTGCTTGTCTAAGCATAAATAGTCTTCACAGTCTGTGTGTTACTTGCCATGTGAAATTGGGCTCACTGTACTCAATAGTTTTGTTCCTTTTTAAATATTTGGGGATCGCATCATTTACTTTGTCTAGGGTAAGTGTCTGTTGCAGTCACTCTTCCCTTTGCTGTACATGAAAACCAGGAGTCTACAGTGTGTCTGGTCTTTAGTGAAATGAGCAGTTAACAGTAGCCTGGCCCGGTGTTTTGTCATGTGCCATGTATTTTACTGTGAAAACATCAGCATAGAATGCTGCGAAATTGACAGGTTTCCATTGACATGGATTTTCATCTTTTTCACTGTTTACATACTGAAGATGAGGACTTTGCTATGACACAAAGACACTTTAGGAAGATTTCAAACAACAGCAGCAGCAAAAAAAATAAATTCTCTCTTTGGGGAAGAAAATGTATCATGTAGGCTGTTTTGTCATTTTAAAGTTAAAACATTTCTTTTCCCAAGAGTATTAGCTGAGGAAAACCTCATATTTTTTAAAGCAGTTAAGTAGCCAAGAAGTCAATAATATGTATAAAATGTGTAACAAATGTTGACTTCTGTGCCTTTACTCCACGATACCCTGGCATATTTGAAATAGTGTCCTTGCAGAGACTGAAGAAACATAATTTCTATTGAGAAGCTTTGTGCCTATGAAGGTTTGTACTTCTCCATTAAAAACCCGAAATTGTTGCTATTTAAAAATGATTAAACCTTTATCTTCTGAATATGATTTTTGTAAAATATCTTCACAAAAGAAAGCCCATAAACTGAATAAGCACTGTGCTCCAGGAAATCTCAGGAAACAGAAATACTGAAAACTGCTGACTTGATATTTAAGTCCCATTTTGCTTTGCTAATCATGTGAGATCTAATTCTTTTTATTTTATATATTTGATTTCACAGCACCATTCTTTCCTATCCCTCTTGCTGGAGGAAAGGACCATTTGCTGACACCAACTCTTCTCTCCTGCCTCCTCACTGAACCCCAAGAATTGTGTGCTGTTTGCCCATTAGGTTAAACCAGAGTATTCCTGTCTGCATCATGTAAGGTCATTTCAAATGAGGCATATGTCAATTATTGGAACTGAAGGAGATGTCCAAATCATAGCAATGTGTTAGTACAATCTTTAGAGTTATCAAGGCTGTACAGGGGGATTAAGAGAGAGCCAGCCCATCAGGATCTAAGGGCACTGCTTCTTCTGTGTCTTAAGTCATTAAGATGACCTGCAGACTCAATAGACTAAAGCAGTTGGTATTGCAACACCTGCACTATATGTAGCTCACAGTTTTTATTTTGGATTAGATTTAATTTGCTCCCCAGGTCTAAGCAGTCTCACTGCACTTGAGATTCAAAGCTGAAGGACTGCTTTTTACTGCCTTGATAAGAGATGAATGATTGGAGCAGAGCTTCAAGTTCAGTTTCCTCTCAAAAAAATATGGTTGCATGTCCAAAACTGCCTCGGGTGCAGAACCACCATGTGGAGGGAGAGCTTTAAAACTACCCCATTGCTCTAATATGTTAGTAGACATAGCCTTTACTATCTTCAAGATCTTTTAGTCAGGTCCTCCTGGTGATGGTGTGCAGCATAACAGTGGTAAGTATTATTGTGTCTTTGGGTAATCAAAGCTGCTGCTGCGAGCTCCTGCTCTTTCGGGTTTCACTAATTGAAGTCCATTGATTTAAATCCATTGTTTGTATTAAGAAAGGGGGAGGAGAGGGAGAAAAAAGGCTCTGGGGTTGGGTTTTTCTTTTTTTCCCCCAGTGTTGTCCCTGTCAGCATGCCACAGTTTCATCTGAAACAAGGGATGCATGAAGCTTTTCAGTCTGGGTTTTATTTCTCCGTTTTTTTTTTATATTTGTTTAATTTGCTAACTGGCCTCTACAAATCACTTAATCAGCATATTTGGCCCAAATACTAGGCTTGACTTGAACATACTGACAATGTCTTGGCTCATGGACAACAGAGACTAGTTTGAATTCTTGTTCTGTGATCTGTGTAGGTAGAGGTGATTGAAGAAGAAAATAATAGTCTGAAAATCTGTCGTGTTCCTTTCCCAGCTGTGCCACAGAAGTCAAACCCCAAATGCTTTTTTTGATCTCGTTTGTAACCTCATGTAGCTTTGGAGAGTCATTTTTGACTTACAAGACCCTCTGTGGGAAGAGTAGCAATTCTCTAATTCTACTGCTCAATTTGCAGGTCTGTGTTTGAGTCCCTTGGTTCTTTTGCCCTCTCTGAAGCACCAGTGTATTGCATGTGACCTGAGGTGCTGCTGAGCCATGTCATCTCATTGGCAGCTCTGTTTGGCCAATACAGAAAGCATCCTCTCCCTCCCTGAATCCAGGGAAGTCATCGAACTCATTACTGTGGCAAGTCCTGTCATGCCAAGATCCAAAATTAACTTACTACCTTATTCTTTTTTTTTCTCACCAGGTACTCCACATCTGCATTCTCCAAACTAAGCAGAGTAGGGATCCGACATCCTCCACCTCTTCCTTTCATTGGAAACCTTCTCTTTTTCCGTGAGGTAGGATATGTTTTCTTTCTATTGATCCAAAGCAATGGGAAGAGTGGACAGGAGGTGTGACGAATTGAAGGGAATCCTGCACTTCAGTGGTACCACCCCTTAAAGCATGTCCCCCTGGAAAGGACAAGCCAAACTCAGCTTTTTAAAAGAATTGATAGAAGCAGTTGTGTGCAAGCAACTTTAATTTCAGGGTAAAGTAAACTTGAGGCAAAGAAAATGTGTGAGCTCCTGCAGTTAATTACTTGAGCTTTTCCAAGAAAGTTCATGCCCTCAGTGAAACAAACTTAGTTATGTGAATAGAGCAGATTATGTTAACTAGTCCCAACTGGTTTGTTCTGAGTGGTTTTGGCTCTTATGACCTTTCTGTTTGTACTTTTGCTGATTGTACACATTTATTTTAAAGCTTTTAATGTTGCTTGCTCCTAAGCAGTAACTGGAGTTAGGTACTGCAGAACACTGTTGCTCTGTGCCCCAAAATACTGCGACTGGGACGAAGAGAGGTACTGGGATTCTGCCTCCAGATTTCATTCCCTTATTTTTCTCGCCTGTCTTCTTTCAATAGCCTGCTAATGCTGTGTTTTGTTCCTTGTTCAATTTCAGTAATATTGCTGAGGGTCCAAGATATCATAATAATGAGGAACTGCGATTTCTCTGGTTGGATCTTACAGTAAAAATCTCTCTACTGTGTCTCTGTTGCAGTTCAACAGCTTTTCAGGAAATCTGGGCCAACTCCAGCTGCTGCCCAGCTTTCTCTTTTAAGTGCATGGTCATCAATAGCCATGCTGAGATTTGAATTATTAATGGGAATATATTGCTTCTTACCTTGGACTTCATGGTGATTGTTCTGTCAATATCTGACTCGTTATTAGATAAAAACCTTTTAAATGCCACTTTTACATGTACATCTGATTTCATTTAGAAAATAGCATAAAAGGTAGACTTAATCCACTCTAGATTAATTTGAACTGGAATTGGCAGGGTGACTTTAACTTCCAAGGGATGCTGGTCGTGTGGAATACAGACCAGTTCACCTTCACTCTTCTGATTTCAGTTCATCTGGATAGCATAAAGGTGCTCATTCTGTAGCTCCTTGGTGGTGAAATCCAGGTATCATTAGTCACCTGCTAACACTTGCTGTCAGTAAAGCTTCCTAGAGACTAAATTATGTTGATACATTGTAGATATTCTTGCCCTGTACCCATGTACAAGTGGAAAGTTTTTGGGAACTATGATCCAAAATATGACCTCTTAGGCAAATTTCATTACCAGAATAGCATTCATTAAATTAAAGTAGGCTAATGAAAGAAAGATAAACTTGATTTTACCAACTGTTAGGAAGAAAAATAAAGGTAGCTGAGAAACTATATCTTGGTATACAAAGAAATAACAATTCCAGACAGGGCTTTGAAATGGAGTCGAGTGATGCAAAGCCACCAGCACCTCCAGGCTGTATGTCCAATGCTGTGACATTTCACTATCCATCTTCTCTACCATCCTATCGCTGCCAGTAGGTGCGAGCAGGGCTGAGTCCAGGCTCTTTGCAATTTTTCTTTCTTCCCTCATATATTTTGCCATTTTTTCTGGATCTGCTCCTGTGGCTGCTTTCTTAGAATAGTGCCCATAGCAACGCGCCAGTAATGGGAGCACTGCTTTTATACTGCAGGCTGCTCTCTGAGAGCATTTTCAGGGACACAAGTGCTCTCACTGCAGTCAGTAGAGGACATTGTCTACTTTCTGCTTCTCAGCAGGGAAGAATCAGGGGATACCCATCACCTTTCTGAAAATGGAGATGGCTTTAGGGGCTTAGCTGCAAGGGGCACAACTGTCCATGGGCAGTGGCTTGTTTGGGCTGAATTGAATTTATTTTATTTTAGAGGAAGCAGCAAAAGGTTTATCTGTTCTGTTGCTACATCTGTAATGTGAAGAGGTTCTTGCACTTCCATATTTATGCAACCATGTCTTTCCACCAAACTAGCTTTTTAGAGAGTCTCCCTTTTAAATAGGCCAGCTCTTTCTTAGTATTGGTAATGTTGAGCAGGGAAAACACGAGCCACACTCCCACTAAATCATCAGACTAGTGCTTTGCAACCCATGGATGTTTTTTCAAAGGAATTAATGAATGGTGACTAAGAGGAATGAATTGATATGTGCTGTGAGGGAATCTGCATATGTGTAATTTATACCTTTTCAATGTTGAATTTCATCTGCAAAGTAATGCATGAAAAGCCCTGAACACCAGTAAGATCTAGAAGAGAAAGGGAAAACAAAAGGATGCAACATATAGAGCCTTGCAGTCTGAAAAGTGTCTTCATTTCATGGTGTCAGGCTTTTCTCCTAGAAAATGATTGCTAGAAACTTAATGAAAAACAAATAAAGCAGGAGAGGGAGTTCCTTTGACATAACAGAGTAAATCTAGGACCTGGGAATTTAAGAAAAAACATTAAATATCAAAAGCTCTCCACAAAATTGCGGGAGTAAGCAGGATTTTCCAATTTGTAATGGCATAAATTCAAGGATTTGCTTGTCTTCCCCTTACTTGGGTGTAAATCACTTCTGCTGAAATAAATGGAGTTTCCTGTTTTGCTCCACTGTACATGTGAACAGAGTTTCAGGCCTTATCATCCTTTTTTTTTTTTTTGCAAATATGCCTGAAAATAAATGAACACACAAACAGGATTTGACCAGTAGTGCTGGGTTGTGGGGTATTTAGTAAATGTTCAAAAGTATTTTAAGCAAGAAAATGTTTTGTCTGTGAGATTATTTTTTATTTTTAAAGAATTATATCAGGGATTTCTTGAACAGTGTCTTTTCTTTGAGCAAAATAAGAGTTGCTGTTAATATGGTGTCTGAGAGAGGAAGAGAAAGTGTGTGAAGTTAAGGGGCTAAGGGAAATGCAACAACAAAGACCTATCTTCATCACAGGGAAGCAGACTTTAAGAGCTGACTTGGGGAAAACAGAGTTATTTTACTGTAAGTCACCCCTTCTCTCTCAAGTACAATAAAAGGAGATAATCGCACTCTGAAACTAAAACATATCCAAGTTAATCGGCTTATCTCAACAATGAGAAGATAGGAATTATTGCAGTTCTGCAGCTGGGAAATTATCTGAGTCCAAGATATTAGATTAAAAATTCTTCCATTGCATGAGAACAATTTGTGGTGGGCAAGTCTGATGTAATAGTAAATATGATTAGGCTGTTTCAAAAGCGCAGTATGTTCAGTTTTTTTCAATAACTGGGCAGACTTGCAGCCGACAGGCTGCTGTTTTGCTACGGGCTCCTGACTGTTCCCTCAGCTCTCCATGTATTGCCTTTTTCCTACAAATCTGGGTTGTTTGTGATAGCTGTGTAATGGGAGATGCAAGGGTATACATGACATGGACTTTCACACGTGGATCTGTATGGGCTTCGGAGTAGCAGTTTGCAGAAAAGCTAAACCAAATCTTCCTATCAGTTCCCAGACTAATGATTTTATGGCAAATGCTCTGAAAACCAAGAAGACACATGTGCTGCATCACCCTTTCTCCTGAAGATCCATGGCAAACACTTGACCTGTTGCTATGGCTGTGCTGTGCTTTTGTCTCTTGCTTCTAAAAAGACATCTATACTGTTTTTAAATGTCACAGGCTCTGACATTTGCACGGCCCTGGTCGCCTGGTACCTTACCTGTGTGTGCTGCTTCCCACCCAGCCTTCTGGAGAGCCGTGCTGTGCTGCAGCAGCCTCGGGGCTGGCCTCTCTGACGTTTTGGGGTGATGGTACATTTGTATGGGTGACTGCCTTGTGGTCCTTGGTAGGTGGGATATGCAGTTGTGCCCAGTGTACAGCTGGGTGATGGGCTTTGGGTCATTGTAATGGCATGATCATGTGTTGCTTTCCTCCTATTACTCCTAGCAAGCTCCAGTGATGCTTTTGACTGTCTGTGTGCTTGCATCCCTGCCTTGCATGTTAATGAAAGACATTGCTCTCTTTAGCCCCTCTCTACTTGGACAGGATACTCTTTGTTTACTCTGTTTATTTCTGTCTGGCCTACTTGTAGATCCTGGGCTACCCCAGAGTGGCCCATTTCTGCTGAATGGAAGTGGGGGCTGTGTGGGTGCTTTGTCTTGCTTTCAGTTTGGGATCTGGCTGGGCTGTGTTGTTTTATGGCTGATGGGTGGGAGTGGAGAAAGGGGGAGTGTAGGGAGGAAGCAGAGAGCAAACTTTTTATTTTTTTTCCCCTCTATGCATCTTCCAAAAGCATCCTTTGAGTTGGACGTAAAGAAAAATAAAAGGCAGAGTCCTTGCAGGAATGAAATTAACCCCATGTCTAATTTTCAGCCTAGAAAGCAGTGTGTGGGTGCTTAGAGAGGCTGCAGTGTTTACTGTTCTGGAATTTAATGACACAGCATGTAAACCTAAACAAGGTTGGAGAGAAGCAAGTGGTGAGTGGAGCGAAAAGGGGGAAGGGAGGCAAAGGAACTCTGTCTGTGGACCTGGATTGAATTACAAGAATAATCTAGCTTATATTGACAGTGAAAGCCTGCATATGGTTTTGTGTTGCTTTGTGCAGACAAAAGAGAAGAATGGGATAGGAAGTGTGCATTTTGCAATTTGATAGCTGTCTTTGTGGAACCGGAAAGGGTGGCTGTGGCATCACCAACCAGCCTGCCTTTATCTCCCCCAGTCAGGTGTGTGCATTTACCGTGGGCTGCTGACTGCCTGAACACACCTCATGGGGTACTCCAGATCTTCACTTATGTCCTGGGAATGCCCCAGCTCTAGACTGGGATGCCTGTATGTGTATGTGGTGGAGATCTAAACCTAGACATGTCACGGTCTGCAACATGGCAGAAAACCTGAGGTTACATATGGGCTTATGTGTATATTTCTGCATCTATAAAGCCAGACTCCCTCCCTTTCAAAAATGTGTATTCTCCTAGTTTCAGCTGATACTCTCTGCTACCTCCTTCGATCAGATGTTAGCATTGTCAGATAACCTGACAAAGTCAGTGCAGTATCTGTTTGTGGGAATCTAATGCAGGAAATCAAGGCATCACAATTGGCTGTCTCCCATTTGACTAAATGCTACATGCTCTCTTCAGCAAGAGCAGGACTTCAGTTTCTCAGAAGAGCATTGGGTGGAGCTGTGCTGTGGCTCACCCCAGCTTCTCCCTGATGGGATCTCAGCAGAGTGAACCTGCTTCTGGGGGAGCAGTGCACATCTTGGAGACCCTTCTGTAGAGGCACAATATCTTTGGCTTTTTTGCATTCAGTGGTTCTGATAACTATGTTTACAAGATAACCCTGAGTGTGATGTCAACTTTAAACATTTGTCAGCTGTCAGCATTTATGGAAACCAGAGATAGTATTGGGATAGACAAAGCAATGGGCAGGAATGTGACAGGAAAAGGGGGCGAATCATTGCTGCTTTGCTGGTACATAATAGTGACCCAAGCAATGTAGGTGGTAGTGGTCATGACAGATGCTTTTGCTCTTTTGGACTATACCGTTTTTCCTCCGAGGGAAGAAACAAGTCCTTTTTGTATTCCAAGGAATGGAATACACTGTGTGGCTTTTGGCTAGTTCTGATATCTATTTGCTGTGCAGGGCTGGGTGAGTGTTTACCACAGACCTCAGCAGTTGCCCCTAGAAGGAGATGCAGATTGCATTGATGAGCATCATCATGGTTTTGGTATCCCTTAACCCATGTTTTGGTTACTCCTTTTGCCATACTGTATGCTTGTTTTATTAAACACTGAAGAAGCAATGGCTGAGACAACTGGTAGCTATAAAATGAAAAGGACATGATGTTCTCTGTGGCAGCACAGCAAGTGAGAAGAGAGACTCCCTGCTTATGCTCCTGGTTTTCCCCAGACTCTCAGTGTGATTTTGGGAAAGTCTGACTGAGGCAAAGTTTTATTCCTTTTGGAGTAAGGAAATCTCTTTCTTTTGCCTCACCTTGGACCTCTTTTGCCCCCTTGAAAAATGGCATAGTTGGTGTTCTGGAATAGACAGATCTGCTTTTTCATCACGTTATGGTGAAACACTTTGAGCAACTTCTCTGGGGACTTTCTCTGTTAGATCTGAGGAGTCTGATATCACTGCTGTCTTAAATGGACTGGGATACTTAAAGGCTGGAAGGAGTTTAAATGTTCTCACATTATTCACAGGGCAAGTGGAGCTGTGAATTAATGCCGAGCCTGAGTTCTTGTCTAGAAATGAAAGTGTCTGAGATGGGTCCCCAAGACAACAGTGCTAAAGGATACTTCTCTGCTGTTCTATGCCATCCTCAACCACTGTTCTTTGATGGGGTTTTGGTGGCAGCTGTCAAACGGCTACCCAAAATCTGTCAGAGCAGAGGTCTCCATCATTAAAATGACACTTGGCTCGTGAGAATGGTGTAGGGAAAGTTTGCCACATGTTATGTCTTTTGGAGAGTATATTTGCATAATTTTCTGGGGTTTGCTGTGTAGCCTGCTCTTTAAGCAGTGTGTACTGCTAATTAAAGGCAGCTCTGGCGCGGCATGCTACAGCAGTGAACACAAAGTTGTGCTACACAGTAGCTGGGATGAGAGAATGAAGAGAACGTATAGTTGCAATGTAGCAGCATATAGGTAGATCCAGTGTAATCTCTTAAACTGGACTTTACCTTGGCCTCCAGAAGAAGTAGGGACCTTGATGAGCAGTGCAATAGTGATATGGTTGAATAGGAGGATAGTAGGCGTTGTAGTAAACTCCATGGGCTTTTACACACTGACTTAAAAGTGGGACTGTTTCTTAGATGTGATTGTCTTTTTCTCAGTTTTGTTTTAGTCACATCAGTGTGGCACTGGCCTGGAGAGACTGGGATTGGACTAAATACAATCTTTTAGGCCTTGAAATTAAGGAAGAAAGCAAGAGACTCAAGGCTGCAATAAGTAAGACTGTTATTTTACATGGAGTGGTAACTTGCACATATTACCTGTCAATTTGGAGTTTTGTAGCTTCATATGCTCTTCTTATTGTGATGTGGAGAAATCCACATTCAGAAAGCCAGTTCTTCTATGTCAGCAAGACCAGGACATATAACAATGGCCAGGTAGCAGTTGTAATGCTAAAATTGTAGCAGGCTCAGATTGGTTGTTGAGAACAGTTGTTATCCATGAGCCAACAAAGTTAGCAGAGTCTTAACTTCATTAGCAGTGTCTAAATGCATTAGCCATATGCTCCTCAGCATATGGGTAAATACATAACAATTTATTTTCATTAGGGTTTTCCTACAAGTGCTGCTAACCCAAGCTCCACTAGAAATGTTTACAGCATGAAATGTCTTTTCAAATAGAAGCTGGCCTCCTGTACAGCAAGTCATCCTGAATCTGTGACAAGCAAGACACTTCCTCCATCCTTTCTGGAAGTAGGCAGGTACAGCTGCTGTGGGTCTGATCTGCTGAAGATAGCTAGGCTTGGTTTCTACAAGGCTTTATATTAAAATTAGTAATAGAAGGTTTTGGGGAGCTGCCTGTTCAAAGATGTGTTGTTAAATCCCTGGTATTTATTGTGTGCTGCCTTCTGGTTGCCTATGATGTACCTTGTCTGGTACTACCTTCTGGTATCTTTACTTGGATGTAAGACTCATGACCTCTGGATTCTCCCTGCTTGCTCTCCTCCTCAGAAAGGATGTAGAGTTGAAATATAACTTGCCCTAAGATGGACTGAGTGTGAAATTAGGCCAAACTCATGGCCTGTAGTCAAATGGAAGCAGTGCTGGAAAGGGCAGGGTGGATTTGTAGGGTGGTCACTGTGGCAGGGCTGTGAGGGGTTCAGTAGCTACAGATGTGGCACAGATGTAAATGAGCTGAAGTGTGCTGAGGATGTTCTTAATTTCTTAGAAATAAATGAAATGTTATTTTCTTGAGAGCATTTTTTTGAGAAGTATTCATGCAGCTTGATCCAGAAATGTAAGTTGCCTAGAAAGACATCTAAGCATAGGAAAGGACTGATCTTATCAGAGAGGTATAAAGTTCAAAAGTTCATCTATTTCTTCATGGCCTTAGAGGCCTTGGAACATGTCTAAATTTAGATGGTAATGTGAAACAAGAATCAGCTAGAGTTGGATTCTAATCAGATTTGTTTGAGAACTGACTGGGTTTTTATTAGGTGCTTTTTTGTTTGTTTTTTAGAAAAGAGAATTTTCAACAGAAGGTTTAAACAAACCTGTGTGCTTTAAAAAAATTTATTTCAAAGTGCTGTTTTTCCTTTTTGGTTTTTATCATCATGCAATGCAGTGGAATGGATTACAGTCTTGAGTTATCCTTGGACTTTTTAACTTTTCATTTTGTTTCTTAACTATTAACCTTTTATCCTGCTTATACTTTGTAATTTTTTAATCTATGAATTTTAGATAATTTATAATAAGGCAGGGGAAAAAGTGGAATGTTCTTTGGACAATTGCACCAGGGCAGTTTTAAATATCCAGGTAACAAAAACAACTCTCTGAACACTGGTGACTTATCTTACTACAAGAAAATTGAAAATTTTAAACAAGAGAAAAAGAAATTGAAACTGAGCTATGTGTTTCAAAATATTCTCAAACACGTGTTTTCATAATAAACGATGCAAGCAATAAACATTAAAATACTTGCAAGTTAGTCTTGAATTTTTGATGAATTTCCATAGTTTTTGTGCATTATATCTGATGGGGTTTTTTCCATTCGATGAGTATACAAAGCTGTCAACTTGGCAGCATGATGCTAAAGGTGATTCTGGTAGGATTAGTGAAAGCTGGGCTCGAGGAGCCGTAAGAAGTCACATACAATGATAAGTTGAAATATTCTCTGGGAAGGTGAGTGGGATGTTAAATGTAGTGGTTATTTTTCTGCTGAGTGGGGCTTTTCCTGTTGCACTCAGGAAAAGGGAAAAAGATACATGGTGAGAGGAGGTGTTGGAGAGAAGTATCTCTGGACACACAGAGAAAAGGGATCAGGAACCCCAAATTCTTCACTTATTTGCCTCTATTTGATTTTTATATCCATATATTAAGAGGAAACAGCAGGTGATAAGCCCTGAATAGGGACCTTGTGGCTCTAGAGAGTCATCTAGGAGAGAAGTACAAAGAGGCACGAGTAAGAAACTGGTGACTGATATACAATTTTTTAAAAGGGGTGAACTCATATACCTTGATCTGTTAATACTCTGCAAAATATGATGTGCTGTGAAAAGTATGTGACAAGGCAGAAGGAGGAAGGGTGGAATTTGATTTATCCTTATTTTTGTCCCACTTCTGAGGGCAATCTAGGATAGAAGCACCTTGCAGTCAAGGTGCTTGATCACACAGAAAGGGGAAATGGGAGAGCTTTGGAGGGGGAAAAAGTTGCAGTTGGTGACCTTATACCAGAGGTCTCTATTTTAATAAGGAGTCTCATAAAGTTCGTCACAGAAAGAATTAGGGACCTTGCTAGTATCTTGTAGTTATATTTGTGTTTATGTTTTTCACTATTTTTTTTTTCTCCCCAATGCCCCAGGGAGCCATCTTGAAGAACTCATAAACACAAGATTTCATTTTCTAATGCTATTTCATTTCCTGGATGGAGGACCTGCCACAAGAAGACCAGACCTCAAATTATAATAGCCCTATAAATAACTCCCTAAGGCAAAGGGGGGAAAAAAGCAAGCCTTTGAAAGACAACCGCAAATGCAAAAATGCAGGGTTTGGGTTCTTGCAGAACCAGACTAAGCATTTCTAGTTAGGACATGGTTAATCTTTGAGTTTCCCTGTTTATCTCTTTGCATTGTCTACTTACAGAGTGATATCTCAGAAGTCCTCAGAGGTCCTTTGCTTGACCTTATTTTTCTACAGTGTTTTGTTGCCTTCTCGCCTCTCTTTAGAGCCTGCTAGAAAAGGGAGTTTCCAAGTAAAATTGAAAACAATGCAACAAACTGACTAAAACAAAATAACGGATCAAGTGAAAATAGTCTGAAAATGCAACTTTTTCTTCATTCTGGGTGAAGTCGTTTTATTTCAGCAGACCCAGACAGTCTGCCTCCTTTCTGCTGGAAATCTGTGCAGAATTGGCACAATTGACTAGAATAAAAACATTCCCGAGGAATCGGCGTGTTCTGTCAAAACATTTGAACAGCTCCTGTCTCTCGGAGCATAGCACTGCTCCGAAGCCGGCATAGGGAGCTCTGCAACACGTAGTGCAGGCTTTCCCTCCAGCCTCCCATCTCACATCCACCTTCTCGCATATTTACAGGCCAAGTGTTTCAGGTTCAATTATTTTTAGCTGTGGAGGTAGTAGAGAAGGAGGTTTACAGGAGCCTTTTGCACCATGGTGTGACCTGTGTAAGGCTGTCTTTTCTTTGTTCCCACAAAGGCTTTGTTGTACAGAGAATCATTTAGGTTGCAAAAGACCCTTAAGATCGAGTCTAGCTGTTAAGCCAGCACTGCCAGGTCCACCACAAAACCATGTCTTTAAGTGTCACATCTGCGTGTCTTGTAAATACCTCTAGGGATATAGTGACTCAATCACTTCCCTGGGCAGTCTGTTCCAGTACTTGACAGCCCTTTTAGTGAAGCAACTTCTCCTAACAGGTGAGGGTAAAGTCATGGAGGTAAGGTTGTAGGATCCTGGTATCTTACTGTAGCAGACTGGTTCAATGTACAGGCCAGGGATAGCTGGGCCACCAAACCTGAGCCTCAGGAGAAGTCCTGCAGTGCAGGGATGGGACTCCCCACTGACAGACACCTCTGTGCCCTGCCTGTTGCTGCTGCATGACTCTGCTACATATGAGGTCAGCCTCCAGCAGCAAAGTTAAATCTCTTTGTTGTGCAGTAATGATCATGAAAAAATTATTTGATTAATTAAAAAAAAAAATTGTAGTTTTTGGCTAGAAGGTGGCACACAGCAATGACAGTATTTAACTGAGCAAAGTGAGATTAGATTCATCCTTTGCAGTAGGACACTGATTCTTTAACTTTTGCGAAGTAGTATCTTAGTTCCCTGGCATTGAAATGAGGGGATCTCACTGATAGGCTATGCTCTCAATGAGAGTGGTAAAATCAGGCCTGCAGCCAATTTACCAGAGGTGCTGTCTGTCTGTTATTGAGACCTATTGCTTAGGAATGTAATTGTATCATTCTTGTTACCAAAACTGATATCCTTTGCTTGACCGCAGCTAAATGAGTTTTTCTTTTTGCAGAATTTCTGGACTGTTGCATGATAAGGCATCGTGGTGGACAGCATGTAGTCATGGTTTGAAACAAATGGGGGTTTTTGTCATATTTGACACAGAGTGGTGTGTTAAGTAATACTTTACTGTGCTGATGCACTGGCTGATGGTGTCCTTTAAGGCTGCACATGTGACAGTAGCCTATTTGAATGAGATCATACCTGCTTGTGTAAGCCCCACTCGTCAGAAAATTCATTTATAAATTAAATAAAAATAAACATAAAAATAAACAAGGTGGAAAGGCAAGCAACCAGATGTGTATGCATAACTTGCATGCCGTGGCACACGCCCATGTAATAATTCGGTACCATTTTGACCCAAGTGACATCACTGAGAAATGTGATGGAAGAAAAAGATCTATTCCAATCAGAGCGATTGGGAGGGCAGGGGTGGCAGTGGTGGCTCATAAACCAGCCCTAGATCTGCTTGGGTTAGTTGTCAGCACAGCAATCTTGCAGGGCTTGGGCTGTGAATGTGCATTCCTAACTCTATTACTTATCCCCTGGGCCAGAAGGGCCAGATGTGTTGCATAGGCAACATATTTAATATGTGAATGATCATTCCTGATGGATCCCCTCCAGACAGTCCAAAAGTTACATTGCTGAGGCCCAGCCCACTTTGCATAGAAAGACAAGACCACCCAATCTAATGCCTTTAGGGATGAGAGAAGGTGAAATTGCTATGACTTCTCATTTTTTCAAGCAGCTGTATGATCTATGGCCAAAATGCTTATATACTGGTGTCTAACGCAAGGCAGCTAAAGCCATGCTTTGGTACCTAAAACCATCTAACTATATGATTGTCACAGGAGTTAACGGGTGTTTGTACTTTCAAATATTACTATAACTCCTTTTATTTGGTTATGCAAAGTCTAGCCTGCTGTACTTACAAATTTTGTCAAGCTTCTTCATGTATTCTATTAAGAGGTTAAGACTCTTGCTAAGGTCTAAGACTTGGGTTTGTGCATACTTACCACTGTCCTTACACAGGAGCATTCACTTGGTATGCTAAAAGCTTACCTGCAGAGGCAGATTTGGAAAAAAAGGAAGTGTGCTTGCAGTTTTATGGACAAGGAAACTAAGGGCTGTGGCTATAATAATTTTACTTCACCACCCACTGAGACCAATAGCCAAGTGCCTGCTGTCTTCACCGGGCATGGGAGCAGCTAGGGAGTGACTGCTCTGAGCTTATGCAGAAAGAGGTGATGACAAAAGCTGTGGACTGCATCTGCATCCAGTGGGCTCTGGCATGGTGCCACAATTGATGCCACCTTCCCAGGGTCCCCTATTGCTGCAGGAAAAGTTTATATTACATGTAGGAGGATAACGCCTCAAAACATTCCCACTGGAATAAATAAGCATCTGGAGTTGGGAGTTTAAACACAACTGGCTTTTCTACTACTTTTGTAGTCAGTCTGGTAACTTTTGTTTGGCTTAGGCATAATAGAAATGTGTTAAATTCATGCTTAAAAGATTGCCTCTCTTCAGAGAAATTTGTTATCCTTTTTCTCATTTTCAACAAGTAAACTTGCTTTTGAAGCTGAGATTTTGACATTAAGTGTCTTGATAGAATAATAGGCGTGCAATGGATTGCAATCTATTGCCTCAAGACTTTTCCAATCATAAACTAAAATCAGTTAATGCATTGAGTTAAATCTTGCTATAGTGTGCAATGTGCTAGTAGTATTAAAAAAATCAATCCAGAAAATATATTGATTATGTTATCTCCATAGCAACAAACAATAATAGGATAATGCTAGCTTAATAATTGTGCTTTGTGAAAACCTTTCAGAATAATTACTGCATTGTGGTCTTTTCACAATGTGGAATGCAATAACGCTTCTTCCTTGACTGCAGTCACCATCAGCACTGCGTCAAGAGATGTTGTTTTTGTGTGCATGCATACGTATTCATGGGTAATTTTGCTCCGGGTGAAACAATTCAGCAGACTATTTTGGGATCCATTTTTAAATGGTCAGGACCACAAATTGGCAATTGTTTTCCGTGTGGTTTGTTTTCTCCTACCTCCTCTGACAACTGGCTACTGTAAAAAGAGGTTGTTAACATTCCTTCTGCTACCTCTCTCTTTACAAGGCACAAATATTTTGGCCTGTAACAAAATGTCCAGCTACTGTGTTAAGGATTTGTGGGAGAGAGGAGCTCTGCTCTAAAGACAGTGCTTCATATTTGTTCCTTTAATTGGCTTTAATCTATCATCCTCTAGCTATGATTTGTTCTGCAGGAGCTATTTGCCTGTATTTTGGGGGACCTGATTCTCTTGTCATCCTACATTGTCATATAAATAATAACCTGAGGCTGTTATGAATATATAGGGATATTTTCTTACATATAAGTAGGGAGATGTACATATAACATTTTTAGCTTGAAATTTTGGCAGGAGAGTCAGAGGACTAGATATATACATTCTTCATCTGGGTCTTGCTCTTAATTTACTTCACTTCCACATCAACCCTGTAGTTTTCATCTTGAGTTAAAAAGAGGCATTGACCCAAATCTATGACAAAGAGGCCAAGTTTTTAGAGTGGTGCTGTGATTTAACCCCAGCCAGCAGCCAAGACCTGTACAGCCACTTGCTCACTGTCCCACCAGCAGGGTGAGAATTGGAAGGGTAAAAGCTCATAAACTCATAGGTTGAGATAAAGGTGGCATAACAGGGAATGCAAAAGCCACACACATACCCAAAGCAAAACAAGGAATTAATTCACTGCTTCCCATGGGCAGGCAGGTGTGCAGCCATCCCCAGGAAAGTAGGGCCCTGTCATGCATAACAGCTAGTTGGGAACACAAACACCTTTTCTCCAAACATCCCTCCTCCTCCTCCTTCCTTGCTCTTTATATACTGAACATGATGTTTTATGGTATGGAATATCCCTTTGCTCCATTTGGGTCACCTGTCCTAGCTGTGTCTCCTCCCAACCTCCCATGCACCCCAACTTCCTCGCCAGTGTGGCCATATGGAAAGCAGAAAAGACCTTGGCTCTATGTAAGTGCTGCTCATCAATAACAAAACATCTATATTATCAGCCCTGTGTTCTGCACAAATACAAAACCCTCTACCAGCCACTGTGAAGAAAACTAACCAACCAAAGCCAGCAGTGGTGAAAAAATCCCCCTGTTTAATCCATGAAGTTTAAGCAGGCCCTGAACTATCCTGTTTATCCTGTGCCTATGAAAGCTCTGGGGGACCCAGCCACAGGTCTGGAGTCTGTTCCCCTTCTGTTCATGCCAGTATTTCCTGATGTACCTGTTGATCAAGGATTCTGTTTAGAGATCAGGCAGCGAAGAGAACACTGCTGCCAAATCTTGCACTGGCAGGAGATTCTCCATGTCTTTCACAGGGTGCCCTGTGCTGTTGCAGTGGTATGGTGGAATGCCACTTTACTTCCATGGGCATGAGTGGATGCCACATTCTGTAGTGGTCTCTCCTCCACCCCTTTTGCTGTGGCACAAACATTGATGTCAGACAGGTTGAACTTTTAGCACCTCTTCTAACTGTGCATCATTTTATTTCCATTCTTATTGCTGGAGAGAATTTGTCCTTCAAATGTCCCATAATTTGATTTCTTAATGTTTTTCAGTCGGGGTCCCCTTT
Source organism: Campylorhamphus procurvoides (assembly GCA_013396655.1). NCBI lineage: Eukaryota > Metazoa > Chordata > Aves > Passeriformes > Dendrocolaptidae > Campylorhamphus > Campylorhamphus procurvoides. The sequence goes on along the minus strand of WBMV01001384.1, from coordinate 1,578,571 downwards.
TCTTTGTGAACCCACAGGAGAAGCCCCTGCTTTGGAATCACTGCCTATGATACGTGACCCTCTTGGAGCTGGGAATGTGCAAACCCTCTACTCTATACAGTATAGGTATACTGTTTCCATAAGAAAAGCAGCAGAGTGCAAGAGTGCTGACAGTTGTCCATCTGAGATGATGTCTTTGTCAGGAGCTTAATTGTGCTATTTTCCTCTTTAGTCCCTCCAGGTGATTGCTTTATGGGGAGAATGTGATGGAAGAATTGGTTTATGTCCCTTGCAGGGGTTACTTTCTCCCAGTGGCCCAGTCCCCTTGGGACATGGTTAATTCAAAGGGAAAGGGAGGAGCAGTGGTTACTCTCAACTTTGTTCTTGTGCCAAAGCATCTAGTCCTGCATAACCATTGTACTGAATGAGGATGCCAAGCCCCTCTCTCCTTTCCTGGGTGCAGATGAATTCAGTTATGAAATGGCAGCTAAATGCATCAGTTCACCTGGAAAAGATCTGGTATTTGCAGATGTGTAGCATCATTCATTAAAAAAAAAAAAAGCCCAGATGGTTTGACAAGGTGCTTTTTTTTCTGATGCTGCAGAATCCAGCTCTGAGTGATGATCTAGAAAGAGAAATGAATGGTTGATATGAGCCAATTCAATCCCTATCTCCAAACCTGAGCTCTTTGGTTTATGAAATCATCACAATTGAAACTGACTCTGCTTTTGCTTGGCACCTGCTGTGCTTGCCCTAGGTGCTGGCCAGTGGCCTTGCTGATTCTTAGAGCTGTTCCAAACTCTCATTCCACTGCAACCTCCTGTCTATTTCCCTTGTGCTATCTCAGCTTCTACTGCTCTCCACAGTCTTCTCTCCAGCCCACGCAGGAGCTGGCACTGTTTCTGTCTGCCTCTTCGTAATCCCTTGATCCAGGGAGACCTGATGTGGCTTTCTAGTGTTTCTGTCCAGCTACAATATGGGTGGCTCAGGTCTTAAACAGTGTTTGGCTTCAGGACAGAACATGAAGAGTAACTTACCTTATGAAAACAGGAATATTTTGTTGGACTAATTATTTTAAGATAGTTGAAGAGTCAACTGCTTGGTGTAATGTGGCTGTTGGGCTACAGCCTGTCTTATTCCTGAAGGAATAAAACTCTTCTGTTCTGCACAGGATTTTACAGCACGTCTCTGTCCCTAGTGGTCTAGGATAGGTCTGTCCTACCTGGTGGCCTGTCAATCTGGGACCAGGATGAAGCACATCAGATGTTTGTTCACATGACTGGAGTGAAGATGCTTGTCGCTCTGCAGACATGTGCCCCTCATACCCTGCTCTGAATGTATGGGCTCACCTCAAGGCTTGTGTGTGTGTCAAGCTGATGGGTCTGCCCTTAACCTTGTGGCTTTTACACAGGTGCCATGTGACAGGTGGTAGGAAAAAGGGACCTGTCATGCCTATGCCTGGCCTGTCCATGCTGCAGATAGCAGCCTGCTCTGTTCTGTATCAGAGGCCAGTACAATCTATAGGGACATTTTTCTCTTTTCATGCTCAAGAGCTGCATCCATACAAGGTGGGAATTACACAAGAGGAAGCTAGGCTTGTCTAGCTATGTTAAAATACAGAAATAGTCCTAGTATCTTTGAGTAATGCATTAAGTGGCATGATTAATGTCTGTCACATGTAGTGCTCTTTCCAGGTCTCTTTGCTTGATGCAGCATGCTGCGTGCTGTCTAGTGCTTGGGTTTGGCACTGTTTGTTTTTTGGCACTGTTTTTGTCTTAGTTCCATCATAATAAAAGATCAGAATTTGGGAGCTGAACTCAGGTGGAGTTTGTGATAATCTTCAGTTTTTTTTCACGTGTGCTTCATAGTTTCCAACTCAGTGCTCACAGATAATTAAGTGGCATTGATTTTATAATCAATTAATAAACACTGGTAGATACCCCTAGCACTATACTAGGGGAATGTCTCTGAAGGGGCCAAGATATTATTATCCACTGAATGAGTAATCTTGATCCCCAGAGATGAGATTTTCTTGAAACCCACCTGTCTAAATAGTACCTCCTTAGGCACTAGGGAGTTAAAGCAGTATGAGATGGCCCAGAGTTTGCATCAGAAAAGAAATCTTAACCACTGTCATCCTAATTCTGTAGGTGAAGATGCAAGATTTGCATGTGAACATGTAATTTTTCCAATACTTAATTCAAAGTCGGTTTACAGTCTGGCACCCAAGAGAGACTGTTGCACAATGGGTTCAATTCTATCCTTTAAAATGACATTTTCGTAGTCTGGAGGAATCTGCTGTTGATGGGTCTGAGAAGGAAAGGGTTGCTCTTCTGAAGTGAGAAAACTTGGAGGGAACAGTCCCTGTCTCCCATTCTTGGGAAAAGTTAACTTTCTCCAAATGCCAATTTGTTGCCCCCTAAAACAGTGCTGTATTGACAGTGTTCCCTAAATATTTGTTTTCCTTTGACTCATCTAGCATGTCTGTCTGTCCTAGAAGAAGTTGTTTCCATTTCTTTAAATTATGCAATTACTGTTTTGCTTCTTTTAAGGGGAGCCAGCAGAGAAAACTAATAAAGTTCACCATTAGCAAGATGGTGCTGAATGCTAATCCATCTGAGAGACACTGGGCTCACAGTGAAAGTCCACACTGCAATGGTCTTCTATTGCATAATGAATTCCCTCCTATAGAAAGCACTGTAATTCTCTGTTTTCCTGTTGTAATTTGAGGATGTAGTGATATTAAGAAAGGCAGCAAAGGCGGTTAGTGATCCGATGGAATTACATATAAGTAGAAATTATGTAGGAGAGAATTACACTCAGTTTGGAAAGAAGACAACTTAGAAGATGTTTAGTGGAAATTGCATGCCCTAGTAAAAAAAATAAATCCATTAGTGGTTTATATTTTTCTAGTTTCTTGACTTTTTTTAAATATATGTTTATAGCAGGATCAGAAACTGCAGTGAATCTGTAAGACCTCATATGGAGCCTTTCATGAACACACACTGAACAAATTGTATTTCTCTTTGTACGTGTCTTTATAATGACATGTTTTCTGTTTTTGATAAAGGTTTCTAGAAGCCTGAATAGGTGTCTTCTGTGACATTTACTGTGAAGTAAAATGAGGGTCTAGCAGGAGTGTTACTCAGACAATAGTTCTAATAAAAATAGTAAGTGTGCAATTATAGCAGATATAAACAAGGTCTAAGCTAACAGTAGGTAACTTTCAAATAGATAAAAAGAAATATTATTCTAGGCAGTGTAATCCGACTGGAGAATTCATCATTGCAAGAATCAGGGAGTCAAATACAGCAGCTGGAATAATTTGAGGGTCTGGATAATTTTATGACTAATTACATTTGTAGCTAAGCATACTATGATAAGACTAATTGAATCTCAAGCTAATAGTTACGTGAGAAAGAAACCTCCCTTCATTTAAAGCATTTTAGAGTAAACCATGTGTGTAGGGCTCTTTTACTCTTGCCTTTCTTCAAAGCCTCAGGCATGTGATATGTTTGAAAGCTCAGAAATAGATCGAATTTGTTGATATTCCTTTCCTTTCTCATATACTGTTTGTGTTTCTCTGGCAGAGAAGGAATGGTTTTGTAAGCTGCCAAGGAGGAGGACTGTGAAACCTTCAACTGGTTTCTGGCTCTACCATTGACTTCTTGTTGGCATTTAGCAAATGGCTTAATCTTGTGTACTTCCAACACCTCACCTATCACAGATGGGCATTTACCATCCCAGAGATGCTGTGAAAACAAAGTTTGTGAAGTGATATAAGAGAGAAAAAGAGAAAGACAAAAAAAAGAAGTGTGAATATCCTTGTAGTGTGCCAAATTAATGTATGAAACCATATCTATATGAGAATGATGCGGAAAGTTAAGGTGAGTCAACTAGAAGTGTGAATGCAGGGTGCACATAGGAAAATGCACAGTAGCCTTTTCCATGAGAAGAGTCCCACTTATTCTAGAAGTGACTGTGTATCTCCTTGAGGGGCTGGTGTAGATGGACTGTGGGTTTTTCATCCTATACTTAATTTTTTCTAAATATCCACATCTTGCCTCCTGTGCCTCAAACCCCTTCCTGAGGCTCTTGTCCCCACTATTCTGACTAGAAGGCTGTTTTAAAATATTACCACTTTGATAATCAATAACTTCCATCTAATTTCTAGCAACATTTATCCACAGCCAGTTTATGCTACTTTGATCTTTTAGTAATGTAGGCCCTTATATTAAATAGATACTTTTCTCTCCCTGGTGATTACTCCCAGTGCAGTTATAGACAGCAAGCATGTCTCCTCCCTTTGGTCTGCTAAAATGAACCTTTGGTTAGCTAAAATGAACCTTTGGTTAGCTAAAATGAACTCTCCTAATTATGACTTGTAAGACAGGCCTTCTGTTCCCCAAGGATCCTTGTAACCCTTTTCTGCACTTGTTCCGTTTTTAATTCATTCCTTTTGAATGTGGCTCATCAGATTCACATGCAGCATTCCAGAGAAAGCGTATCCCAGAAATTCTACATCTGTAGTTTCCATCATACTTCTTGTCCATATTTTTCCTGTGGTTAATATGTCCATCCATGTTTTTTGCTTCTCTGTTATTTTTAATCACTCATCTACTACTGCAGAAATTCTTGGAGTTAACATAGTCTCTTTAAGGGCATGAAGCAGTTGCAGTTGTTCAGGTTCTTTAGATCATCCAGTTCTTCTGATATGACAATGTCAATCTTTCTGCCTGCTGAGGCAAGGATCTGTCTTTAGAGCCCAGAATCATGGACTTCACTGAAGCCTGACTGCCTTTTGTGCCAAACTCAGTCCTCCAAACACTGAACAAGGTTTGTTCCAGGACTGACCCTTGAGAAAACTGTGGGTTTCCTCCTTTTTTTCCTGTACCTTTTCTTTCTGCTCAGTCCATGCTCATTTTCCTACACCTTCAATGTTTACTGTCTCTCATTTTTAGTCCAGATTTTTATCCTTTTGGGTATAATGATTGTTTGCCAGCCACTAGACAAAATGCACTACTGAAATCTGTGTACGTCTTCCATTGTTTTCTCACCTGGAAAATATATTATCTTCCTAAGGAAAGGTAACAACCAGAGTATTCCATTTCTAATTCCTGTGATCCTCTTCCCTCTAAGTATTTACTGTGTGGCAGGGTGCCCTGTTGGTACCTGTGGGCCAGGTGTGGTGCCAGAGGGACTGTGAACTGGCTGGAGCTGCTTCATCCAGCCATGCCAGGTAGGCAATGCAGGTGCTTACCACTCGAATGTTAAAAACATATGGTGGGGTCTGTGAGGAAAATTTGAGGACTGTGTGTGTTCCATGCACTGAGAAATCCTGCATTCTATTGAGGTCAGGCTTGCAATTGTGTATTTACTTGCTTGGCTTCCCCTCCCTCCAACTCTTCAGTTACCAGCCTATTAGAATCAGCCATTAACCTGGTTAATGGGGAGAAACGGCAAATACTAGAAAGGATGATGTGCTTTTCTCAATTCCCTCTTGGAAACCTGACTGTTATAAACTGTGAATGTCTCAAGAGAAAGCTGAAAGGGATCCAAAACATACCTTGTTTTTGTAATGTAGGCACACCCAGGCAGAGGAGAATGAGATGAGGACTTCATTGGCAAGTGGTCCTTGGGTGCAAAGAGGTGTCACCTGCCAAAGCTGCCAAGGGGGCTTTAAGCTGGCTGTGTGTAGGCTTTGGGGTGCTGAATGAGCATGGCTGAATTATATTGTGCCATCTGATCCTTTTGGGTGATACAGTTGACTGAGGTGATATCTGGATGCCTTCTTATCCTTTGTGTGATATGACTTGCACCCAGGAGCCTTTGCCATCTCTGACTGGGGCAGGTGACAGACTGCAGAAGGAAAAGGGGGCAATGAAAAGCATGGGGTAAGGGCAGAGAGAAAGGAAGAGCTCATGCAATAGGGGAAACAACCATCTTTCAGGGATGGACTTGAGCCTTTTCTTTGAACAGTGAGACAGCAGCTCTTTGTTGTGGACAGCAGGAACTAATACAGCACACAGAAATAAACCTGCCCACTTAGTTTTTATTAAAGACCTGAAAACGTAGAAGGAAAGAAATTTACAATTTGTTTGGTATTTAGTTCAGGTAATTTTTTTAAGTTGTGTAATGAGAACACATTGTCCAAATTTTCATATGCAGATTCAATTAGTGTTTAGTTAATTAGCCTTTACAGATGAGGATTAACTTAATTACATAACACTAACCTCTCTTAATAACTATTAAGGGTACGAAGGCTGCTTTTAATAAATTTAGAAGGGCTATATGTGTTTTTTAAAATCTGAAATGACACACACATAAATTAAACCAAATTACACACAGAGGACAACCATTAATGGTAATGATCAAAGGAAACAAACTATGTGCATAGCTCAGAATCAGGCTGGTTAGAAGTTCATGCTGTTTTCTTCTTCTTGTCTTCTGGCATCCTAGTGTTTTCACTAGGATTATTACTGGAGATGATGTACAGTCTGGGGTCATTCCTTCAAAGTGGGCTGCAGACTGATACAAGGTTGCTTTAATTAAATGTTAGCTTGTGTTAAAAAAAAAATCCCGTTGGGTACTAGTGTATTATCAAGTGGGTTTTTTCAGGTGGTCTAAGGAAAAGAAACATGTGAAGCCCATTGAATACTAAAAACCTTTTCTATAAATGCCATTCATTACCACTATGTGCCATAAATAATTGTATAGATTTTTTTATCTTTTGACATGTGGTGTGCAATCAAACAATGCTTCTGTGGTTATTAATATCACAATGAAACAGAACATCACATCTGGCTATAGGGTGATGAGGGTGGAGCATATATGGGACTAGTTACGGGATGTGGTATCTTTGGCTTCTGAGTCACAAGTTTGGATTTTCAGTGTCCTGGTAAGTGACTGACATCAGGTGATATGTGATACTTTTCCAAAAGGGGTAGCAAAAGAAGCCTTTTCCCTGACTGCTCTTGCATGGGTAATGTTTCCCACTTGCAATGAATTTTGAGGGGCTCATCACAACCACCTCCACGAAGCTCAGTAGCTATTGTGGCATTCAGTACACTACAAAATTCAAGGGCTACCCTCATTGCATTCTCTAGGACCCTTTTTCGGAGTCCAAATTTTGAGTTACTGTCAGGAGCATACATCTGCTGGATTCCAGCTTTGTGGCCCTCTTCAGACCATTTTATCTAGTGACCCTTAAGAACTATAGCTAAGTTCATAAATCACATGATTTTCTTTCCAGCTGCAACAAGCTGAAATGTTCAAAGCATCCTCCATGCAATCTAAGTCAGTTCCCAGTAGCAGCTACGAGTAGGTATTGAATGACTAATAGTAATAGTTTGCCTGTGCCTCACGTTAAATACCCCAAAAATCAAAATGCATTGCTGCTCTCTGAAATACTGCCTCTTTCTGAAAACTTTGGCTTAGTGCCTACACCCATTTTCAGCAAGGAGGGAAGATGACATTGCTGCAGATTTTTTCCTTGCTGTGAGGAACTAGCAAGGTGAATATGCAATGAGGGGGAAATTGCTGAAGTATCTGTCTTGGAGTGGCAGAGTCTATTGAAGAAAAGGAAAGGGGATACTTGAGCAATTGAAGCCCTTTTATGTATGCTGCTCAAGCTGAAGCTTCAACATTTGCTATCTCAAGACAGATGGTTGGCAACGACCAGGCTTCGCTCTGGCTGATGCAGACCAAAATCTTGCTCTCTTCCATAGAGATCGTACCTGTATCCCTGAGGGAAGGACTTGGCCTTGTGAGTGGTTCTACCCGCAGATGCAGCTGATGATACACACTCAGAGGACGGGAAGAATGCAAATTCCCTGCAGGGAGGCAACTGCCAGCCATGTAAACAAAGAAGCCTTCTGGGTGTGCAGCAGTCCCCCCACTTGAGCTGCTGTTTCCATGGTATACCAGATGCTGTAAAATATGCTTCTGCAGGGAAGAAGCTTTTCATACTCCTGAATTATTTTGTTTGATAATGGACTGTCATCCACTGAAGCTGGTACCTCACCGTATGGGCCACACTCAACAAGTTCCCCCTGTTCAACCCTTTTCTAAATTGTTCTTGATAACAATTCATATTCTGCAGCTGCCAAACAAAGGAAAAGCTAAGTGACTTTTATGGACTTGGAGCAGCATTACTGCCTATGCTTTTAATTGTTATGAGTGACTGTTTAATACACACAAACTACAGTTCCTTCTGATGCATGTGGTATCATCTCGTAATACTGTGTCTTGTTTTGCTTTTCAGGTTCCTTCTGTTTTCCTAAAAAATCAGAATACATGTTTCCATTTCTCCTTGATTGTTCTCTTCCTAAACCCCACATTGCTTCTTATAATTCCTGTTTTAGGGCTGTTAAAGTTATTGGTTACAAGTCAGCAGGTACTGTTTCTTAGTTTGTTTCCTCTCATATTTATCCACTGGGTGGTCTTCAGCCAAAGAGAGATGATCTCTATCTCCATTTTCATGTAAAACAGCTGCTGGTGGTGGGTACGTGCTTAGTTATGCCACAGATACTAAGTGCAATTGCAATTATAAACCTGGACAAGCAATAATGAGCCGTGAAGCAGATCAACCTCAGCCAGTGTAAATAAGTTACCAAAAGCACTTAGGAGGCTTGCTGTGCTTCAAACATGACTCATAAGAGGAGGAGGATGTTTTCAGGGTACCTGTCTGCTGGAAGTCATGTTCAGGGATGATGCAAAACTGGTAGAGCTATATGGATGTGGCATGTCCCCTCACTGTGTTCTGAGTCCATTGCAAGTTCATTGGCCTTCCTCATGGCTATCAAAAGCAAACAAAGGCACCTTTGCATGACTCTAGCTTCCTCCAGCTGAAAGGTGTGCCTTGGCTTGTGCACGCACATGTACTCTCTGCCTTGCCCATGCTCTGGCTACCGCAGCTTCACAGGACTATGCGTGTCCCTGCCTATTCCAGGCAGCCCAAGAAGATCTGCTACCAGGTGCTTACCAGGCTTGTGAAGGGGGCCAGGACAGCAGGAGGCCCTGGGGGTGAACAGTAGAGGCAGGTAGTAGTGAGTATGTGTGTGCAGTGGTGGAGGGCATGAGAAAGTGTCCTGGAGTGTAGAGAGAATGAGGGGGGTTTTAACTTCTGAGGTTGCTTTCTCACAGTCTCTCCCCAGGTACTTTTCAATGCCTTCTCTCCCCCCATCCTGCAGGCTTGTACTTTGGGGAAGAAAAATTAAGTATAGTTAATTTTAAGCCAGTGCAATCATTTATGTGTCCTGGAGGTGGAAAACCAGTTACTGGTTAACAGAGCTGATTTGAAATGTGTTCTGCCTGACCCCTTTACTGTAGTGAGCCAGGAGCAGTTCTTCCACAAAGCCAACTTTCTGGAAGGCTTTTTCACTGAATCATTTAAAGCCTAGGCTTCTTGAAAATGTTAATATCCTGCTGGCTCACTGGAATGCAGCTGGTGCATACAGCAAGTGTGATACCTATGCACGTGCTTGCAATCCAAAGCACAGTTTAGCAGGCAAGGCTCAGGCTGTAGTGTGGGGTGTCCTCACTGAAGGCTCAGGCTAGGAGGGAAGTGGGCTGGAGAGCAGACCTGATTTAACATCATCTCACAGGACTGGAAGTCCCTCTACCCTGAGAAAACAACACAGCTGTGATACAACAGCGCGTTGCACCCCTGGTTTAACTGTGCCCAGTGACCTCGAGCGGTGCCCTGTGTCACACTGGTGCCTCAGTGTGGCTGTAAATGTCAGCTGTGTTTGTGCAGGTTGGAGCTGCTTCCCTAGCCAAAGTGGTCAGAACGTGTCCATGAGCTGGGCATGCCGCACTCAGCATTAAAAAGCCGCCTGGAGAAGAGCACTGGGGGAGTTTAGCCTCTACATCAGCAGGGGAAGGCAGTAGACAATCTTTGCAATACTGAAATCATAGCAATTGCAGGCTTAGATCCTGCAATGGCTGAAGTATTGCTGTAGCAAAATGCAGGTCGGTGTGAATGTGTAGGTATCTTTCCCCCTCCCACAGTGCCTGCAGATAAAAGCCTTTTTGAGTTAGCTGTATGTATTTGTGGTATTACAAAGGCTTTGTCCACCTTCGTTTCTGTGTGCTAATGGATGAGGCATTTCTGCTTAGCCTTAGTAGTAAAGAATTTTTCAGGTGAGAATAGATATTCTTTTCAGGCAATATATATTCTTTTGAGGCAGTCATCTAATCCACCTCTCATAATTTTATCTCTACTGTGTTTTCTTACACATTATCCAGTGCTTTTTGTATCTAAAGGAAAACATTAAGTTCTTGCCTTAAACTGGAGATGTATTGTCCTGTGGAATAAAAGTATTACAAATCCAGGGTTAAAAATAAAGTAAATAAATAGCACAACCATACAATAAGAATGAAAAAGAATTGAGGGGCTCTATGAGGGGACTGTAGGTGGTTGGAAGTGCTTTGCTGATTTGGATGATAAGTTAGCACCCAAGGGTGGTAAATCTAGTCTTGATTCCCAGATTTTCTTGTGCTTACTGTGGCGAAATTCTCTTGAAGCATGCATGCGTTACATGCTTATTTATGTCAGCAGTAGATGTATTGAACAACAGTTCGTATTGTTCTGGCTAATATTCTGCTGAAAAAATAAGGAAGGTTCAATATGAGGCATGAGTATGCTACTTTGTTAGTGAATTTTCTCATAAGAATGAAGATAGATCATGACAGGCTTTCTTGAATTAATAGAAATGCAGATTAATGCATTCAGATGTGTTATTTTTTTTCCATAGACAAGTTACAATCACAATGGAGTACAATTCTCAAATATTGTAATTTCATTAAAACAGATTTTCTTATGTTCACTTTTGGAGATATATTTTGCACACCTTCTTTAAATTAATCAACTTGAATTCATGTAGGACAGTAACAATTTAATATAGTGGTAGGTTTATTTAGATAAATGGCTACCAATTTCCATCAGTTACTAAAATAAAATGCAGTAGAAATTCTAAAAATTTTTAAAAATAAATCTGCTTACTATTCTGCAATGTCTGTGTTGACTGCCTTGTGCTAAACTCTGATTTTGCAGGTTTGGGTTTTTTTTAAATAATGTGGCTAAAATTATATCAAGATGACCTCGCCACATTCCCTGTGTTTCATTTTTGTGCAGTAAGTCATATACTTATCCTCTGTTAATTTCTCTGTCAGTTTTTCCATCCGTTCACATATCTGAAAAAAAAAAATGAGTCAGGATCCCAATGAAGAAATTAGTTTAAAAAACTAAATTGTGAAATGGTAACAGATTTTGGAGTGTAAAACCACGATGCAGATGTGTTTCATGGCTTTCCAGGCCTTTTCTTTTAGGAGTTGGGATTTTTTTTATTTTTCAGTTGTCATTTCTAGACTCTATGTATGTCACATATGGACAATGAGAAAAAAGCGAGGTTATGAGCTCTCCTGGTCGAGGTTCAGAGCTTTGTGGAAGTGTTAACAACACTGTGTAATAGTTTCTCTTAAGTACTGTTCTCAAATGCTTTTTATTTTTCTTTTTTCCAGGGTTTTTGGGAAAACCACACAAAACTCATAATGGAGTATGGACCTGTTTGTGGGTAAGTTTAGCAGTGCCATCAGCTCTCTTCTGTCCTGACTGGCTCTTGCTATTTGAGTTCATTAGGAGGAAGAGGAGAAAATACCAAGATAAAATGTTCATGAAAATGGAGAGTGCATTGTTTCAATCTGGGGGACAGAAGTGGAGGTGGTTTGATTACACGCAGCAAGTACTCTTGGTTTATTTTAGTTCAGCATTTGGTGTTGGACTTCATTCTCTTCTTTCTAATTTTAATTATGCACATAAAGTTTAGTCCTTTTCAGTACCATACAAAGCTACCAGCCTTCAATACTCTCTTTTCCTCTGCATATTCTTTATATTTAAGTTGAACAGTGGAAATAATAATTTGTCATCTTCAAAAAGCCCCACTTAGTTTATGAAACAGTATGAATTTGGTTCAGCTGTTGCTATCTATATTTATATAAAATTCGTCAACTTAAAATACAATGAAGTATAGATTAGAAATGAAGCATTCCCCTCTATATAGCTGAGCTGTGCTATCACAACAGTTTATTAAGAGTAAAGAGGGTTTAAGCAGTATATCCCTTTGTAGAAGCCCTTCCACATTACTGTGAATGTCATTTCTGTTCCAAGAACTACTTTTCGGTTGTCATCATTTTAAATGGAAATGCAGTTATTTTGTAGCTTCTATTGTTTATTGCATGGCTATTATTTTAATACACAGATATCAAACAATATCCACAAAGTACAGAAAATGTCATATTTTTTTCCCCTCTGGTCTGCAGGGGGTTTAAGACACTTTTAAGAGAGCATATATGAATGTTTGTGTGCATTAAAGATACCAATATGTTTTGTGTGCTCTTCCAGCAAGAAAGCTCTAGCAGAAAGAAGTCAGACTCAGGCATACGAAGCATTTGATGCTCCAGTCAGAGCCGCCTTATGGCATTTATGCTTAGCCCTAAGGACAAAGTGCTGCAAGAAGTGATGGAAATAATGAATTCCAAGGGTTAGGTGCTTGTCTAAGAGGAAATAATACAGTGTCTTGGCTGGTCAGGGTGGGAAAAGATATTCATTAATGCTGTGGCAATTTGTATGTTGTGTAACAAATGGAAAATGACTGAGGCTTATTATCTCTGTGACCTTTGGTGTGATGCCCTTAAATGACAATAATGTAAGAACACTGGCATTCATTCCTCAGTATATTTCCCTCTTTATTGATATCATGCCTGTTTTTTTTCTAAGCTGAATTTGAGACAAGTTGCTATTTAGTCATCTGTCTGCTCACTCAGCCGGGCAGAGGCTATGTCATTGGAGAAAGAGATGTATAATTACAATGCATGAGCAGATAGAAAGTTTCATGTCTCCGATCTACTCAAAGCTGTTAGGGAATGAAACCTCTGTGAGACTTGCATGGACTGCAAAGCTGGATGATGGTGGTAGTGGTCAGCTAGGACAGTTCTGCTTCTTTGGCATTCTGGAGGTGGGAAGAGTGAGCAAATTGAGCATAGGTATACTTCATTTATTGCATGCATGGAAAACTCAATTTGTGAGGGATCTAGGCAGCTGGCAGAGCCAAAAAAAAAGCCTCACAGGAAAACAAAGCTGGACGCAAACAATGCTGCATTCAAGGTAAGGTGTATTTGTAGTTGAAGGAAGATGTTTTAAAACCTGGCTTGTGAGCTGATGTTTAATAGGTGTGGTGTGTGTCAGGGGGTATTTATCACAGTCCTGTCAACTAAAGAAATTCCTTCTCCTTCCCTGTAAGTCTTCTGTGTGATTCATTCTGTGGTCCTTTGAAATAGGCAAATAAATGGTAGGTGTGTTTATGTGTATAGTCCCAGCAAAGTATTGGATCTGGCAGATGGAAGAAGATGTGGCATTTTTCTTTTCCCAGATTGAAAACTGCTTTCCAAAAAGTATAAAGAGCAATGATCTTTATTTCTACAGTGGTGAAGTGAGTTGAATACAAATCTTTGGAACTGAAGCCTTTTTTTCTTTCTAAGGTCACTTGAATAGTCTGAATGATACCATCACGACTGTTTTCTTTTGTGTGTGAATTGGTTTCCTTGACAACAGGATGTCAAATCAACTTTTCAGCTTTAATCAAGTCAAAACAATATATCCCTTCCATTCCAAAAGGCCTCAAGTCGTAGAGAATTATTTCAAGTGAGGCTTTTGTAGGTCACAAAAGCTATTTTTCCTTTTGCTCCCGTGTGTGAATCCAAAGGAGAGGTGATGATATTGGTATTTTATCAAGAGAGACAATGCAAATAGTCATGAGTTGTGAGTGTGTGCTGTGAAAACTGTCTGTTTTCATACAGAGGTAGCCCAAGATGGAGGCCAAGGCAGAAACAAACAGCTCTGCTTTCTTGCAAAAGCAGAGATGGAGCATTTCTATTCATCAGGGAATTCAAGCCACTGACGTGACTTTTGAAGAGATCCTGCAACAAAGTGATAGTCTTTGGTTTAGCTATAGTTCAGAGCACCTTCTAAAAAGTGCTTCCTCTAAAATATATGTACTATTTCTCCATAACAAAGTTGAATTGAAAAATAACCTATTTGGAAAACAGTGTGCTAACACGTGTTAAGATTTGTCTTGAATAGTCTTCATCTAAGAGTTCTGCAGGAGAGTAGTTATGTTTTCTGTGGAAATTAGTGGCTTACACCACTTTTTTTTAATGAATATTGACATTATGATATTTTATTTTCATCTCTACCATATCCAATTGTTCCATTTCAGTTGTAGGTTATGGATACTCATCGGAAATAGGTGGTAAGAGCAAATAGGGAAACAAAGAGCTTCTGTGTTGAAGAGGAGAAATAAAGAGGGTATTTTATGGACTCAGAAAAACAACTGTTACGATGTGAGCAGAGGTATAGAGGCAGTGAATTAATTTTGCTTTATATATACACACTTCATATGTGTTTGACCACTCTGCCACAATTGCATCATTGTGAATTTACAGCACTGTGAGCATGTATGGCTGGTTTGGAGTTAAAGAAATCTGCCAAAATAAGTAATATGTTCATGGCCCAACAACATGCTACCAGTGATCGTAGAAAACATGATACAGCCCCAAGTAGACAGGTGATTGCTCTGGGATGAATGAACTTATTCTGCCTTCAGTTGTAGCAATGTATTTGGATGTGGGGAAGAATGTACGAGTTCATAACATAGACCTCACTGTGTATAATCAAAGAGTGGGAACAGATTAAAATTCGGTGCAATTTGTAGGGTGGCACTCTTTCTTCATGTTGTTTTGCATCTGAAGCAGCTTGCAGCAGGTCAAACCCTATTCTTACTCTTCCTTCACTTGAACACTCAACTTCAACCTGCTCTGAGAAATCTGAAGGTGTATGTAGTAGAAGCTCTAAAAAGGATAAAAATAAGTAATGCAGAGATGAAGAGACGAGTCTAGAAGTGGCAAGAGGATGGTGTTTGGATTAAACCACCTCTATAATGCAGAAGACAATTGGGTGTTTGAGGTCAGGGTTGTCAGGCTGTGAACAGGGAAAGGGAGGCAACAAGATTGAACTCATCATTTTCTAATGTGGGGGGGAATTAATGAGAACATTTCTGACAAGATTCAGTTGTAAACCATTCTCAGTCACAATAAAACCACTATCAGCAGAATGCATGCACCCATGCTGAGCCTCTGCTGGGCTCAAGCGCAGCTGTACCAGACTCAACACAGTACACAGGAAGTGTGTCGAGGTGCAGGCACTCCTCAAGCATCTTGTTAAAACACAGATGTGAATGGAACTCCACTTCTATACAAAGAGCATCTTCTTTTGCAATGGGGTACTTCAGCACATTATTATGTATTACACAGAAAGCGGGCAATTTTTCTTAAGGTGTCTGTAGGATTATTCAACGTCTGATTTGTGGGCAGTGCTTGTTGTTTTTGGGTTTCTTTTGGTTTTTTCCCTTTTCCTTAAAGACTTCTGAATATTCCTTTAAATGATTTCCTAATAAGTTATTACTGGAACCAAGATCAAGCCTGCTTACTTAAATGATTGGGTGGTTTAAAGGATTAGGATAGATCATGGAGCCAGTCACTGACTTGAAATGTGTCCAGGGGTGAGTTGTGATTGTAAACTATACTGGCAGCTGACAGCTTTTCAGAAGTCTATGCAGCCAGACTTAGTTCTGGCTTGGCTTCTCCTCTCCCTGAAAAATGTTACCACAGATGGCACTAGTTATCATTTTTGCAGATGAGTCCATAACCAAACAGTTGTGAACAAGAAACAGGCTTTTCTTGCTGCTGCTTCTGGCCCCTGCATCAGGGCTGAGGTACACTGGTTAGTCACTGTGGGGGTTTGGAGCTTCTCCTTTTGTGGACAGAAAAGGGACATACGTTTCTGGGATTTAGGCATATGGAGCTTTTTTCAAAGTCTTTTCTTTCCTTCTGCCCTCATCAAGCACCTTGGGACAAACCTAAGGTGGGTAGAGCAGGATCTCTTCCTGCAGTGAGCAGCCTTACGTCTTCATTGTGTTACTAATTCAAATAAAGAAAGTGTCTTTATTACTATTTTAGTTTCAGAACATTTCTTTTAACCTCTCTATTTCTAGCCTTGTTCTGCTTTCTGTGGAAAAAGTAATCCCAGGACAAGCATTCTCATCTTTGTTTCTCAAGGCTCATGTAAAGAAATAACTAACTTTCATGAAACAATCTTATCCTGTTTGATTTCCTCTTTATCACTGGGGCGGGTGTCTAATGGACTTACTACCTCTCTCAGTAGTAAGTACTTACTTAGTTTGATATTTTAAAGAATTTAGTTTTCATATTTCAGTAGAGAAAATCGTACCTGGGCAAGAATAGGGAAAAACAAGCTTCCTATTCCTGATCTATAGCTCTTCATAATCTCTGTTTCACATGTAACCTGATAGGGAATTTTGGTAGTCTCCTTTGCCTGGATTTTTGGTTTCTTAAAGAGTGATATGTTTTTTTGGCCCGTGTCAAGTGTTTGTATCAAGATTTATTTTCTTCTCACTGTTTTCTCCCTTATGTGTTGTGATAAGGTCCTTTAACTCTACAAGTTTGTTGGTCAGCCCCAGAATTGCTTCCTTTAAATACCTGCAAACTGGAGATAAAGAACCCTTAAATGTGTGCCAAACTTCGAGCATGTGAGTAATCACATTAATGGTATTACTCAACATGCTTCAAGTTAGGCAGAAGTCTGTTGACATTGCTAAATCGGAGCTGTAAAAGAAGCAATTGCATTTGTGCCTTAAAAATATTTTTATTATTGTTGGTACACATAAGCACCTAGTTGTGTTGTATCTGGAAGAAGTTAATGGGGAGAAAAATATTTCTTCTCCCTCCCCACCCTCTCTTGTGACAGGGCTTTGTGTGTAGACAGTTTGTTGCTTCTCTGTGTAATGTGTTAGCCATTCTCTCTGAAATGGAAAATATTATCTCAAAAATGGACACAACAATTTAATGTTCTTAAATTAAACTTTGACCCCCACTTTTTTTATTATTAGCACTTTTCAAGTTTGTTAATAGTAATCTATTTTTTTCCAGGTTGTCTTTTTTAAGAGAACCACAACCCAACAATAGTCCCGACAGGAATTTCAGGGCAAGAGTCATGGTACAATGCTACATCTTCATCTGAATCCCCACACTTAACTGTAGTTAGGTATTGGTTATAGTTGGCTCCAGTGGTTAAATCAAGCTGCTGGAACAGCTCCTGTGAGTGACTTATGGGTATATCATCATCAGTTTCTCCTCCTGTCTTTGGAGCTAATTGGTCTTAAAAACACAGCCTTCTACGGGACTGATGCCTAAAGATTTACTCAAAAGGTGGCACACCACACTGTTTTGAGAATTGGAGTCTAGTGTTATTGTTACAGTTGTAATAATTTTTGTGGGCTGCCTCATCATTATGGAGTACTTTACATTCTGCATACACAGACCTGTGGGCTACAGTTTATTGGCAATATTGATGGTAAATTAGTTGACTAGTTTAATTCTGACATATTTCTAATGTTCTTAGGGCTCTGGAACATTGCAAATTGATGCTTAGTGTACTAGTAGTATTGAAAGTATTTGCTAACAAGCAGCTCTTAGCCACAGACAAATCTAATGTGTGGACTGTGACCTCCCATGGGAACTGTGCAGCTTGAGCTCGTGTATTCTGTGATGGCTCTGGATTTGTTCCTATAGCTTCTTGCTGTCACACTAAGGTCCAGGGACACTTGTGTTCTATGTATTCACAGACAGAGCCTCAAATGCCCACCAAAATATCACAGTCTGAGCCCTCAGTGCAGGCAAAGCTGTTTGGATGGAAAAGTTTGGTGTGAGTGGTAATTTCTGTTGCTTTTAAATCTCTCTCACTCTTCCCTGATGCTCCAGATGTTGCCCTGGGGTGCAGGCGTGTGCTCACTGCTGTGCATTTTCAGAAGTTTGTTTCTTCCATCCAAGACTGCTCCATGACTCTACTGCAGCTGTTTAAGCCAATGTAAGTCAAAGACCTGATGTAATCTTTTACACCTCTGGAAAGAGTGTGAAATCCAGCCATAAGAGACAATGTTTTATGTGCTCATGGCCAGGCAGCAAAGGACACTGCCTGTCACCAGCATCATGTTGCTGATGCCTGTTTCTGTGCTCATGGTGAGTGGTAACTGCTGTGATTGTAGCTTCTGTAACTTACTGTTTGTGTAGAGGAAAATCTTCTAGTTTGTGTGGCTCCACTGAGACAGCATTCTGGAATGAGGACAGCTTTGTGAGACTGGCCAGAGCTATGTCAACTCCTAAGATTGGGAATTGAAGCAGAGAGCAGGCCCTTGTACCACATCTTAGCATTTGAGGAACCTGATTAAATTTTGGTCTACTTCTGTGTGCTCAGGAAGCAGCCTTGACTAGGAGAAGGTTTCATCTCCATTTGCTCCCATGAAAGTGTTTCTTCTTTCCTTTGTTTCCTTGCATGCTGGTAGTGCATCATTTAGCTATTAAAGCATAGTCCTTGTGAGCTCCAGGTTAAGATTATTTGGAAAGTGAATTTTCTTTTGAAAACATGCTGCCTGAGGAGTGTTTTACAGCTAATATACAGGACAGGTGATCTTTGATCTCTACTCCCTGCTTCTTAGCTAATTAATGCTTAAAATTATCATTTTATAGGGCGTTGGAATGAGACTGCTAAACAGATTGCCTCTTCTTATCATGTTACACTGTTGTGATGAGCACCTGCATACCAGATTGTGTCATCCTCATTCAAGGAAGGGGGAGGAAATATTCTGAGTTAAAAAATCTACTTTCCTAGACTTAATTTCACCTTGCTCTGCCATCTTCGCTATCTACTAGAGCCTGTATTTGTTAAACTTCTGGAAGTTGGCTGTAAAGTCCACCTTGTAATTTTTCCCCTTTTCCACCATTTGGAAAGAGGTAATAGGAGGGCTTTTAAAAGACTGAAAAATATGAGGCATTTTTTCAATATACCAATCTGACTATATAAAGTATGGGCATGCTGTGCATATCAAATGCTTTCATTAAAATGTCCTACAGCACCCAGAAGTATTGATGCAAACCTAAAGTGGATACATGCAATATGTAATGCTCAGTAGCTATTAATGTTCTCTGACCTCACTTGCTCTGTATCTGATTATGAACTGGTGTTCCCAGTGCCATGTATGGTAGTTCTTAAATGAATTTCCTGAGTTGTTTCTCCTCACTCTGCATAGACGGTGGAAAACACATCATGACTCCCAATGTGTGTGTGTGTGTTTCCCTTTCTTGTCAGCCTTTGAAGCATATTAACTTTAATGTTCAACTCAGGAGCTCCTCCTGTCCTCCTGGTCATCCAACACTTCACAGAAGAGTCAATTACTGCCTCTCCAGGTGACTTTCTACTGCCAGTTTGCCCTTCTTTCTGGTAGCCCAAAGAAATCCAAAAGGAGCTTGTGACTGATTTGCCATGTGCCAGGAGAAGCACCAAGCAAAAGGCATTTCCCTTTCTTGCATACCCCACACTGGGGCCTAGAGAAGGATGCAGAGAAGAAACTGCAGATCAGCAGCCTGTTGTATGGGCCTGTTACCTGCAAGCCTAGCGCAGGCTGGAGCATCCACAGCTCTGTCCCCTTCTCATATTCATCTGGTAGGAGATTCAGGATGCAGATTCTGGTTATACCCTCTCTCTCAGTGCTGGGGAGCCCTTAGGCAGGACCCCATGGGCCTCTGCACCTTAGGACACCAAAGCTTTGGACAGGAATTTAGTTTCTTAGAAAGAGTAATATTTTAGTCTTGAAGGATGACTACACTTTGCCAGGTATCTATGGAGGCATTTCCTACCAAGTGGTGCCTGTTGTCCTTTGATGGTGCCACCACTTTGTTGGGGTTTGTTCTGCTTTTATTTTTTACATTGACGACCTTGATTTGTGGGTTCTGTAGTCAGGCTTTTTTGTATTTTTCCCCTACCTAAGTATTTGCTCTGGCTTTGTTTTCTTCCTTTTACTTTTCTCCATCCTCTTAAGCCCTATGCTATCTTTCCTCCATGCTCTAATTTTTATTGCTCCCTGTTTTTCTTAACCATTTTGAGTTGAAAACAGTAACGTGACCTGACAATTTTAACATCGTTCCAAGGTTTTTATGTAATTCTATAAATCTCTTCATTACTTTTTTATTGTTTTGTCTTATATAGGTTTTTGTTTTCCCTCTACCTTATTAGTCTGGGGATCAGTTGTAGTCTACTATGTTTTATTAGTGGTAAGGGAAACAAAATATCTCCTTTTTCTGTGTTGGTTTGGCACCATCTTCAAATTACCCTTTTTCCCTGTCCGACTACCTCTTCTTTCCCTGGAGAGTCTGCTTTGTGTCAGACCTTCTGCTGGTAGTTAACTGGGTATGATTTCATCAGGCAATAGGCACAAGCATACCCCACTGCAGAAGAAGAATTTGTTTTCAGCTCTCCCTCTGTTTATTTTTTTTCCTAGCTTGGGAAGCATGAAATGAGCTGAGCCACCATTACCCTGGGGATTGTGAATCTTTCTTTCCTTCCAGTAAATTTCGTGGCTAAACCTGAAGGCTTGTATTGAATGAAGATTTATTTTAGTCATACTGATAAAATTGTACTGGTATAATTAAACAGCCATGGTAATGTCAAAAAACCTCCCATGCACAGAAGTTATGGAATGGCACAAATTAAATCAGGGAGAAGACTGACCAGCTCCCCCAGCCATTGTAGGGGTGTTGTCCCATAGGAGCTTTTTCTAGTTTAATTTTATTAAGACTCAAAACATGTCTTGTCCCAGAATCTCCTCTCTCCCCCATTTAAACAAGCCTGAAAAAATGTGATCTGGACCTTCAATTTATTGTTTACTTCAGTGTAGCTCCATTAAAGGCATGGGGTCATGACTATTTGAGGATCTTGACCCAATGTTTTTAGGCCTCTCTTATGTTATACAACTTCAATTTTTGGATTATGGTACTTATTGAATAAAATTAGATATTGTACAGTAAATTTTAAGACATACCCAGACCTCTTAAAGTAGTTTACAGAAAAAGGAGTGAGTTGGGAGCAATGTTCTGACTCTGTAAGGGCTAGAAGCAGGCATTTTATCACTCAGCAATAATCTAAGCTTTTCTGTCAATGTTGGAATCTCATTGAAAAAGGATTTTGGCAAGGACACTGGGAATTGCTGCAGACTCTTTCAAAGTGACATTATGAGAGGATCTTGGTTCCTTGGGATCTTTTATGGCATGGAACATATTATGAAATACTCTGTGTGAAGGGCCAAAATAAAATGTTACTAAAGCAGCCTAACAATTTTATATGTCCACTGGCTTCCATTTGGACCAGTAGGAAATAAGCTATGTATGGGGCAGGAAAAAGAGAAAAGTATGTCTACAAGTGCAGTACAGAGATAAATGTTAAAGTAGGTCAGATGGTAATGTAACATCCCATGGAAAGGCATTAGCTCTTAAACATTAAACTCTATTAAAACAATTTAAATTTTTATTTTTGAAGCAGAATAGTATATTACAAAATGGGAAGATTAATATTTGAAGTGCCTAAACTTATCCTTACTACAGACCTGTCTCATCTCCTGCATCAGTGGCATTTTATTTGCTTTTGCCAGTAGCTGGTACAACTGGATTTTCGTCAGTGGTGAAGAACAGAATCAAGTTTGTGAAATTGCCATAATTTTCATCCTGTTCATTTCCATAGCAGAATATTTAAACAAATACACAGTTTGTAAGTCTTTGAGTAGACCCTGACACCCCTTTGATACACTGCTGTGCTTATACACACCCACAGGACTGCTCTGGGCATTGTGTTCGATATATTTCCCAATCCTATGTCTCTTCTGGGCTTGCCATTTTGAATACTGGATTCCTGCAGGCATCTCTATTGGCACTGGTTGGCACTCCCAAAATCCACAGGCAGACTCTCCTGCTGGAGGGGTGGAAGAAGCAGATTGTGCTGAGGTCAAAGGACAAGCAGGCAGTGCTGTCAGTGCTAAACCTGCTGTGCGGGCAGCATGACCTGTTTAACTGGAAGGTCTCTGCTGGATTTAAAAGGCTCCAGGTGAGAAGAGCATGATCAATAATGACAAATATTAAAAGTGGTGCTTTCTCTTGCTTTTCTGCCTTTTCCCCCTTTCCTTCTTTGCCTACAGGACACGGAGCATTTGAATCCCCCAGACAATTGCTCATGCATTTACATTTTCATTTTCTTGGTTTATAGCAGGATTGTTCCAGCTTTTGGGAGGGGCAGCTATCAAAGATGTACAGGCACTGCCATTATGTTTTATTGTTCCAGTCCGTTTTTCCCTGTGAATGTAGGTGGGAGTTTTTCAGTGGGTTGGTTTTGTGGGTTTTTTACTTTCTCTTTCTTCTAAGAATTTATAACCCTTTTATTGTCAGTCTTCAATCATTTTTGATAGATCAATATATTTACTTTACTGATGGTTCATCCTGCAGTTGTGCTTGTATTACTTTTTTTGCTTTGTTTATAGGGGTTATGAATAGATGTTGTATCTCTGCTATACCTCTGTTGTTACGTGAGGGTCAAGTTGCTTGAACTTGCCCCAGTACCTTTGTATTTAAAAGGAATATTGTTTACATTGGTCTGTGTTCAAATCTACTAGTTTTTCTCTTTTTTTTTCTAGGTAGACCGAGTAATTAAAAATGCCATTTTTGTTTCAGAAATGTTCTACTCAGAAATCTTAAGTACAACTGCTGTTTCATGTATGCCCAACTGTTTGAAGGAAAGGGCTCTAGGAAAACTGCTCCAGCAGACTCCATAGATCCAGGGGATTTGGGGAGGAACATAGCAAAGTGGTGTTGAATGATAACATTGGCTAAAAAATGAGGCAGGTCCACAGGAGTCCTGTGGTCTTTAGCCAACCAGCTGTGACTGAGGCAGAGAGGAGAAATTCTTGAGTCTACACCTCACTCATGTCCCTAGGCAGCCACATGTGGGCCCGGGACAGCTGTTTAGTGCAGTTGTGAAGAGAGCTCAGACGTGAGCAATGCAGATGCGGGGATTGGGTGCCACTGTGTTGTGCTGCACTCTCTCTGGGTGTCAGTAGAAGGTGGTGGGTGAACAGGGACCTGCTGGTGAAAGTGGAAGGATATGCTTATGGAAGAGAGGGTTAATGTACTCTTCGGTCCTCAGGGGTTTGGGTTGTTTCATGATACAGTGATGTATATGCTATTTGTTATGCCATTGCCCCCTTCTCCCCCCACAAAAAAGAGAGCAGCAAAAGAAGTGTTTTTTACAACTGATAATACATACAACATGGTAAATGGGAAAGATGTCAACTAGGCAGTTCTTTTACTAATGCTAGTGTTTGTAACATGATCTGTATCTTACGGTGACACATTAAATATGGGGAAAAATCCCTGAACGTGCATGGATTTCAGCAAAGTTTAATAATTTAAACCAGGTGAGCATATTAGCTGTTTGCAGGATGTTATCCCCATAGTTACCTTAACAGAGCCATATACATCCTGGTTTTCAGTACATTCATTTTTAGACTGAAATATTTTACCATGTTATGAAACTTGTGACTCAACTACTTCTCAGCAGTGTGTTGTCCATTTGTAACAGCAGATTTTCCTGGAAGTCATTACTTTGGAGTGCCACTGTCAGCTGTACACATCACTTTTGCTCTTCTTGTCCTTTGTGGTGCACAACTGCTCATTGATGTTAGTGAGGATGCTACTGCTGATACACGAGCTATCAGGTTTTCCATTCTTTTCTTTCTTTTCTATCCCTGTTGAATTGCAGTTTCCTTTGTCTTCTGTGTGGTGCACTGAAAGAGGTTAGGAAATTTATCGTGGTTATTTTTAATGGGTTTTTAAAGTCCAGCATGACACAGATTGAATTGATTCAGGAAAATTTCCTGGAGCTGTAGCATTTTACTGTTGAAAATATTTTTATCATTGCAATTTTTCTGTAAGAAAATACATCTATTTTTTTTCCTTCTAGCCCATAACAAAACCCTGCTTTCTAATGTTTCCACATGGTCAGATATTAGCCATTTCCCTAGATAATTTAGGTTGATCATGTGTACTGCTAGTATTTTTATTGTAAAGAATTCTGCTAGTGGTTTCATGATAAATGCATAAAGCACCGAGAAATTACTTTTATTTGGCTTAGTGTACATTTAATAATGCATTAACAAAATTAATGGGTTTGTGTGTGTCGGTCTTAAGAATGTATAGAAAAAGTACATTGGTAAAAAATAATCCTTTCTGTGTGCATTTTGTGTGCTGTAGCATAAAAAAGTACATTCCCAGGAGCTCAGTAGGTGGTTACTATCTTTTTTTCTTTGTTTCGGCACTTTTTTTTTAAGGCAGATCATGAAAGAAAAGCGAGTCCCAATGACTGTCCCCCTCGTGGCCAGTCTGGCAAACCTTTCCTTCTCTGAGTAAGGCTGTCCATTGTTGGCTGGGATCTGTGTCTTTGTTGCACACAAACCAAGTGAATGAGTTACTTCCCACTTATGAAAACCTGCTTTCATTTGATTGAACTGCAGATATTTTCAGGCTAGTAACCATGATCAAGTCAAAGTGCCATTTTTTATTCTACAAAATGGTCTATGTATGTGTAGTTACATAAAATTAAATGTCTTAGTCATTTCCATCATAGTATGTTTATGGTGCAAAAAAAAAATCAGCCTATTGAGTCTTAACTGTTATTGAAGAATTAAAATATTCTAATATTAAGACAATATTATTTCAGAAATGCATGCATCTGCATTAACATAAGCAGAGCAAAGGAACTAAGAGGGATGGTGTGCAATATAATGTAACTCTCTCATTGATTTAAGATCAAAATGCCAGTAAGAAGGAGTAGACTGAAAGAAAATTATTTACATGTTTATTTCAAGTACATTCAAAAATGAAATATCTTATCATCCACCACTACTGATCCTATTTACAGGAGGCAGATGAGCTGTCTTGCCTATAAAGAAATGAAAGATAAAGTGCAGAATTAAAACAAACAGAAACAGCCTACTGATTTTGAATGCCTCTGTTCTCAATGCTGCTTTTGAAGATATGTATGAGGACATGACTTTTCAGCAGATAGAGATACTCAGTGTTTTCTGAAAGCCTTTTCTTTCCTTCAGGGCTAAAATGGCTAACCAAAACCAGAGAAGTGAAAAACCCCAGTTGTACTTGAGTTCTGGCCATGAGAAGTAAAGTATATGTGAGATGAAGGCTGCAGAAATGCAGTTGTGGATGGCTTTTCTGTGTACCCTGATGTCAGGTCTCAGGGAGGAAAAATAATACAAACCTCAATTTTATCATGGTCAGAAATGCTTTATGAGAGGCAAAAGTCAGATCATATGGGTTTTGTTTTAGTCGTCCTGAAGTGTTTGCTTATATGAAGTTTAGTGTTGGGTGTGTAACAAGCAACTTTATTACACTTGTGCTTTTATTATAGTCAACGTGTTTTATCGCTTACTGTATCTTGTGATGTCGTAGTATCACAAATTATATTTAAATCCTTTGACCTCCTTCCTGTTTTGTTTTCTCCGTATGGTCTCACATATGCGCTCCTGCTTTTGTCCCATGTCCCCAAATTTTTCTTGGATCCTGCACTGTGACACACACATGCTTTCCTGCTTTCTGGGACACTGAGATTTCTCCTTGACTTTGTTGCCACCTGTTCAGATAGATCCCTCCTACTTTGCTAGAAAGCAGCCCTGCAATGCAGGTCCCTCTTCTACGTGTTCTCTCAGCCATGTGATTCCATGTAGCATCACAGTCATATCCCTCATCTTCTTCAAGTGCACTGCTCTGTCTCCATTTATCTTGTATGAAATGGCTGTAGCCCTGCCAGGGCTACCTGTTGTTTCCCAGAAATTGCTTACCTGTATGTCAAGGGAAGCTTCTTAGAGTTCCCAACTAGAAATCAGGACAAGCTTTTAGCAGATCCCTTTCTCTCCTTATGTGGAGGAGAAAAAAAATAAAATCTTAGACCAAGTAACATTGTCTACTTATCCTCCTCAGCCGTCTTGTAGATTTTTTGTTTTCAATGCACTGGTAAAAATAGGTAGCACTGTCCAATATAAATAATAGACTCATACAAATCCATACAAATGAACACTGTGTTCATAGTAGCAAGCAAAGTTTGGAGACAAGAAAATTTGCTATCTCCCAGAGGTAGCCTTCACTAGAAATAATATTTCAGTGTTCTGGAAATAGTAGCCTAGTGTTTTTTCCCCTCAGGGTATGGCAAAGGAGTACTTTAGGAGTGAATTAGGTGCAAGAGATGAGACTGCTTTCACGCTGCATCTCGAAAACCAACAGAAAGGCCAAGCTGAAACCCACAGGAAACGCCTGCTGCACCATCACATGAGGTCAGCCAGGCATACTGCGCTTTAGTGAGCGCAGACAAAACAGGCCTTGGTGCAAATGTCACAGTCTAAACACGGGTAACAAAACACAGACTAATACAGCCCAAGCTTGGTGAGAAATACCATGGGAAAAGTTTTAGAAACCTTCTTCTGGCACTCTTGCTGAGGTGAAGAGCTATGAGCACTTTCAGCGTGGCCCGGTTGCAATAGCACCACACACCCCATGTGGGAGGGGAGCAACTGTGGTTTCTTATTAATATCACAGTACTTCTCCTTTCCAGTAGCATCCTATAAAAGCAGTACCCTATTTACAGCTTTCGTTTCGCATTAATGAAGTGGAATACTGATGCAGCTAATCAGCACTAGTGCTATGATGCAAGCACACGGAGCGGCGGTGGTGGTGGTGGCAATCATCTTAGCCCAGTTGGCAGGATAAAAATAACCCCTGCCAGCCCTGGGAAGCAGAAGCTCCACGGCTGTGGAAAAGCACAGCCCAGGACCCTGTGGCTCTGCACTGCTGTGGAGCCCAGATTCTGCTGCAGCCCACATGAACTGAGAAAATAAACAATTCTCTTATTCCTGTCTGCCCCTTTTGCTGATTCTCTTGCCAGCCCCTAAATGTGGGCATGAGTTTTTGTACTTGCACTTGAATCTGGACTCAGATTTCTTTCAAAACCCAAATGGACATAGATTGCCAAAGATGCTTGTATAATTCAGACATGGGTTTTTTTTTCCTCTTCATGGCACTTTGTGAGCTTAATTTAATCTCTGTCATTTCTTATATGTGAGTAAATGTCATCTACTTCATTTCATGAATGAATTAACACAGCCATGCAGAGTGTGTGTCTCCTGCACTGCTCACTTAGAGGGGGGAAGGGATTAGTAAATGTGTGTGACACCCTCAAGTTGCTAAGCCCTAGGGTTAGAGATGTCCAGAAATAGATCTCGTTTGCACCCTGGTGTAAGGTACTTGAAAGACTCTACTAGATCTCTACCTTGTAATGGCCCCAATCAATCCTTCTTCTTATTGTCAACCCTAAATACACTAATTTGATACCATGCGTTTCTTACTGCACCTGATCAGGGAGGAGCTCCTTTAAAAATAGCTGTGCTTTTAGTGGTGGGGAGAATATAAATAATCCCAGAATTTTCTTCCTTTTTTGATATTCCTTAAGCATGTCAGAAAGCAGAGGCCTTTTGGCAAGGTGCAAGCTTGAGATAGCGCAGAGGTTCTTGGTATGTAGAAGATAGCATTTTTAATCCCGGGTATGTGGACAAAGAGGTGGATGTAGCCATACAGAGCGGCGCAGAAAGTGTGTGTGAGCAAGTATCTTATGTTACACGGTATTTTTAATACAGTCAGGAATTAAATTAATAGTTCCATGTGCTTATTTTAAAGCTTTCACAATGTGAAAAGAAATGTAGTTCATCGAAAAAGGAAATGAGGAACAATTTATTCTTAAATAGAAATCACTGTGGCCATGCCTTTTTTTTTTTTTAAATGACTTTACACAATGGGTTGGATTAGTCCCTGGCTGAGGAGTGTGTGTGTGTGTTGGCAGAACTGTGCTTCAAAACTTCTCTTCATGTCTGAAACTGCTCAGTGCAGTAACTTCAACTGTTTCTAGGGTGTTGTGTTTTTGGGATGTTTTTCTTCTCTCAAGTGATAATGTATGTTTCCCAGTTTTCTAATCTAGAGAGATCAACTTGAGAATACTTTATAAAAACAGTCCAGGAAGGCACCCTGCCAGCTAGAGTGGCAGCCCAGGATGCAGGAGAAGTGACAGAGGAGTTAGCTCCCAACTTTCCTGAAGAAAGCTGGCACAGGATTTCCAGGTGTACGTGGCAGCTGAGAAGTTCTGATCTCACAGGATGTCAACAGGAAAAAAAATGGTGATTGCTGGCAATTCCCATCTCTTCCATACCTGCCCTCCCCCAGTCCCTCAGATGGAAAAAGGAGGACATTGTTTTCCCCACTGTTTGTCACTCCAGATTATTTAAATTGTAGACTCCACAGGCCTAGAATAAACTTTCTGCCTAAATATATCTCCTGTCAAATTAGAGCATGGGGACCTTGGAGACCTCTAGCTGCTAATAAAACACAAATAATAATGGGACTTGTGGTACCTGACAAATTTGTCCTACTCCTTTCCTTTCCACTCAGCCCAAAATAACCCTTGTGAAGATTGTGTTTGGGCTTTGCAGCTGCTCGTTATGTATCACTTAGTCCGACCACATCTGAATTGCCTGCGAGCGCTGAAAGAGGACAGTGCTCATGACAAATCAATTTGCTGACCCCTGAAATAATTAAGTAAGTAGTGCTGGGCTTCAGTCCTATTTTAAACAAGCAGTGTGCTGTTCATCTTTACATTTCTCTGCTGGCAATGAATGGGTGTCCCTAAACAAAAGAGGCAGAGTGATTGAGGAACTTCTTTTAAGGAAACATATCTTAAGAAAATTAGCCTTCCCCCTTGTATTTGTATGTCTTTGCATACCTTTCCTATCCCCTCCCCCTTTTTTTTTCTTCTTTGTTCTTTGCTCTTCCCTGTGGAAGATAGAGTTAATAAAAGATTCTGTTTTCGTATGGTTTTGCAGATGATCTTTGTGTACCTTACCAGACCACGGCACAGAAAACAAAGCCTTGTTTATTGCCTAACAGCACATATATATGTTTTATGATTAATGTGATGTGTTTATAATACATGGGACTGATAATAGATAGGGAGATCAAAGTCTTCTGTGAATTGACAGCAGCACTATAAACAAGGTGAAAAGGTTGCAGGTGTTTCCCACATGGGTGTTATACAAAAACATATGGCTATTTACCATAAGGTACTGCACGTGCTCTTACCTTTTCTTGCACAAGAAAGCAATATTGCTGCTACCGCTTCTGTGGCTCAGGATTTGGGAGATGCTACTGGCAGCAGATGACCATGCAGTGTGGCCAGGACAATCTTGGGAGCATAGAAAAGATAATGCTAAATTGGTCTTTCAAATTAGCAGTAGCTGGTTGATCTGCTACATTGTCTGAGAACAGAAATCTGCGTTTTGGTGGAGTCTCTGGCAAATGTTGGGAAGGAAGATGACATGCTTGGGTGTTGCAGGAGGGACTGGGCAGTCCAATGTGCCTCTTGTCTCACTTCCATCTCAGCTCATAGTTGGACTTGGCAGGCATCTCTTACCTCCATGGGTTATTTACTGTGGCTGTGGCCATGGCAGGCACTAGGTGTGGTTTGAGATACCTAGGCCACATCTCTGCAAAGAACAACAGTGGTGCATGAACAAAACAGCAGATATTGTTGCTGGACTATTGTTTATTTTTGTGGATTAAAAAAAAGAAGAGATGCATTTACTGAATGACCTTATATCATTGTAAAGAGGACCTCAACATCCTGGATGAAACCTGAACACAAGGCAGTAGTCTCTGTTGTTTTCATTAATTACCTTAAGAGTGGGGCTTGTCTGTTCTTGTGAACCAAACTGCTGCAGTTGGGGTGGGCGTTTGTTGCCTCTTCAGTTATTAAAGCATTTTGGATGAAGATTAATTTATTTTGTTCAATTTCCTGTAATGTAACCACCTTCTTGACCTGCGAGTCCTTTGGTAACCTTTACCTTTTCCACAACTTCTGGGAATATATCCATGCCCCCTGTTGGATGCTTGGGAGAAATTTTTGCTTGGCTCTCCTGGGGGTGATGCAGCACAGGGCTTTCTGCTTCTGCTCCAGCAGCCTGCTTGGGGCAGTGGCTCCTGATCTGCACTTTCATCTGCTGGAGGAAACTGACACCGACCTTGTGCTGTTGATGTACTGGTGCCACATCTTGCCTGTCTCACCTTCCAATGGAGTTAAAGCTACTGGTTAAAAATGTGGAATTTTTTTTTCTCTGTTTTGGAGGGCTGCAGTTTAAGCTTATACCATAATAGAAATTGTTCCAACAGTGTAACTTAAATGAGGCCTCATCTACACAGGAAAATTACCTTTGTTCATGGGTGGTGAAATTTATTTTTACTGGTGTGGCAGTGTTACCACTGATTTCCATGAGTGTTTCCATGCGGACAGAGTTGCATCACCCTTTGGATGCTGGATTGCGCATGCATGTGTTCTCACTTCTCTGCAGGAATGAGCTAGGTAGTTCCAAGCGTTTGCATTATACCCAGGATGCCCTACATGAAAATAGTACAGAGTGTTGGGTCAAGCAGTGTAATGGTATTGTAGCTAAAGGTTGGACTTTTGTGTGTGAACAAGCCCTGTGAAAGATTAACCTAGGAAAAGTTAATAAAAAGTGCTGTCCTAAATTATTAATGAATCCATTTGCAATGCACTTGCCCAGAGGCTTTTGTTTTTCTCAAACTCTTATTTATTAAAATCTGACAAGAATATCAGGTTTTGTTCAATAATAAATCTACGTGAGACTGGTGATATCCTCATGTAGTAATACAGAATCAAAATGAAATTACATGGCAGGGGTGAATATGTTATTTACTTGAGAAGAATAGATTATTGTTTAGGGGGATTTTATCTTTTACTTGCCATTTTGAAACAAGTGAGGAAAAGAAAGCAAAGCACCTGGCTGGGAGATATCCCCTTGGTGTGTGACTGAGGCCTTGATCCTGTGAAGGTTTTTAAATATGTTAAAACTCCATTAAACACCTTTCTGTGGTGGCTTTGCAGGTTCCGAACCTCTGTTAGCTAGATGAAATACCTCAGATGATCTTGTTTCGTGCTTAGTTCTACTTGTCCTTTTTCCTTAACTTCAAGGGAAGATCATGGAAGTCTTGCTTCTAGCCTGTGGATTTTGACTTCCAAAGCATGTCCATACATGCCCTCCTTTTTTTTTTTTTTGTATCTTAGAAAAGGTTAGAAAGATTATATATGGAAAGTAGGAGAATGGAAAAAAGGCAGGAAGAAAGCTTTTGCTGTTTGGCATGCGGTAAGAGATGGTAGTCTATGTGTGCTTTACGCCAGTCATTCCTTAGAAAAGGGCAGAACTTTGCTTGAAAAACAATTTAAAGAATCCAGCATTTTCAATTTATTAATTATAGGAGATTTTCCCCCCTTCTTCTCCTTCTCTGTCCTAATATATTACTGGATAAAGAAAAGAAAAGCAGTCAGAAAAAAGGAAAAGCTAGAAAATTAGAGAAGAGTAAATAAAAACAGAACTTAGCTGTGGGAGCAGAACCAGGAGTTTGGTTGACTGGTCTGAGTTGCAGGATGAATAGATTTGTTTGCACAAGCTTGGCTTGTGAGCCACTTTCTCATAAATGCAGCTTGATTTGGAGATGCTCCTGTCCCAAACTTTTAGTTCTGAAAATCAGCTTCTGATTCAGATTTGCAATCTGATGTCAGGAAGTTGGTCCCTGTAAAAAGTTGTGTGTTGCAGGACCATCAGTCACTAGCCATTAAATGTGACAGGGAACTTGATAAACTTGGAGAGAGCAAAAGAAAAGCAAGGTGTGAGTATGAGAGGTCAGTATTCGTACCTGGGTAGGCTTGGAGTAGCACAGGTCTTTGCCCTAAGAGCTTGCTTTGTCTCTCTGATGCCAGAAAACCTGTACAAAGTACATGCAGAAGGTGCACATAGGGCATTATAATCTTTCGCTAAAGTCTGCAATCAAAACCCTCTGAAATTGAGGCCTCAGCTCTTTTGTATGCACCAATTAAGATCATGAATAAAAGTTTGACCATTAACAGACAAGTACTGTGCTGTGGTTGAGCAAACTGGAAGGGGTGAAAAAGGTTTACCTTCACAGACCACACCACCCATATCTAAGGTTCAAGTAGAGCCTGTGAGTTGCATTTGGGAAATAAAAGTTCTTTCTGGAAACCTACCAGAGAAGAAAAGATGATATCTCCCATCCTGAAGAAAATTACATTCTTTTTCTTCTCTGCCATTTGTTTGTTATGAGATTTGATTGTAGGGGGGGTCAAGGTGGTCTGTGAAACCTTGCTTTGGAATCAAAATATTTGTCTGATTTGTTTGCCCTTGGAAAAATCAGGCTACTGCAGCTTCATTGCCATGGGAACCTCTAGTTACTATATTTAATTCAGCCCAGGGTTTGCTTGTCTATTCAGTTGCTGCAATGTAGACAGGTGATAAGCAATATATTGGTACTAAGCTGTATCATACCAAAATAATTAGGCACAGATATTACCATGGTATTGCAGCACCTGTGGTATTGCTCTTGTGTTGTGCTATGAGCTGCCTATCCCTCCCGTGTCTGCCCTCCAGCCTCTTCTTCATCTCTCCTGGTGGAGAAAACACAGCACTGCCTGAATAATCTTTCTGGTCCGGCAATCAACAAAGGTAGGGACTGCAAGCAACCTCTACTTGCTGGTGGTACTTCCTTCTTCCCTGGCACAGCAGCCAAGCACAGAGTGGCTGTGGGCCTTGGTAGGAATGATGCTACAGAGGGGAGCTCTGCACCCTGAGATGCTGCTGTGTTGGGATGGGTCCCAGTACCTGTGTGGCTTCCACAACGGTGTGAAGACCCACAAGGACATAGTCTGGCTCCACAAGATCAGATTAAACTGGGAGCAGGGAGCAGAGACACCCCTATCACCCATTCATCTTCTAAAGTTTTATTAATTCCCTCAGACTTTGCAAACCTTTATTTTTCAATTTTTCTTTCTGTTTTCTTTCCTCCCCATTAGTATAATGTGAAGGTCAGATGGTGTCTGTTAGATGGTTATGTCCATGTTAATGCAGAGCCTGGAGTTTGAGATGCACCCAGTTCCAGTGCTAGTAGAAGTGATAGAAGTGTGTCTTTATTGCAATCATGCTGGGGGCAGTTCTGGAAAGACTCATTGTAGACAGGGCTTTGCCATGAAAAGACATTTCATGTGGCTAACTGCAGGAAAATCAATTTTGTAGGTCTTTAGTGATTATTTGAGTTGTTGGTTTCTTATGTTTTGCTCCACTATAGTTTGGTTTAGTGATAGTACATCACTTTGTACAGAATTCAGAGTGAGCACAGAATGTGTAAACCTTTACATTAAATTGTTGGCTGAGTATTGATTAATCAGTAAAAGATTTTAAGCTGTTTCCTTTAAATTCCAGGACCATGCATCTTAATGTAATAGTTGAGAGGACTGGGGAAAGATACCGCTTTACCAAAGGGAATGTTTTCTGTGATATTTGTTCATGGCAAGTATTTTCAAGCAGGAAGAGGCATTTTAGGAAAGGAGATGGTTCTCTGTGGTCACTGACGACTAAAATGACTCTCTTTTTCTTTGTAGGTATTATATGGGTCGCCAGATGTTTGTGGTGGTTTCCTCACCAGAGATGATCAAACAAATCTTAGTGACAGACTTCAGCAACTTCACCAACAGAACTGTAAGTACACAAAACAATTGGCTTTGTGGATGGAGTTGATAATACTGCTAGTTTGAACTCAGACCAGAAGTGGCTACGAGGAAGCTGAAAATAGGGAAAAAAGTACAACATGCTTCAGTAAGACTTTAAGCTACATACACTCAATATATCCATTCAGTCAAAGACTCTTGTTACTAAAGCAGTCTGAGGATGAAGGAGAATGTTCTTAGTAGAGACTTGTGCTGCCCTTGTGACTGAAGCACCAGATGGATATTGAAGAGGGTTTCAATAACCAGTTTTGCCATTGACTTCATGTAAAATCCTGAGAAAATCAGTTCCTAACTCTCTTCCTCCGCTCTGAATCTGTAACATGGAGATGGTATTATTTGCTTTCTCACATCCATGGTCTGTTTTCTGCTTTTAGACTTCATAGGGCAGGAGCAGTCTGCCTGGGACAAGGACATGCCTCTTGCAGCTTTTATATATTACTCAGTCATGCTTATCACTCTGAAAATAATAAATAGTAAAGAAGGAAGTTGGACTTAGCTAGTACTTACACATATGCTGTTGGTTACAGACTTAGATATTGCAAAGCTCTTTTTCAAGTTAGGACAAATAATGAGGGGGAATGGCCAGAGTAGGTAGTAAATATTTCCAGCAGTTGCTCAGCATTTTATAAATACTGTCACTGTGATTGAATGCTGTCTCAGTGCCACCCATTCCCTGCTTCCCTCTGGCCCCCTCGTGTGCTCAAACTCACATGTATTCAGGATGGTTGTTTGCACCCTCAGGGGAAATTTCATCTTTGATCAGCTGTCTGTCTCTTCTGCCCCTCTGATCCTCTCTGCAACCTGACAGTCTGTTTGCAGACTGCTTGTCTCCTTTGCTTGCTTCTTTTGGTACATGAGGTTCATCTTGTGACTACCTGCATCCTGTTTAATAACTGCATGTACCAGTTGTCCTCCATTCTGCCCATTACTCACACCTGAACGGAAAAATCTATTCTTAGGCTTCTTAGGCTGAAGTTGTTGCATGTGACAAGGGTCTTTTCCTCATTTTCTCTACACTTGAAGTTTTCTATCCCTTCCTTTCTTCCTGTCCATAACTTTCCCATGCTTTTCACATGTGTATTCGATATTAGCAGACTGTATCCACTTTTCCTAGCAGTAGCTAGTGACGCCTCCCTGAAATCAAAGAGCATTCCTTTGAGGGTATGTTCAGAGATTTGTTCTGCTCTTAATTTCAGTCAGCCTTGTCCTTTTGAATATACCTGTCTCTGTATTTCCACCCTTCTCAGCTGATGAAAATTTTCTTCCTCTCCAGGCTTTTTGTGTTCCGAGGTTTCTCTCTCTTTCTTGTAGTTGTACATCCATCTGTCATGGTCATTGGTGTTCCTCTCTAAAATTCAGCTAGGTTATCTTTCTACCACCCCCACCCCCCCTTTATTTTTTCTTCATCAGGAATCTGTTAGGTATAGTTGTCTCTGTAGGTTCATAACGTGCCCTTTTCACATGATTGTCCCCTGAATCATTTGTGACTTTTCTGTACAACATCCTGCTTTACTGGTGAGGGATCGAGGCACAGACTGAGTGACATTCCTGCCACTAACCAGAAAGCCTGTGAAGGTGAGAAAATTTAACTCCTAACCCTCCCTTTAGCAAATTAACAGTTTCTCACCTGCGCAGTGTTGCTATTTCTGGATTGCTTAACTCCCATGAGTCTAATTCAAATGAACTTGCTTCATCTTATATGCTTCTATCTGCTTGTTCTATGGTCTTCTCACATACCTACAATCTTTCATCATGGTTATTTCTCACTTTCCACTTTGTTTCCCCCTCTTCCAGCCATTGCTTTTCACTTACTGAAGATAAGCACCCTTCTGTTTCCGGGTCTTTCCCCATTTAACTTGGGGATCTTTTTCCCTCTCTGGAGTTTTCACAGTGGAAGATGTCTCCTCTTTAATCCACAATAAGCTGTCTCAGTGTTCGACCATTCTGCACACTAACAATTTCACATGAAAATAAATAATGATGGATGGTATGTAAGAAATGCCAGTGGAATTTGACCAGATGTGATTTGGGTTGTATGCAAATAATGGTTGAGAGTAAGAAAAATGCTTTTCAAGTAACAGAATTCTTTCTTCTCACATTGTCTGAATAAATGTAATTTTAAGACTTTTAATAGGGTTACTTCTGTTTGTATATTTTAAAATTAGTCAAAGCAAGCTCTTCTACTTTTAAGTGAGGGTTTCTCTTTGTTAGTGAAGAATTTAAAATGTGAAATAGATCCCACTACTTTATTTTACCAGTTCCTTTCCTGGAGATTTACTGATGAGTGGTTATAGAACTTACTTTGGAGTCAGTGCTGTTGACAAAGCTAGGTTAACATATTTCAGTACAGACATGGCATGTGCTTATTATTTCAACCCAAAGCCTTTTTTTAGCTTAAGAGTGCCAGCTTTTAAGGGTGAGGAGAATACGAAATCGGGTGAGACCACTGTGTTTGAACAGGCCTTAGGAAATCACATGTGCACTTTTCTTCCCCACCTCCCCACATGCATTTCCTAAATCGAGATTTGTACTTCATTCCCCAGAGGTGAAATGTGAGTTGCTAAACCCAGAGTGCTGCAAAGAGATCTTATTCCTCATGTTCTGTAGCAGTTGTAGCAATTGTATGTTAACAGTGTCTCTGAGTTTCAGGATGTGCAGGACTAATTGTAAAAGGGAAGTGTAGAAAAAGTTTATATTCCATGTTTATTTTACTGCTTTTTCAATTAGTTGTAAAATATGTATGTATTCAGTTTAGATACAATGGGAAATTGAACTTGTGAAGGGTTGAAAATAGTGGATGTACTTGATAGACAGAAGCCAATAAGATGATGATTCAGTGAATTCTGGCAGCTTTTATTAAAGCTGTCTGTAATGTGATGTCATGCTTTGAGTGCTTCTAAGAAGAATGACCTTAATCTGGGATTGTGCATTTGTGCACTAGTTGCTGGGAAGTCATCAAAGGCCTTATAGAATCAGAGTGGTTTTAATCTGCTGAGAGGATTCTTTTGGATGAATCTCATGTCCTGTCTTCACATCCAGAGAGACCTGGACCATTTGTGCACTTCTCTCACACTGAACCTGTCTGCTCACTCATTACATAGACAAAGCATTTTATGCAATGATGTTTCCCTTTGATATTATACGTGTCACAACTTTACTATTGATATCTTTTGAATATTGCTGTTAAAAGTCTTTTAGGTCCCCTTGCTATCTTCTCTTGTTTGTGAATTAGTGATTAGTAATTCTTGCAACAGAAGTGTCTGGTGACTTTAGAGTAAATCTGCATTAAGGTTCACTTCCTTTTAGAACATGCAACCAAGTCTAGCATGCAGGCTGTTATTGCCCTGTAGGCATGGGGTATGTGTATTAACTGTATAATCACAGGAAGGAAATGACATTCTCCTTTCCCACTTAATTTTGCTTCAATTAAATTAAGCATTGTAGCAGTTTAAAACCAAAAATGTCTACTGTAATGTACCTTCATACTTGAGGCATATGAAGCCTTTTCCCTATGTTTTTAATTGTAGTTGAAGAAGGAAAGATGCAAATTAGTTTATAGACATTCTGCCAAAAAATATGGAATTAATTTTAATTTAGGTTAACCATGGAAACCTCAGCCAGCATTCTAGGCAGGCCTGTGCTGCAATAAATAATACCTTTTTCTCACAACCGTGTTAAGTCGTTTCTTGAATTGAAGTTTCCTTCTAAGAGCACTAAGACTCTTTTTAACTGCATTACTGTGTTGCAAGTGAGGTGGGATTATGATGTTTGTTACATTCTGCCAGGTTGGATAAGGATACATAACCAGTGTTCAGGTTGTTTTTAATTTCTGCATTGAAAATTTGTTTTTCAATTAGTACTTGAGAATTACTGAAGTGTACTTTTAAAAATGTAGGAGCAGAATGTTAAGATAGAGCAATGTGAAGAGAAACATTACCGGATGCATAAATCAAATAATTCAGAAATTGTATGTCAAAATATTTGCTAAAAATGCAGATCAGTGAGCCCTAGGGCAAAGGTAAGTACTGGCTAGTCAAGGTTTGCCAGGCTGCTGGAGTCAGTGCTCTGCCAAGATTCATGTGGCTAGCACAAGTGGAAACCAGTGGTTGATTCTGACCAAATCCTTAAATCTACACACATACTAGATGGAGAAGGGTGACATTTTTACATTCAGAATTCTACACCAATTACAATAGCTGTGAGAAAACATCACTGCTTGCTCATCAGGAGCTTTGCTGCTACAGTGGAAAAAATAATACTGGATTAACAATAAACAGTAATGAAGTGATAAAAGAACAAAAAAGCAGCATGAACATTGATAAAACATGAAAGTACAAATTCCTTGTATCCCTCTTGAAGGAAAAACGAATTGCCTGAGCTTCTTTTCTTTTGGCTTGTCTATCCTTCCTTTTCCTCTTCTAGTTCATCCACATGAGATCTGGTTACTTTTTTTGCGTGCAGAATTTGTCTGTTACACTAAGCTGTTGGCTTCATCTTTGTTTTGGTAAATCTGTAGAGCTTCAAGCTTACATCTGCGATGAAACAAATAAAATACAACCACTAAATAGGAAGGATCCTATTTTTTGCATTTTGTTCAGTTGTGGTCCAGGATGGCTGACATATCCCTGAATTTGCTGTTCTTTCTTGTCTCTCTCTAGGGGAAAGAAAAGTATCTTCATACTACTGTATCAAAAGATCTATCCAAATATAATACAAGAGGCCCTCCAGAGGTCTCTTCCAAACTCAGCCAACCTATAATTCTGTGAATTTTAGGTCAGGTCCTCAGTCAGCATAAATCAACATATTTCTATTAACTTTAGATGGCTCTACACTGACTGATAGTGATTATGTGTCTCCAGAGCAGGACTGGGGTATACAACTCCTTCAAATGGCTCCATGTGGTGCCTCAGGAGCTGACTTGTGTGTGCCTGTGCTCTTGGCCTTTTGCAAGAAAAGGACCACCTCCGTATCTTGTGCAAGATCTTACCTGATTTTTAGAGAACAGGCATCAGCCCCACTGACGTGCTGTCTTTCAGTAAACAGTGATAGTTCAGTTGTGTATCCAAACCCAGAGTCTGATCCAGCTTATGAGCTGGGCTGTCTCTTCAGTATCTCCCTAACAAATACAGTTTTTGTTTTGAAAAATGAACCCACTAACATATTCATTTGGAGACATGTAATGTAAAAATAGTTAAGGAATGAAACGTTGTGTACTGTTGCCAAAAGACACACATACATGCTGACTTGACCCTGTACCCTTGGTTGTTTGATTTAGAAATGTTTTCTTCTCTTCAAATTAAACTTCCTAGGATTGTTTCCGGCAGTGTCAATGCCATAATCATCATCCTTTCATGTGAATTTCTTAGTTTATTTAGAAATTGTTGTTGTAAAGTGCAATAAGCTCAGTTTGTAAACAGATGATGAATGAGCTTTGCTGGAGGCTTACCTTCACATGGCCATGCGGCTTGGAGCACCAGTGACAGACAGTATGCCAGTGGGTAAGTCAATACTTGGAAAATGATTCAAACAAATGAGAAAAAGTAGTAAGAATATATATATATATATTGAGGTCTTAGTTTTTGCACCCTTTAAAATATCTGTTTGGTGGGACAGTTTAGTACATAAGTGATGTTCCAGTGTGTGTGCAAGTAGTTTGATCGTGATATTTAGTTTTGAAGAGTTGCTCCGTTTTGTGGCTGCAGAGAAAAGGAATGTGCTTTAGGTTTGCTCACTGCCTTAGTCTGTTTAGATATGGGGTTTTTTTGGTTTTCCATTTCTTCATTTTGTTTCATCTTGGGTTTTTTTGTTTCGCATAGGACATGGAAGGTGACAGGTATAACATGCCTAGAGCCACCATGTCCCAATATTGGTTGCTACACCTGCATGTGGGCATGTATGCATATCTATATATATTTATGGAAGCATATAGATGCCCACATATTGATTTGAGTCTCCTTGTGATTTGAGGAGAGGCTGAATCTCTAGTTCTCACTAAAGCATTGCAGACATCGGTGTGCTGTATCTTATTAGGGATACTTCACAAAATGTGCCTCTTTGCCCATGCCATGGTGACATTTGATTCCTGATGCAGGAAAGTTGTCATGCCTGATAGCAGGCCATGCCTTGAACATCCAGTTGTTTGTGATACAGAGTTGTGATGTTCTTCCCTCCCTCCCTGACTTTGTAGGACAAACCCAAGCATCAGTCCTGACACATGTACAATAAGCTTCAGTCTCACTGAGCTGAGAATATTCAGTGCTTCCAAAAAATCATTCTGTACCTTACATGGATAAGTGAAAAGGTGTCCAAGCAGTGAATTTATTAAGATTTACTTTTTTTGCCTAGCAGTTTTCTACAGCTTCAGATCATAGTTGGTTTGAAATCTTGGCTGGTACAGCATCATTATAGAAGGGGAATTATATTAGCAGGGAATGCATTTGGCTATATAGCACTTATCTTTTTAATATTAATTTGACTGCATATTTGTGAGTGCTGTTGTACAGCCATGTAAGCCCAGTTCCCTGAGTGATTTTCCAGTGC
Organism: Campylorhamphus procurvoides; assembly: GCA_013396655.1. NCBI lineage: Eukaryota > Metazoa > Chordata > Aves > Passeriformes > Dendrocolaptidae > Campylorhamphus > Campylorhamphus procurvoides. Next base: position 1,538,343 of record WBMV01001384.1, on the reverse strand, counting down.
CAGTTACTGTCAGGAAGCTGAGAAAGGGCTCTTGTCCTTGTTTGGACCTGATAGTTCGGGACCACTGAGGCTTAACCTCCATAATGATGTATAGGCTTTCTTTCCCAACTGTGTCTCCAAGGCTGTCTTCTAGACGTACTACAATACCTTTCTGTTTTTGTCAATATATATGTAACTATTTTTCTGCCTTCTATACCTGATAAAATAGCTTTTAATTATGGATTTCTTTTTCTCTTTCCTCTTTTTGCTTTCAGAGCTTGCAGGTTAATTTTTTCTGAGCAATTAAATTCAGTTTGGTTTAAATGTTTTAAAGTAGCAGTGCATATGCTTGCAATAGGCACCTGAAAATTAAAAGAATAAATTTTGAGAGGGTCATTTCTTTCACACTATGTAAGTCTTTTTATGCATGCACAACAAATTGCCCCTTATTCCCCATATGCTGGAGCTAATAGCAGAAAACTAATGTTGTCAAATGATCGCTGCTATTGACTGTAAAATTAATCAGACTTTGGCTTCAGTTACCCTTAAAGAAAGAACTGATGTATTAGTAGACCATGTTCTGTGAACCACCTGATCCTCTGAATCCCAGTGAGATGAAGTCTGGTTTTGTGATTAGGTCTCTAGGTTGGGATTTAGGAGCTCTGAGCTCAGTTTTTGGCATTGCTACAGAATTCCTGTGTTCACAAGGGCAAAACATTTAGGAAGTGCTTTGTCACCTTAATAAATGTGAACTACTATGTTGGGAATTTCCAGCTGAACAGTATCATTAGCAAATGTTAGTGCTTTAGGACTGATGGCAATGAGTTGGGATTGGGTTTATCTGTTAATTCAAGGAGTTGTGGTGGGAGGGTTTTTTTTTTGTTCTTAAAAGAATCTTCGGGAATGTAGATTAAGAACTGTTAATGAAAAGCTCTTTTTTCCCAGTCCTTTTATGTAAGTTTCTATTTTGAAGTATTAAAAAAAATGCTGAAGTAGAAAAGTTAATATTATCAGATTTCATTCAATGTATTTGAGGATTATCATCTCTCAAGCTTGTAATTTTTATTTGTGATTCTAATTCAGAACAGGCAACCAAATGAAATCTCTGTCCTGCGAAGTGGGAAAGTTCATTTGTACTTGCCTTGGAACACCTGGCATATGCTTCTGCTGACCACTTGTCCTGGTCCTAGCCAGGACAGTGTTAATTTTTTGAGATAGCCAGGAGAAGGCATGGCCAGGACCCAGAGGTTAATCTATACCCCTCATATCATTGCTGGGGGCAGGGGAAAGGGGCTATCTTCTGGGGACCCAGCAAGTATTGTCTATGGTCAGGGGATGAATAATTTTTTTCTTGTACCTTCTAGCATCAGTATTGTTGTTACCATTTGTTTTCTTATCTCATTGCTGTTTCCAGTAAATTGCTCTTATCTCAGCCTGTGATCTTTGCCTTTTGTGCCTCCATTTCTCCTCTTCTTACTGTGGCAGGAAGGAGGAGGAGAGGAAAGTGAGGGGGAACAAGAAAGTGGCAGTGTGGTGTGGAGAGTCTTAGTGGGGGCACTGATTTGGGGAGTACATTCCTAAACCACAACACAAATATTCCTAAAAAGTTTGTAGCATCTGCTTTCTTTTATGCACATTCTTACTTCTCACTTAATTCAGTGCGCTATGACTGTGTATTTAAATAAGTATGTTTATTCATAGTCTGTCCAGAATTAGGATATTCCCTAAATAGGAGACTTTGTTTTTTATTGTTGCTCTCATGGAAAAGAGAGCAAAACCTTGTCACAGTCTACAACTTCCTTGTGACAGGAAGAGGACGGGCAGATGCTGATCTCTTCTCTACGGTAACCAATGACAGAACCAGAGGGAAAGGTCTGAAGTTGTGTCAGGGGAGGTTTAGGTTGAATATTAGAAAAAGGTTCTTCAGCCAGTTTGGGCACTAGAACAGGCTCCCAGGGAAGTGCTCACAGCCCCAAGCCTGACAGTTCAAGAAGCCTTCTGATGATACTCTGAGACACATGGTATGACTCTTAGGGTGGCCTGTGCAGGGCCAGGAGCTGGACTCTATGATCCTTGTGGGTCCCTTCCAACTCCACATATTCTGTGATTCTCACACATTATTAAAGTATCTGATAAAGTCTTCTGAAAGTTTAGGAAGATATAAGTTACAATAGGTTGGAACAGCCCCAGAACAGCTTACAAGCAATCAATCTTTAAACACTGACTGTAGTTAAGTCCAATTAGTTTGACGATGGTCTTGTTGACTGATATCAAGAGATCCTCTAGCTGACAATGTATTCTCTGAGTGGAGACTGAGGTAGTTTGCTGTTTGAGGAAGATTTCCTGTGTTTTTGTGGCTGGAGGAAGCTCTCAGCATATCCTTAGCAGTGGTGGCCAGGATGTAGCTGGGGTTTTGGGAAAGCCACAGTTCTAATGAGGCTACTATTTTAACCAGTTAATATATTGCTGTCCAGGTAGGTCATGTGAATTTGTTTGCTGGAGATTCATGAATCTCTAATTGAGTAAGTAAACACTAATATTTATCACATTTCCAGGTAAGATTGCAAATAAAACTGGCTGATACCTCCTGTATGAAAGGTGGAAACACATGGATTATACACAGATGGAATACAAAATAAAAACTTTCCACATTTTCTCTTTTCTAGACATGGGTTGTCTATTTTCAGATGCTATGGGCCATAGACCTTGGCAATATAAAAGCAATGCAATTGACTGTAAGAAGACTAGAAGACTTGAAAACAAGTTTCCTCCTTCCTTGCCCCCCATCAAGAAATGATGAATCAGCAGGTTGAGACCACAGCTGATGTTGAGCTGTACAGTCCTCTTATTTTTTACTGGAGTTATTATGAAATGACTTATTTTTCAGCATGGGTCTAAGTGTTTGAATCTATCCCTGAGTCTTTTTCTAGTTTATTAATGGGCTGCAGTGCTGCTATCACCATGGTATCCTGCTACCTCTTCCTCTGTGAAGACTGCAAAACCTCATGTTGATGAAATTTACATTTTTAATTCTCCACTCTCCTTGCCTATACGTATAAAAGTGGTTTGCAAAACCAAAAACACAAGGACAATCCAGTATTGAGAAATGACTAGGGTTACTGTGATGTTTTGCTCATTTTTAACACTTTATTTCTGCTATTATAGTGCAGCCATCATTGGTTCAATACCTACTCCTAGGTAGACACCTGAACAGCAGATGGATTATGTACTTTACAGCACTAATGACAGTGGCTGATAACGTGTGCAAATCTCCCTTTCATTGCTTGTTCAAGGCAGTTAAGAAATACTGACTACAGCTGTACATAATTACGCTTCTTTTGAAAATAAATCAGCCTGTGAAATTTCTGTTCCTGGAAAATGGTCAAAATTTGTCAATAAAAAACCAACAAAACAAACAAACAACAAAACCCAAACCCTTTGCAAGTACTTAGTTAATGGTATATTGTGACATTCTGTTTCTTAAACGCAAGGCTTCCCTGCCAACTCTATTGAGACTTAAAGGGCAGGGTGGGGATACTGCATAGTCAAACTACAAAAAGGTGGTTTTGCTGCAGGTGTAGGAAGATGATGATTTGATAATATGCTATCCATATGCACTTGTTTATGTCACAAAAAGTTTGTTTAGGGCTAAGTATGTAGTCTCGTAATGTGCTGCAGGTATGTGAAGGGTCACTCCCTCTTTCTACTCACTCCCTGTTTCTTTCAGTTGTTTCTTTGAGTTACTGTAAGATCAGCTTTTGAAATCATCTGTTTTGGCTTGTTTATCCTCACCTCTTTTTTTTTTCCTTTATTCTATCATTTTGCAGAATTTCCTTTTCTAAACATCTGAAGAAAACAAGATCAGAGTTTTATTAGGTTTTGCCTTCCCTTCCCCCAGTTTTTCTCCCGTTGAAACTTGCCAATCACTTTTAAAGCCTACATTGGGCTTTTCTGCAGTACGGGAGATATCATTAAGGCTTTAAACCCACTAATGAGGGAAATGTGCGCTGCTTGAAGGCTCCTGCAATATTAACTACATCCAATTATGTTAGGTAAACGTATGAGCATAGTCAAAACAGGATGAAAGCATATCTTTCTATTCAGGCCAAAAGCAGTCTTCTGAGTCAATCTTTCATCAAACTTACATTGGCTATTTATTTACTGTGTTTGCAGTACTTTTTTTTTAATGCTGAATAATAATGCTAAAGACAAACAACACTTACAGGCAGGAAAGGACTATCTATTCCTAGGGCTCTGTTCCGTCTTTAAAGAACAAGTTTTACTGCTGGATAAAATATGTGAAATCTTAAGTATGATGAATATTTCTTCCTGCTCAAATGTGGTATTGCCTCCATATCTAGTCCTGTCCTTAGTTGACTGTGTTATGAGTAGGTGGAGTGGAGATGCAGTTTGTGCTAGTCTTTGCTGGTCCTGACCTTTGATTTCTGTTGATTTGTTGTTTTTTAAAGGGAAATTCAACTTACCCTACTTCTTTGGACATATGCTGGGAGAATTTTTTTTTGCTGAAGCTTGTTCAGTCTAATAGCACAGGATTGTAGCAGTCTCTCATTTCTGACTTCTGAAACTGTTATTTGACAGTAGCAGATTGGCTGTTTTGTTTACAATTTTCTCACTTTTCTCTACTCTTGACATACAGTAGAGTGTCATGTCCTTTGATTCTTGCCTTTCCCAGTCTGCTTTTGTTTAGAAGAGTAATTAGTTTGTCACTTGTTCCAGAATTGACATAGGCTCAGATCACAACATTTGAGTTGGCCTTTTTACATGCTTGAGCAATCAGAGTTCAGACCCAGTATTTGGCTTTGTTTCCATGTCTTTAACCACATTTGGAAGTAACTCAGCTGCTCATGTACAAAAAGTCCTTTTGAAGCATCTGATGATAGACAAACAGTCTGAGGTCTATGCAAGTGATGTTTCACAGCACAGAGAGGTGATTTACATGTACATACATAGAAGCCCAGAAATTCAGCACTGGAGTGGATGTGACATGGCAATATATGATATTTGAATGGTTGTCACGTATCATGCCTAAGATCTGCATAGCCTCGTTGAGTGTCCACTTTCAGAGGTGGCCAGCAGCAGGATTCAAAAGACTAGCATAAGAGCAGGGCAGACAGTGACAGTCATCTTCCTTCTGGGTTATCTGCCCAGCCTCCAGCAAGCAAGGCTATGGTGGCTTCCAGTGCCAGAGGTTATATGTGGGCATCATTTCTGCCATTGGCTACAAATCTGTTCCTACCCCACCTCGTTTTGAATCCTTTCTTTTAACTGTTACGCCAGCAGGTGATTTTTTTTTTTTCATGGGAAGTTTCTTGTTTTGAATGTGATAGGAGTTCTGTTTGGGGACTTGTCTGTGCATGCAAGTGAAGTTCATTCCTCTTCAGTGAGAGTTAATGTGATACACATGGGCATTATTATAGCAATCCTTGCAAGCCTCTGCTCTTCTTTTTAAGTCTTTTAAAGGTAGTATTGTCATATTCAAAATAGTGGGAATAATTTTCTCTTTAGACATTCATCCAGATAGCTTAATCCATTTACCTGCCTTTATGTCTATATTTGACCTTAAAAGTATGAAAGGTTTCTTCCTTTCCCTTTTTTTAAAAAAATAATAATATTCTTATATAGCACAATGCAGATAACCTTTTGTTAAGGTGTCTTAGCTGGATTTACCATTCCCATAACAAGACCTACAAAATGGCTCATGTGGGCATTCCTCATCTGGTTCAGCTCAGAAACTAATCCATCTTAGTTTATGTGTCAATGTGGACTTCTTAAAAACTATGCAGGCTGACTTGACACTGAAGCAGATGATGAGTGCTCACAAGAGTGCTCCACTAGTTCCATTTCAGTGGTGGTTACCTCCAATAGATGGGTGGGTGTGAACAGCTGGTGCGGTTGTAGCATCTTAAATTGGTGCAACTGGATTTTAGTAGTTCTCTGACCAGAGCCTGGTAAGTTCTCTGCTACCTAGTGATCAACTCTAGTAGATCTGTTCTCAACAAAAGTTTTTGCCATCCTGTGGTTTGTTTGGTTTTTTGTTTATTTGGTTGTTTTAGTTTTTTTGTTTTTGTTTTTTGTTGTTGTTTTGGGTTTTTTTGCTTGTGACCCACAATATGTAATGCCCATTCTATGAGAATGAAACCTCCATGGGAAAGGATGCTCAGAGACTATGCACTTTTTACCACTGACTGCTTGTTGCAGCTATAAATCTGGCTGATCCTAAGTGAAGGATGAGTCGGCAGGTATTATTTTAGTCTCTAGTGAGAATTCCTCTTTGTTTATATAGCAACCACATATCTTGGCACCATTTGTTGTAAATAATTGATAGCAAATACTTGGCTGATCTGAGCCTTGGGAAGGGAAGAGGCTGCTGTGTGTTATGCAGGTGCTGTGGAAGTGCTGCGCTCTGCCCGTGGAGCTACTGACCATGACGAAGGAAAGTTGCAGGACACTTGCCAGTGCTGTTGATGTGTTGTTAGTCTTGAATTCACTGCATTTAAAAGGAAAAGGGAAGAGGACTGGGGGGTGTGTGTGTAAAATTCAAGTTTTTACACTGCATGGCTCACTCGCAGCTCTCCAGCGTAATGAGTGCTCCCTACTTTGAGCACTGCTGGCCACTGCTCGTTTTCATGTCGATTCATCTGTTTCTGAAGGTTTTGTGATGGCTTGAAGAGACACATACACAGCAACATATATACTGGAATCAAGCAACAGCTATCCTTCAGCAAGAGTGAAGGATTGTTGATTATTGTTAATTATTTACTCCTGCCAGCCTCCTCTCACTGGTGCTAAGCAATAGAAATAAAATAAACTACATTCTTTTAGTGAAATAATGTTCCATTCCTCTTCTTTTACTTTCATGATTGCTCTTGCAGAAAAGGGTTTGAGGAAATAAGTAGTAAAAACAAGAACTGTCTTGGACTCTTCTTCTTTGCTAGATAAATTATAAGTGCAAGGTACGCAAGATATTATTTTTGTTTTTCATTTTTAAGGCAATTGGAAAGGACAGTTTCCCAATTTCCTCTTCTGTTCTCAGTATGTGCATTTAGATGAAGCTAAAACTGCACTCTTGCACTTTTTATGCAACTTTCCTAAAATAATTCTGAATAATTTAACAATGGCTCAGAAACATTCCAGTTTAACCAGTCACTGACCTTCAGTCATTTTTTAATGTCATCAGGACTATATTGGTATTTCATGAGTTCCAAAGAAGCCGTATTGTCACAGAGGCAATGGTGAGATCTATAATTATAGTTCCCCAATATCTTCCATTACAATATTTTCCTTTCAGTAGATTGTCATAATTTAACTGCTTCAATTAATATTTTCCATTTAGAATTTTGCAGTCAAAATGGTCTTGCTATTTTGGAGATAATGCCTAGGGAAAAGTTAGGGTTATTTATCAATTGTGAGGAAAATAGACTCAGAGTCTATTTCTTTGACTTTGGCTTTGTTCCCTCTAGTGTTAAGGGCTGGATATAAAAATCACTTTGAAAATCTGACCAAACTGCTTAAGTTTATAAGCCCCTGAAGAATCTCAGTAAACACAGACTCAACAAAAAATTGTTAAAGAAGACTGACTTATTACTAACTCTCTGTGCTGACAGGACACTTAGTATTTATGTGAACTTTATGTCTGAAGGATGAGAATCCTGAGTTTGTGACTGATTCACTTCATGTGAAAAGTTTTTGGGTTTTTTATGTGTAATATTAAAACCTTTGAGGAAATTTTTTTCTCTCGAAATCTTACATTTGAAAAATCAAATAGATATCCTGTGGGGGAAAAACTAGTACAGAGTAACATAACTAAAGAATTGGACCCATTTGGACACATTTTTGCATATGGTCTAGTATGCAAAGACTGCACAAAGCCTAAGATTTTCAAACCTCTTAATGCTTTATTTTGCTTTCTTAGTATCCTCCTAATATAATTGTAATTGATTTCAGTAGGAATAGATGGCATACTATAATGTCAGCAGGAAGAATTATTTTTTTTTAGAAAAAAAAAAAGCTTACTTTAGTGATTTCTGAGATTTGATTAAGAAACGTGTGGAAGACAGAAGTTTCATGTTTTGGCTGATTTTGAAGAGTCAAAAGCCGAAACAGAAATAAAAAGTTGGTTAAAATAATTTGTTTCAGTTGCAGCTTTTAATGTAAAGACAAAGTAGTTTCAATTTATAAGGTAAAGTTATTTTGTTCCAAAAATATATAACAAGATATTTTGTTGGAACTTTTCTCCTTTTTTCTTCCAGAAAGCCCAGAGAAAGAAATTGATTTTGTGATTTTTCCAGTTTCTTGCAAGTGCATGGCTTTATTTAAGTTTTTTCTAACCAGCTCTGGTTTTGTTTTGTTTAATGTTTGAGTCTTTAAAAGGAATGTTCCCTCTTTAGCTGGTGTTTCATTGTGTCAGATTAGATGTTCTTTAGATGCTCTGGCTGCTGAATAGCACAGCCTTGAGTTTACCCTCTTTAGTGGTCAAGTGGGGCAGCTCTCATGTCTTCACTATTTTTTTAGCAATTCCACTGGTGTTTGTGGTAACTTTTATGTTGTATTGGCAGTGACAGTCACTTTTGGCTGTAAGAACAGGTTTGTCCTAGGGTTAAGATTTATTCTAAGTAGAAAATCAGTAGGGTTTCAGACATGTCACAGAAAGATATTTTTTTCCAGTTTCAAGATCTCTTTTATTTTTCAGGCTGTTGGACCCTGGGGGGGAATCAGCATGAACCTCAGGTGTGGGAGAAGCACCTGTACAGATGTAAAATGAGTCCTTGTGGGGTGGGAGTGTGTGCTGCACTGGCCAGCACTGATGGCTGAGAATTACAATGTCCACCCACCAACAAAGCTGGGCTTGGAAGTGTAGATACTAATAACTTCTAAATACTAATAACTTACTGGGTCCATGCAATCAAGTGTGAAGGGTGCGCTGAGTATGGGTACAGCCTGGCAATTTCACTGGTGCATGGTCCTTCTAGAGGGTGAAGCTTCTTTTCTTCTGCACACAGGAAATCCCAGCAGGCAGAACTATGACAACCTCCACTCAGGTTGCCCATAGCCTTTCTGTGTGTGCCTGGCTGTCCTGTGGTTAATCCTCAGTGAAAGGTTCCAGGTGTCTCATTCCTGTGGCTGGCACACATTATTTTCCTGGGCACTCGAAAAAGAGACTCTAAATCCCAAATCCCACTCTGTCATCCTGTGCATTTGCTGAGCTTCCGGCTTGTCTGAAGCCTGAAATGCTAGCGCTGGCTTTTTGGGCAGCATAAGTGGGGAGAATTCAGGCTCTGACCCATCCCTTTAGTTTCATGTCGTGGTGAGAGCACAGTAAAACTGAAGGAACAGGGTGGTGAAAAAGGCACCCCAATTCCTGCATTGCCTGAAGGAGAAAGCCAAGAAGGGATCGGTGAGCTCTGGGGTGTGGGCTCCGATTTGTGGAGTTTTTCACTGTTTTAAAATTTTATCTTACCTTAGAACTCTTAAGGTGACAAGATATTGTGATGTGCTTTATGCTTCGTATTCTGCACCGCTTGCTATTCCAAGTCCAATATGTTTGAGAATGCAAAAGTAGCTGATACTGTTAATTTATTTAGACCAAGGTACTTGCTGATACTCAGAGGAACATTTTAGCTTCTCTCCTTGAAGAAATAAAATAAGAATGATCTGGGCAAGTCCGCTTGCGGGTTGTTTCTGAAGCAAGGCTGTTTTACTGAAATTGTAAGCTCCAGGGAACTGATAAGTCCTGTAATATTATCTGTGTGCAATAGGACTTTATTACTGTTGAAATTACTGTATGACAAACATTTAATTCTTGATATGCTCAAATTAATTTGTAAGAGGCAAATGAACAAACACTATTTCATATAAGCATGTTTTGACATGCTTTGATAAATTAAGGTTCATTTTTTTAATTTGATTGAAACCAGACAAATAACCACAAATATGAAATCTTGGAAGATAAGATCCTGAAAGAGTGCTATGAAACTACTGAGAAAGTTTTATAGCTTAAATCTTCTTGAGGGACAAATAAACGAGGAACGAAAGCAGCTACTGCGATCAGGAAAATGCATTAATGTTTTGACAGATAGATATGGAGATCTTAATACATGAAGTTTGGATTTTTGTCCCTGATGTGTAAATATCCACTTAATGTAATTAGAAACAATTGTGAAGTAGCAGGCAGGGAATTCAAATTCTTCAGCTGAGCAGATACTGCAAATGTGATTTGTTGACAGCTTGTCATCCTGCTATTACAGCTGACCTGGAGGGTTTTTTGTTGAATGACTTTTTAAAGGCAAAGTAACATAAAAAGATATATATTTGGCCAGGGAGTGTTCTGACTGACTAGCAGCTTATGCTTAGAGAAAGAGTAGAAGAACAGGGCAAGTGCAGAGCAGTATTTCCTGTAGAATATCCTTCTAACATCTGACTGTCCATGGTTGACTTCCTAGGCTGGAAACTGCATCCATGTTTTTAATTTTTAATACCCTTTTTCTTCCAGTAGTTTGATTTGAATAGCATCTTGAACCCGTTTTTCGGGTTTTTTTAAAAGCATGAGGAGTCTTCACAAGCAAATTTTTATTTGCTTTGTTTGACGTTGTTTTCAAATTTTCTTTTCGGCATTGCTGGGAGAAAAGGTGAAACACTTTTTCCTTGGGTTTTTTTGCACATATGGGAGATCACTGATTGGAAGTATCAATTCCAAACTTTCTGTTTCAAATTAGATAAGTGACAGTTTGAAGTATGTTTTGTATATCAGGATGTTTGTTGTCACATGAGAAACGGGATACTAGGCAACGATTTTTAGGTGTTACATGGAAACTTGGAAGACTGACAGAAACCCTTTGAAAAGTCTTTCAGCTTTCAGTCATAGTTTGCTACTTACTTGCTTTATTTTTAGTGTTTCTCAGTGCTTTGAGATTTTAAGGTAGTCTGGCCTGTATATAGTTTTATTTCTGTATTACAACATCTGTATGAAAAAGGTCAAACCAAGACTTTCAATAAAATGTGAAATACATGAAAAAGTGACATTTCTTATATATGCTCTTCTCTGAATAAAATTTTGCATACAAATGATATTTTTTTAACTAAGCTATTGGTAAGCCTCCCATTCACCTGGCTAGCTTGCCTCTGCTAGCAATCAGAAAGTCCAAAGCATTTAACCTCTATTTGAGGAGCTTAATTTGACAATACAGTTTTAAAACTCTTGCTCAGCTATAGCTAATGCTTGGAAGTGCCTTGAATCCCTTGGAGCTGGTGATTTTAGCAGTGGCTGAAATCATCAAATCAAAGCTTAGAAGCTTTGAGACCTATGAATATGATGTTTTGAGAGGAGATGGCCCTCAAAGGTACCTTTGAAACTGACTGGTGGTTCAGACACTGCAGAAAATGTAGCAGCAACAAACATGTTTCTTTGAGTCACAAAATGGTGGGAAAAAGCCTCTTCAGTACAGTCCCCTATGAAAAGGGAAGCTGCCCAGAGCAAGAGAGAAGGCATTTACCTGCTGGAAATCATTCCAAGGCACTCATCTCATCTCTCTGAAGTGCCCTACCGAGAAATTTCCAGGTGATTGTTTGGGAAGATGCACTTGCAGCCTTATGTGTTGATGCTACTCCACATTGCATATAGTCCATGGCATTCATCTAACAGCATACCCAAGGTGTTTGGGTAAGGATTATGGGAGGGGTCAGCAGCCAAGAGGACAGGCACTGAGAGGCTAGGTAGTACTTACAATCTCTCTTGGTACTCTCCAGAAGCTTCAAGGCCACTGAAGACATGTCTCTGAATGAACAGATAATGGAATACAACGGTCCTTTGTAAAACAAAATGTCCAGCCACAGTTCTTATGGGCATTGCCTGTCATTCCTACATATGCTGATGACTGAAAGCATGGAAATATATCTGTACCAAAGTTATTGGGAACTGGTTTTTATCCAAATACTCCTTAAAAACTGTAAAAGGAACTTTCTGGTCCTCAACCTTTCCTTGAGGAAAAGTGTGGATAAACAAGAGAAGCTTTTAATAGTATTGTAACTTTATCCGATATTAAAAACTCCAGCTACGTCGGCTGGAAAGGAAAGTAAATTTAAACATGCTTAAAACCAGCGGAATCTGTGTGTAGCGTACAGATTCTCTAGCACAACCTGTATTTGTTTATAATACACAAAGTTCCTAATTAATGAATTAATTTTTTCTTTGGTTTGGTTGTTTTGATCCCAAATACGCAAACTGACCACCATATGCAAACTGATTAAAGCATGGGCTTAATTTTGGTCTTGCTTACGCCAACAAATGGAACGTGTGACTTGCATCAGTCTGGGTCAGGCTGCAGGAGGCCATATGTGTTTGTTTTAGCATTTATGAATGGTTATATTTACCTCATTGCAATGACTCGCTTTGGTTACTATTGACAAAACCATGACTTAAGAGAATGTTTGCAAAGACAAGAACAGATGTTTCCAGGCTGCTTGCCACAGAGAAGGGGAAAAAAAGCCAGTATTTGCTTGTAAACTGGTGTTGGCTATGCCATTTTTCCAATGAGTAATTGTGAACAGTAGTCATTAGTCAGTTGCTGAAGATCCTGACTTGACAACAAAAGAACAGGGTTGAAGATGCCTTTTTGTATATTCTTATCTATATAGCAGAGTGAAAGACAATTGCTGTAATCACTGAAACCAATTCTACCCTGTAAGACTCTTTTGAAGTATCTTAATGACTAAGGAGAACCTAAAAGCTTAATGAAATAGATAATCCATGGATATTTTCTCCTCTTCGACATGGGTATGTTGGTCTCAAATGAAGCTGAAAATTTTTTTTTCCTTTTCTTGCTACAAAGCAAGATGAGTTCGTTTGGTGATTTTCTTTTTCATTTTCTTAAATCATACATACTAAAATCAAATTTGTTTTAAACAAACTTTTCTACAGTGGGGAAAAAAGTGTAATAGACTCTCAGCAGGGTTGATGAGCTGGGAGGGTTTTGAGCAAAGTGTTTGTGAAGTAATAGCTGTGCACATAATTTTAATGGACAAAGAAGGACTGATTTCAGCTACCCAGGAGCAGCAGTGTGAGGTTTGTGGCATCTGAGGACTTGGAAATGGAGTTTTGGAAAGGCAAATGAAGAATAAGAGCCTACTTCAGGAGAGACAACACCTGTGTGTAGTGATTGCCTTGGGTGTTATATGGATGGGAGACCTCTCACAGGCAGAGCAGAGGGGTGGGAGCAGCCCAATGGTCTCCCATGCTGGGACACAACCCTCAGTGGGCAATGCAGACCTTTGCCCTCTGTAAAAGCTTGAATTTTTGGGTAAGGAGTTGAGTATTGCTCCATTATGAGCTGATGATTTGTGAAGAGAAAAATTTTACGTGTTTTGAAGAGATGAGGCTATAGCATCTGTGTACTCAAGGACCTCCCAGATGGAAATTACAATGAATGACAAGGTATATGACATAAATGAACTCTATTTTGGTTTTAAAAACTTGCTACATAGTGCTCTCCTGACTCAGTCAGAAGCCACTACACAGTATGTCTTTAAATGCCATGAATTCAAGGAGAGCTGAGCATGACTTACAACACCAAGCAAGTTTGAAAGAATATGCTGTATCAGTTTACCAACAGGGAATTTTTAAAACTAATATATGGAGGTATCTTCTGCCTTCCCACTTGCATGATCCACTTACTTCAGGCTTGGTAAATTGTATTCCTGAAGATATCTCAGGGATTATTTTTTCCTGGTCCTTTTTTTAATAAGCACTATTATGTTGATCTGTTAAGTGTCATGTCACTGCCACTGACTGGATGAAACAACATATGAGCAGTTCATGGGTTTACTGGTTCCACCTGCTGGCTGAACTGGTGGTGATGACCTATCAGTCAAGTGGAGTTGAATGAGTAATCTTAAAAAGAGGTTTTATTAATAATTCCTCTCTGAAGTATTGGGATAGCATCTTGTCTTCATGGTACAAACTTTCTCATTTTTGATTAGCTTTAATTTCAATTTAAAAATGCAGTATCTTAAACAGGATGACAATGTCTAATCATAAGTGCATTTTTAGCAGAGAAGGACAGCAACCCTCTTCGAAAATAAGAAGATGAACAAGTTAACCCAGTGATGTGCAAGCACTGCTGCTTGCTTATCACTTCTGGAGCTTGCCCTGGGAGAGGAAGCCTGGAGTTTCTCCCACTAGAACTAACACAGATAACTGCACAGCATGCATGAAGGCTGGGAGAAAGATAACTGCTTGTATTGGGAGCATACACCAAAAATTTCCCCAAAGAGGGAACAGGGTGGGAGGGGGAGAAACCCAGAGTTAGACTTAGCTCTGGACACTGCAATGCCCAAGGTTCCACTTGGCCTCAGAAGAAAGGCTGGAGGAGGGAAGAGTGAAGGGCTCTGTTAGAGACCAGATTTGTATCTCAGTGAGTTGTTTAACTGATGGGTCAAATCAACCATGTTGTGTGTGTGGGTGGGGAGAAGGTGGCCAGACTTGTCCACATGGTATGGCCAGCAGCCAACACTGCCTCCAAGGTCAGAAAAGCCCACGACCTGAGGGCCATATGGGGTACCTCTCAATCAATAAGGCCTGCCTGGTAGCCCAACCACACCATGTCCCCCAGAGCCTCTGGTTGTCTGTAGTACCCCTCATTTGGGCTGGGAGGGCACCAAACAGTCAGTGAACTGAATGTCCCACCTGGGACCAGTGGCCACAGTAGCCAAAGTCTATAGACAGATACGCACAGAGTCTGCATCTTGCCTTGGCCTTTGGTCTCTGGACCAGCCACCATGTGGCCTCTTAACCATAGCTGTTTCTCTCTCCTCTCTTTCTTTATTCTTTCTTCTCTTACTCTCTTTTCTTCCTTTACTTTTTCCTTCTTCTTGTGGGTAACTTAAAACTGATTGAGCGGTATTTCACTTAAGTTGTGGGTTGGTGTTTGCTGAGTGCAAGGAAGGTCCCCTACTCCACGGTGATGCCTGCTGGCTGATAAAACCCTTGGAAGGGTATAGAAGCAGAACTCAGAATGCTCTTTGGATGAGGTAGGGAAGTCCTTTTGTTCCTAGTAGCCTGATGTTAAGTGTAATGCTTTTGTTGAATATGTTCCTTGGTTGTAGTTATTTCTGTAAACCCTTTTTGCTAAAATCCCTATTTTTCTCACTAAATTAAAAGACGTCTCTTAATGAAAAGTGTGTAGCTTTTTCTCTAGACCTGAACTCAAGGTATCAAAGAACTAAGACTCTGCAAAAGTTTCATGTGGCAACTATTGAGGGTCTAAATTAAAGTGAAAGACCTAGTAGAGCTTGAGGCTTCTGGACTGGGGCATGACAGCCTCTTATTAGCATGGGTCGTAGGGTTGAGACTGGGGCTGAAGTACAGAGCAGTGTGGGCATAGGATTCCAGTTAAAGCTGGATACTGCAAAGCTTACAGGGCTAGAAGAAAGCTTACATAAAGCCAAATAGTGTTTGCTAGGTATGACTAATGACAGAATTAGTGTTGGAGTTACTGTTAGGATTTGGGATTTTGTGTACTCTAGAGCTTAGTTCCTTGTTTGAATCTCACCAGACTGAGTGCTGAGGTTTGACTCCAGTAGAAATAAAACTTTTTTGATTGGTTTTTGTTAGCACTGGGTTATGATTAAGTCTAAGTTTAAGATAACAAAGTTTCTGAGATTCTGTTTTATAGAGTTTCATTTCTTGCTGTGTTGTCAAAGCACATGGAGTAGATTAGCAGCTGGTTCTGTGAAGGGGAGGGGTTTATACTGTGGGTTTCCAAGCTAGTAGATTTTTAAAGGTCTTTAAAGGTACACTTCTTCGAAAACTCCCCTATTCAGGATATTTAAAGAGTTTAAAAGATATTTAATGCATGGCTGCATTAACTTTCTTCTGCTGGCTGCAAACCTTCATCCCTCATTTTTCTACCAAAAGAGTAAGAAGAGATTTCTAAGGGAACATCATGATGCTGTTACCCCTCCTCCTGCTCCAGGCAGTCATTGCTGGCTGCTAGAGGTTCAGTCTAGCCTGCTAGTGACAAACTCAGAAAAGGAACAAATGATGTATGAATCACAGAAGGCTACAGTTTTATTCCAGGATAAAACAGGGACACGCTATTAGTGCGTAACTAGGTCCTACAGATGCCCATATTGACATGCTTGTTAGTATGGTTTTGTCATGTATTGATTAGTTGCCCCCCAGGCATGGTCTGGGCACAGTTCAGGAGGCAAACATGTACCGTGACCATAAGCAGTTTGGATATGTCCATTCTTTTCGGGAAAGGGATTTAACCTCGGGGACAGGGGGTGTTCTGTTCCACTTGGCCTCAGACCCAGAGAAGAGTCACTTGCCTGAATTATTTAGTAATACAGAGCAAGCCAAATTGACTCGGGGATGAACAAGCCAATAACTGGGTCTGAAGGGTCAGTCTAAGGAACACCTTAATGGGGAGGGAATTCTTGCCTCAACTGCAGAGATGCTGCTCATCTCCAAATGTTATTTTGTTTTCTGTTTTAAAAGCCCCAGTGTTTTAAAGGATTTGTTTGCAAGCAAATCCCTCCAATTTTTCTCGTTGTTGCTGATGGCATGTTTGTGATTGTGGAAACTTAGCAGCGCTTGCAGGTACACTGCAGCAGATTACCATGCTGCCAGTAGTTTTCATGCAGCATTACTCTACCATGGTCAGAAATGCTTGATTATACAGGAGAAGGAAGTGCAGAGGAGTTGCTGAGTATTTAGATAATACTAGATGGAACATGAGCCTGATTGCATTTGACTTAAAAGCAACTTCCTTGGCCACCTAAAACCAATATCCCACCCCTGAAAATATTACAGCTGCCTCCCATGGTAATTTTTTTTGTGATTTTTATAGATAAAGGATTTTCAGATACATCTAGTACTTTGTCCATTTGGAGAGAGGTGACACTTCATCTTTCACTAAGGTACTTCAGGTTCATTCTCATACCAAATCCATTTTCATTCCTGCTATATGAACCCGTAACACAGGTTATACAATTAGGAGGAAAGCGTTTGCCGAAATGATAAGGAAAACCTCATAAATGAAATCCGCTATATGCTGTCAGTCATGCTGATGCTATTCCAATAAACAAACATATTTTTGCATACCCAGTTTAAAGACACAGAGTAAAATTATTTATGGCCAAAATTGTCTTTCCTTCCTTGCAACATTTATATGTATATAATACTATACACACCAAAAATATGTTAAAGGAGCACTACTGACATAAAGTGGAGTGCTAGAAAAGCAATGCTATAGTTAGTGTTGTAGTTATAATGTTAAGGTTAACAGGCTTTTTGTTCCGAAACTGGGTCCCTCTCTGTGAATGCTCTATATACAGTCTTTATGCAATTAGGAGCATTTTTTAGAGCGAATGTTTGGTTTGCAGAAGGGAATGTGCTTTCAAGGCAAATGCAGTGAGATTTATATCACATCTGTTATTATCCAAGTGGAGCTTTGTCTTACAAAGGGATTGGTCTTCTAGACTGCACAGTTTGGGCAGCCTTCAATTTCGGAGTGGATGCAAAATACTTTTCCAAGTGTTGCCCTATTATTTTTTTTTCTTTCTTGTGTGCTATTCAAACCTTGTTTGGAAGACAAAATTGGTCATTTCCTTGTGAGAATTGTTATTCTGCTCTTTCACTGTAGCTCCTGAGTGCCTCAGAAATGTTAATGTGTCCTTAGCAGTTCTGAGGAGGTGATGTGATGCCTCCTCTTTATAAAGCAGGAGTGAAGGCTGGTGGTTGAAACATGGGTCTGAGAGCGTTTGCTAATTTGGGAGCTGCATTCAGTGACCTGATTTCTTGGACTAATGCATTTCTCATGATCAAGGCACATTCCCTGTTGTTGTTTTCAGTGAGTGCTCCAGAGCACTGCAATCTGGACCTCAGGGTTTGAAACTGAAGACCAAAGATATAAGGAATAGTTATTTGATGACCAGCTGAGTCAAGATTTAGTAAACAGCTTCCCTAGCAGCACATAAGGACTGTGAAGCAGAGGCTAACATACAGTGTGCTTTCTGAAAGGATGATGCTCATTTTCAATTGTCTAGAGCCTTTTTATTCTGATTCTACTGTGCCTTTGAACGTCTGTAACAAATGAGGGAGCACTCTACTGAGTGATGGTCTTTCTAGCTGCACTTCTGATCCTCAGGAAAAGTACCTACTGACAAGTTAGAAAACAGATTGTTTATTTAAAGAGGATACTCAAAGAAAACAGTCCTACGGCTTCAGCTTTGACAACCTGTCCCAAATTTTCCTTGTTATTGCACAAAATAATATAGTCTATGTATACATTAAAAAAGTACCCATGTTTTGCCTTTCAGTAGTCATCTGGTGACAGTACCTAAGTCAGTCTCTTCCTTCAGGTTAATATCCTGCTATGTACTTTTCTACATGAAAATAGCTCATCTTTGCACAAAAGTGGTCTGTAGTGTCAGCCCAGTGACATTAGTTTACTACACTGGGTGTTGTTGCTGCAAATGTAAAGCTATCCCATTAGCCTGTTTGCAATATAAAATAGGCTTCTGCATTTTACAAGCTTATGCAGTGCAGTAAGAATCTGGCAAGTGTAAAGGAAAAAGGTGTTAAGGAGAGCTGGCAGCTCCTTAAAGAAACAACATTAAGTGCAAACTCTTCCAATAAGAAGGAAAGCTAAGGAAGTGCAGTAGAAGACCAGTGTAGCTAAATTGCCAGCTCTTCATGGCTCCTGAAGAGAGGCTGTTTATTACAGAGTGGAAAGTAGGTCAGATTTCCAAGACGAAGGATAAAAAAATAGTGACAATATTGTAGTGACAATAAAATCAGAAGTATTGAAGCACAAAATTATATTAAAGTATGCAGGTTTTAACAGGTGGTAAGAGTTCATTTTTAGTGCATTAGTAATGAAAGCAATACTGAAAAGAAAGGTTGGAGGATGAAAGGTTTGAACAGATGGCATTGGGAAGGCCAAAGCATCTTTGGCTTGTTTGGGTCTTTCCCAGTAAAGTGGATACGGTTGCTACAGATAACATGGGGGACTGTACTGCCACTGCAGCATCCAGAGGATCTCACATGCACAAATGAGTGTCTCTGTACATCCTGGTAAGTAGAGAAGTGAACACCTTCCACCCACACCCACCAGTCTTAGGATGGTTTGTTTGGAGGACATTGTTGCTATACAATGCCTGAAATACTGATTGAAGATGACTTGAAAAGTGTTTGGGGACAGTCCACTGTTGGAAGAAAAGGGAGGAGTCCAGAGGTGCCTTCTTTGCAAGTACTATTACGTACTTATGTCAGTGAGTTAGATGATGGCACTAAGTGGGCTAACAATTTGTGTAGAAAGCTTGTAAGGATGAAAGATGCTATGAAAGAAATGATCAAAATTCAAAGTGGTCTTGATCAGTTGGAGAAGTAGTCATAAAAGGAATGGTCACAGTTCAACAAGGACATATTTTATATGTGACTCTTGGGAGTAACTAGCTTTAATGATAAAGGCTGGGGAATAACTTCCTAGGGGGTAATTATTCAGAAAAAAATCTGACAGTTGCAGGGAATAACAATGGGTACATTGTCATGCTGTGTTATGTAGTAGGACAGAGTGAATATAGAGAGGAGTATAGTTTGCAGAATGTATGAGGGAAGAAAAATCCTTCCCAGAGTACCATGTCAGGTCATAGGGACTGTACCTTGAGAAAGAAGTAGATCAATAAGACTATGCAGAGGCACAGTAACAACACTGAACAAGCAGTCCCAGATACCATGACTGATAAGTGTGTATGGAGTGCATTGGTGTTATGTGGGATAGATGGTAGCAATATGATTAGTGGTTATTATAGCCTTCTATGTATATAGACTGCTGCATAGATGGGAAGAATAAGCTGTACTTGTGACAGCACAAAGACTAAAGACTGTATGTTCCAGCAAAAGAGATCATGCAACTACAGTAAAAGTAGTCCAGCACTAGAAGAGTTTAAGTAAGGAGGTTATTGGATCTCCATAAGGCCTTCAGGAACATCTAGGAAACATTTTCTCACAATGATGTAATTTGTAGTAGGTTCTGCTGTGGGGCTGGACATCTCCTGATGCCTCTTCCAGGCAGAAGTGTATTGTTTTCTGACATAATTTCATCTTTTATATCCTTTTACTCCTTGGGGAATATCCCTGTTCTCTGGATAGGAATTTCCTAAGTGGTGTGAGAGATTAAAATTTAGTAGATCTGTGGTAGTTATCCCGGTAGAGAACTTCATGGGTCAGTGTTTTAAGCTACTACATTTGACCAGCTGCTGCAGCTGTAAGAGTCGCAGGCCACAACTTCATAGTGAGAGCGTTCCTTATAGAGAGAGTAATGACTGGGACTTGCTTTCTAATCAACATATTTTCTGAAGACTTTTAAAATGCATGTAACAGTCTGACATACCAGCTGTCACCAGAAATCATGTCCCCCACCAACACCCGCATGTGGTGCGTTGGCACTCATGTCACACAGAGAGGGAGTGTTGACAAGTCCTCTTGCGAGTCACCTTAGGAAGGGAGGAAAGAAGCCAGGGTTCAATGAAGGCAATCTCAGTAGAACACCATGAACATCAAAACTGGAGCAGTCTGAGCAAGGAGTTACTGGGCAGGCCCAGGGCTTTTACAAGCCCAAGAGGAAATGAGTGTAGCAAAAGAGAAATTTTCTCCACCCTCATCTATGTTTAGCTTTGGTGTTTGAGACTGATTCAAAGCTCTCTTGTCATGGGACAGCAGTGAAATCCCATTCATGACCAATCTTTCCAAGTTCCAGAGTCTTGAGTAGCTATAGTTGCATTTGTGTTAAAACTGAATTATGTTTTCTTTTGACTTAGAAGCCGAATTTGATTTCCAAGCCAATGCTTGACAGCATCCTTTGTCTTCGTGATGACAGATGGAAGTATGTGCGGAGCCTCCTGACCCCAGCCTTCAGCGATACCAAACTGAAAGAGGTAAGGCATAGACAGTTCTGCTTTCACGATTTAGAAAACTTGTGCAGGCATCTGCTTTATGTAGGTCCCTGTAAAGGATAGGTAAACCCTGCTACTTTGTGCCAGTTTATTTAGATCTGAAGAGCACATGCAGTAGAGCATACATATGGCATGGTCCAGGTCATAGTCTGGTGAAAATCAGAATAGCTCAGCTGAGGATATGATCCTCTGTCTTCCTCCCTATATGTCAGTTTGTCCATGAAAGTGTAGCATACTCTAGAAGGACCCTTACATTTTCCTCTTCCCTGCCCTGTTAGGAGTAAGGTAAAGTACAGGAAAGGTTATTGCTCCCAGTTGGAACATAGCTTTTCATGATGTGCAGAGTCAGCAACTCTAATGTTAACACAGGAACTGCTGTCAGTCTATTTTCATTTCTACATCTCCTTCCCTTCCCCTCCTCCTTTTATTCTTTAATCCTTTCATATAATAAAATAAGTCACTGGAACAGAATGTCATTGCCAGATAAATACCTCTGACTGAAAATAAGTGTCTCCGCGCTGACCTGCTGCTAATTTCCTATAAATGTATCAGCATTTGTTCAGCCATGGGAACCCATTACCTGGTAACAAAGTCCTGTTCCAGTGACACGATATCTCTTAATTAAATGCAGATAAATGATTGACTGGGTAAAGTCTTCTTTCAAGGGAAAAAAATCTCAACCAACTCCACAACAACAAAAAAATAAAAATCACTTCTTCCTCTATGTGTTTTATTCTGAAAGGGAATCATGCCTCACTCCGGTGCCCAGTCCTGGGTTGTAAAATTTTCCACTGGGCAGACGCTTGTGTTGTTTTGACATGCCGCTGTCGAAATCCACAGTAACATCTAAATGTGTCTGCCTCTCCCAGCTCTATAGACAGCGGTTGCTTAGCAACGCCGGCTGTCACCTCCTTATTATGGTAAATTCTAATTGGCTGCGAGCCTGGCGGAGATGCTGATTAATCACGACTGACAATGCCATTGGTTATGCGCCCCGACATTTGCTCTGTCACCGACTCCATCGCGAAATTTTAGCAAGGCAAAGGTATTTACACATGCAAGCAATTAGTTGCACATGGCATGGTGGGGAGAGGAGAGTTTTGCATTTTCCTAGCGGAAATTAATCTGCCTTACTGCAGGTCATCGGCCCATTGGTGGAGGACTAACAAAAGATATTGCTGCTCTCCCCTCAATTTGTGGAGAGCAACCTCTGCTGGCACCAGCTGGGCAGGCCTGGCTGACGAGCATAATGAGGGCAAGCAAGTGGAGCCCTGGGTGTCCTCCTTGGGGCTGGGCACACATGGCTTTGCAAGGTCTGACCGATCAAACTGGGTTGGGAGGAGGTCATGGCACTCCCTTTGCGCTCCTTGGTGGTAGAGCTGGAACGAAGGGCTAGTGGTAGGAGGTAAAATTGAGGGCTGGCCAGTGCCTGGAAACCACCTCTCTTGCAAAGACTGAGATCTTTATTTTTAGATTGATAATCTCCTTTCTTGTGCTGACTCTTCAAAGTTTTGTGGAGGGAGTGTGACTATGCGTGGGCTAAGGGTGACATGGAAATGGTCACTTTCTCCTCCCATTTTACAGCAAGTGGGAAAAAGAGCAGTGGGGTAGATGTCTCTGAAAAGCTCAACTTTGTTCCTCTCTCCCATGCCTTCGTCAGAAGTCTGTCCATTCCTACACAGAGAGACACTTGCCATAAACCCTTATGAGGTTAAGAACTGCTGTCGAATGGATGTGCTCCTCAGCCTTGCATTTCATTTTCTACCCAAATACATTAACAATCCTGGGATTTGAAGTTAATGCAACTTAAGACCTTGCTTTTCTTGCTGTTGCTTAATTTAGAAGCCATACCAGTGCTTCTCAAAGGAAATCAATGCTCATTAATTATGATCTCACTTTTTAACTCTCCCATATTTGGTAGTCTCTCAGAACCTCTGCAGCAGCATGGAAACAAAAATACCATGTTCTAGTATTGGCCATACTACAGAGTATTCAGAGTTATGTAGAAGACATCCTGTTTACAATAAACCCTTCCTCTGTACTTCAAAGGAGTTCCACACAAGCTAGTTTTGATATTAATTTATTGCATTAGAACCTGGATATGTTGTTTTATACATATTTATAAATACTACTAGGCACGTTCCTTACTTCTTCTCCCAAGACATTGATTCGTTTGTCACAGAGGTCCAAGCTCGGACGAAATCCCACACCAAAGCCTTCTGCTCTGTTCACTCTGGATGTCTGCCTTGCCTTCGTTCCTCTATGCAAACTCCCTAGTGATGCTGGAGAGCCTGCAGACCTCCTGAGTGGTTCCTCTTGAGTGCTGCAGCCCCTAGTGCCACTCCAAACATAGACTTGTCTGTCTCAATGCTCTGAGACAACTGAGAGCTATTAGCCCGTGACAGACCAATAAATGTTAACAACGCCTCGTGTTCCCCATAGCAATCACTTCAGATAAAAGATGCACGGAGGGCCAGAGACTGAGTGTAGGTTCCTGATATCTCCATTTCAGAAACACAAGAAAGGACAGTTTCAGGGCTAGCAAGAATGAGAAACCGGTCATCCCCTTTGGCCTGACTGCTGGAGGACAAGACCTAAGACAGAGCAAATGCATGTTGTTAAGATTTAACCTGCAGTGCTCCAGAGAGGCACCTGGCTGCTGTGGCTGTGGGCAGAGGCATACTTTGCCCTTGTCAATCCACAGAAGTGCTGTAGTGTCACTGAAAAGTTCACTGAGCTTGAGTACTTTCCCCTTACTTTGGCAAAAATCTCCAACATCTAGTCACACATGATGTAAAGCTGATTCCAGAAATTTTGATTTTTTCAAAGTTAAAGGGAACTAACTGAAACTAGCCAATATAGTGATTGCTTTGTGTATGCAGAGAGTTGTCTTTGTAAGATTGTTCAAGAGTTTCTTGCATCTTTTCTAGCTTTCTCTTTCTTTTTTCTCACTTTTTCTTTAAAAGCCGTGTACTATTTCACTTTCTACCCAGATTGCTTTTATGGATTTCTATATTTAGAGTGTTCTCACTCTTTAATCTCTTTTTTCAACACGCATGTAAAGATTAGTAAAGCAGTCCACTCCAAGTGAAGGAAGTTTTGTCTCCCGATAACATTAAATGTGAGTACTATAGTGGTGGTGAGCATAGCATAAGGCAATAGATTTTCTAAGCTCGATCCTCCAGTAGAGATTTGGTAGCATCCCACAGGACATGCCACTGTAGTTGGTAGCAGATCTGATAAGTTCTTTTCAGTAAGATCCCTGAATGAACCTCATAATGACATTGCTATGGGAGCACTAAGAATGAAAAATAAGAGACAGGAGGCAGGAGACCCAAGAAATTTCACATCTAGCTCTGCCATTGACTGCCTGTGGGTGATCTGACAGAAGCTACTTAAATTCTCTGCACGTGAAACAACTTTTATCTTTAAATGGGAATAATAGCAATCACTGAAAGTTGATCCAATATGTAATTCTTGAAGAATTGGTGAATACCTGGAGGCTCTGAAGTAAAGAATAATTTCCCAGTGTTCCTGTCATGCTCTCCTCAGCTATTATGTATTGAAGCAAGCTGACATGTTAGTGATCTTACTGTACCAATCTTGATTCCCTATTTAGGATTTCTTATTCTGTCCCTCTTCTTTTTTGCTATGGTGCCTGTGATGATCCTGCAGTTCTGGACCCCTTGTCAGACTTGATAAATAGCTTTGCTCTCTTTTACAGCCAACACCAGCAGAAAACCTATTGATTTTTATTTATTCTGATGGTTCTGCAGTAGTCTTGTCATCTTCTATCAGTATGCTGGGAATCCTCTCCTCCATTAACAAACCATTAAAACAAAGCAGAACACAAAAATTAGAGAAGAGAGCATAGCATAATGTAGCATTGCCCTAAATAGCCTGTGAAGTGGAGTTTGTGTTGAGTAATTTCTTTCAAACAAAGTGAGACAGAAAGCAGAACTTGAGATAATATGGCAAAAGAGTGCGCAAAAATCCTCTAGTGTCACTCTCAGGCATGTAGATCTTTCATGTCCCACTAGGACATAAGATCTGACAGTCCAACCATTAAGATTTCCTTGATTTGCTATTTAGTCCATTTGTGCACATTGGTCAAAGGCATTTTGGAAGGGTCTCTGGAAACTGTAGTTGTTGCTGGGCTAAACAAATGTGCTCACCTAAGGCAAATCAAATAACTAATGTAAAAGCTGATATGTGAAATGTGCATATCCTTGAGCCACAGGTCAGTGTCTGCTTGAGTTGCTCATTTTGGTAAGTTGTGCCCAGGAATAGCAGAGGATGGAAACAGATCCTCTCACAAAATGTTTTTCTAACACTCTTTTCCTGGTTTTATTCAGGGCCTCGAAATCTGAAACAGAAGCAGTTCTTGCATTAGGGATGCATTCTTTTCCTTCTCCTTCTCCTTCTTTTATATTTCGTGACATTTGTGGGACAAGAGGCTCAGTGCAAATTCTGCGTGCTGTATGTGAACAGAAAAGTCTCCAGCGTCTCTGTCTACAGTGAATGTGATCCAGCCTTGTACTTTTTATTTTGAGTGCTAATAATAAAGGGAATAATAATACTAATGAATACTGAGGACCATCTAACTAGAGGAATGTGACTCTGATGCCTTTGAACAGTGCAAACATCCACATGCACTCTGCGTACACAGAATCAGAAGCTAATTCTTGTTATGTGCCAAATAGCATATTGGCAGGATTTATACAGCAAAAGCCCCTGGCATCACGAAAACCCTAACCCTGAATGCTCTTCTTTGGCAAAAAGAAGGAAATTTGGGCTCTGGGCTACTCTTGCTATTAGATAACTGGCAGATCAAATATTTACAGGGACCATATTGTTTAGATTTTTCTTAATCTTGTTACTCTCAGCCAATCTGAACACAAAGCATCTGGGGTTTGTTTACCCACCAAGAACTGAATCTCAGGCAGGTTATGCGGGTTTTATGTTCTGATTGGAAAATGAGAATGTGTAGGAAGTCACTGATACCAAGGCAGCATAGATCAAGGTGTTGGTTTCTGTGCTGGTTTTCAATGTTTGGTATATTTCACTTCCCACCTCCCAAATAGCTACTTTATTTTTCTTGACAACTGGACAAAGAATTTGAGGTGTTAAGGGACTTGAGAATATTTCAGTCTGTCATCTTTGTAGTTCATAGTTTTTGACTAATTTATGTCCCCCAGGGGAATAAAAGCCCAAATGTAACCTAGATTCCTGAGTAGATATCCCCTGTAGCTTTCATATACTAATAATTGTCTCATTGACATGACTGTCCTATCATGCTAACAATAAATCAAATCCATGTGCCTCCCTCCCTGGTTAGATTTACTAATAAAAATACCTTAAGGCTAGAAATGAATTGCAACAGTATTTTGAAAGGTTGATGGAATGTGGAAAGTTCAGAGGTGTTGTGGGATGCCCTGGCCAGACGTGCCCCTGACATCTCTGCCAGCTGTTGAAAAGCAATAGCAACCAGCTGGGTGGTTGCAAATCTGGTGATGTGATGAAGAATAAAAGAGAAAATAAGGCCATAAAAGGAACATCTGAAATGATCACCATCTGTTTAGGAAACATCATACCTGTTAAAATACGGGTTTTCATTTTGTTCTCCTTGACTGGTTCAGTTCAGTGGAGGGGTTGGATCCAGAGATTATAAAGTATTTCCCCTTGGTTCAATCTGTTGAACAGAACTGTGTTCATTTTGTTGAGCCAGGTGAGAAGAAGCTCACTGCAGGGGACTTTCTTTAGAAAGCCAAAAGGGAAGGAAAACTGCCACATAACATGGTGTGCTCCTCCCAAACACGTAACAGCTACTTTTACCAAATACTACTCTGCCTTCAGAATTGTCTTGTGAGACTGTGGGAAAGCCCAAATCAACCCGGCTTTGAAATGAAATTTCTCCAGTATAGTCATGGGACCTCGAGTGCAGCTACACACATTCTTGACTCATACTTCTGCCTTTGGAAAACATATTGGATGCTCCTGCGCTGGCCTTTTGACTGTGTATAGTCTTGCCCATGTGTTAGGATGGCAGTGTGCCTGTGCACAAAGTGTTATGCCAGTTTCACAGAGGTAGAAGTGCCAAGCAAAATGGACTTGGCTGGGCAGGCTGCACAGCTCTCAGAGTGTGTGGCGAGGCTGCAGTAAGTCTTTTTTGGTAACAAGAATGTCAGAGGAGTAGGGCAAGTCTGTTCTCATGTTTGTTGACATCCGTATGCTGAAGGAGGTTGTTCAGGAAGGAAAGACGGGTTTCTGTGTGTATGTTGCTGGTGCTTGGCATAATTATTGAGACAAGACTGTGGGATTAAGTTGTAGGCTGTAAGAATGTCTTGGCTGTCTGTATGGGAAAGAGCCAAAGGACATGGTTCCTTTAAGTTCACAGCTGGATTGCTGCTATAACCCTTCCTCTGCCCCCCTAGTTGGTGTAATCAAGGAAGTGTCGTTGCCTTTCATATGTAAAAAGTTAAAGAAAGAGAGATTTTAATGAGGTCTTTATGGCTGCCAGTGTCACACTTTCCCTGAAGCCCCAGAGAGGAGACTATTGTACTGATAGCTGCAGCCAGGCTATGGGTAAGTCTGTCTGACCATCACGTGTCAGTGACTGGGAAGAACGATTAGTTGAATAAATTCATGTGAATGCTAGTTTAATGGCATCACCACTCCGGAAAACTTTCCTCAGGTAGCAATAGCAGTTTGCCTGTCGTGGTAGACAGGGTGGTTTTCTAATGTACATATTAAATCCCTCAAACCAAGAACAGGGTGGAAGTGCTGGGCCTCTGATGCCAATACCTTTCAGAACTTTGAAACTTTGTAAAATATTATTTTTTTTCTGCCCTGGAGCATATATAACCTAAATGTAATCTACTCGAACTATGGATAATGATAAATCATTAGTTGGAATAGGGAATGATTGAAAAGAGGGGGTGATGTTTTTGCTTGATAGCTTTCTGTGTATGTAGCCACAGGTGGGCAAACCCATAGGTCAGGTAAGTGACAGAAACTCTTGTATTTAGGCCCAGAGGTAGAGAAGGACATCCCTGTAATGTGCAGGATTATTTTTAGCAGACAGTGCCAACATTTCAATTTACCTGTGCATAAGTGCTTAACCACACCTGCAGAGGAACCTGAGAGCTCCAATTTTAAATAATTGGTTTTGCTGTTTTCTTTTTCCTTAACATTTTGATGTTTTTCACAATTCAGTGTGTGTTCCTTTTCAGATGATACCACTAATAAACCAGGCCTGTGATGTCCTGCTGTGTAACTTGAAAGTCTACGCGAATTCTGGCAAAGCTTTTGATATCCAGAGGTACGTCCAAGATGCCAGAAATTAGTAGCAGATTTAAAAAAGAAAAAAAAAAGTAGCAGCAGTTATTCTAAACATGCACTTACTGTATAAAAGATTTTTTTTCCTCCTTCATTTTTAAAAGTGGAGATCATAGCTTAATAGAGGATATGTCTGATAAATGCCTTTTCTTCCTGGGGGCAGCCATTGCATACTTGAAAAGTAATTTTGGTAAAGCATCTAATGTATTTCTAGCTGTTGTTTAATGAAGTTTTAACAGCTGGAAGCAGAAGGGGAGGCTGCATCAATCCCTGTCCAGTCTGTTCTCTACAGTCTGCCAATAATGTACAAATATAAAAATTGATCTGGTATCAAATATTTCTAGCCCATCACCTAATTGCTTTATTTTATATGAGGTTTTTTGAGAATTTAATCATTCTTATGACATTCTTCATAGCCCCCTCTCACGGCACACTAGCCTTTTGTGAAACAATGGCATCAGTACTCCAGATGAGAATGCACCATTGGTTTATAAAATTGCATTTTAATATTTTCCATATTGTGCCTTCTCTCATTTGTTATGCATTTAATATCCTATTATCTTTTTTGTTGATCTTTCATCAGAGGTCTTCACTGAACTATTCACAATGCTGACTTCTCTGAGCAGATGCATTTCCTCTAGGACCCTGTGCAGCATATGAGTCGCTCAAATGTATTCTTTCTAATAGTCACTATTTTTGTGTACACTTCATTTGCTGGGTTGGTCAGCACCCTCTGAAGTTCTTCATGATTTTCCTCAAACTAAAACAGTACAAATAATACTGTTTCATCTTAAGAAATGGATATTTAGCCACAATTCATTAGTCTCTTTTCAAGTACATGTATATGTGCACATGCAAGCATATGTGTGTGCAAAGAGATATCTTTATTAAACACCTGAAGAGATGCTATGAAACCTCAAGATACATTACACTAGCTTAGTGCTCTGATGAAGACTGACCTTTTGAGTCCTTCCAGTCTTTTCTCTTTTTTCCATTTGTCTTCTGTCTTTGCCTGGTCTTTTAGCTATTGATCTATTATAGGGTTTCACCTCTCAAGAGACACTTTGGAAAAGAGCTTTTGAAAGGATAAATGAATGATGTTGACCATCTCAGAACATGATCTTCCAGTTGTTTTACCATGCTACCATTTCAGCAGGTTTGACATTTATAAATGTCATTATCATTCCCTTGCAGTTTCACAGACTTGCCTTGGGAGCTGTTTTTTGGGTGTAAATACCCTATATGTAATCTCCTGTGATCCTGTACTTTAGTTGTCTTCAGCCATTTTGTGTTTTGGCAACAAGTCAAAATTTAGTTTTAAAGTTTTTTTCAGTACCTTGGAGAGATAGATGATTGAGTGCCTCTGAAGTTATTGTTTTATATCAATGGCCTCTCTTTTAACATTTCAGCTTCTAATAATGCTTTCCTTTCTTTCCCCTCCCACCCCCCATGTGTGTGTTTGTAAGGGTTGGAGATCCACAGAGGTTACTTAGCTTTGCAGAATAGTTGTAGTCTTTCAAATCTGATCTGGTGTCATCAGAATGACAGCACCCAAAGATCATAGTTTAGAAATGCAATGTACACAGCATATAATGGGCCTGACTCTTGACCTTCTCTTCACACATGCTCACTCAGGTTAAAACACCAGAGATTGATATTAGCCTTTCATAAGGGATCGTAGAAGGACAGTCATTGTAGACTTGATCAGAGATGAGAAGAATCAAATTTCAAGCATATTTTACTTTTACAGTCCACTTACCTCAGAACTAAATAAGAGTTGTTAAAGCCCAATAGAAAAATAAAAATGGCAACTGGATAGATGGTCAGCTGTGCAGGGAGGGATTCAGTGAGTTCTGAAGTTTCTAGATCATGGTCCACAAACCATTTGTAATTCTCAAAGCACTGGCTGCTCCTCTGTAGAGATTCATGTTTCACATAGTGTCAGTTCTTCTTGGTTTTGTCCACGGATTTACATAACAAAGGAGGTATCAAGAGGAAGAAGAAGGAAATCCTTAAGCACCGTAATTTTACTTAAGCACCTCTTGTCTCTGAGAATTCAGACTGGACTGAAAATAGATGGTGTTTTTTTCAGTTTAAAATGAGAAAGGAGTGATCTCTTTTATTAGGATGCTTACTAAGAAAATGCTTATGAATCTCTGATGTGTTGCCTTTGATTTCCAGGTAATAACAAATTAAATTGTTTCTTTCTAACAAATTTTCAATGGGATTATTGAGTTAAATGAAAATACGTTCACTTTATAGGTGGAGAGAAGGTGATCGTTATTAAGCATCAGCATTTGTCAGAATGATGGAAACATCTCTTGTTGGCAAGGCTCAAATCTAAAAGCAAAAAGAAACTCAGTGGCAAAATTTAATGCAATGTGATATTTGTAGAAACAATATGTGATTTGTAGGTAACAAATTATCATTCTTCAATTCAATACAGGTGTTACAATTGCTTTACCTTGGACGTCGTTGGTAGCGTAGCTTTTGGTACTGAGGTGGATTCCCAGAAGAATCCTGCTGACCCCTTTGTTAAGAATTGTAGAACATTCTTTGAAATGTCTTTGTTTAAGCCTCTCCTCATTCTAACCCGTGAGTATAGTGTACATTTGTCTACTTCCTTATGGTAATTTCCTAAAAGTGATTTTCCAATTGCAAAGCATACTGAAGCCAGAGCAGGAAGATTTATGGCTGACTTTATTTTAGAGGTGTTCAGAATGCAACCTACAGGCCAAATATACTCCCGAGATTTCCACCATATGTTCTGCAGCTCTTGTCACCATTAATGAAACTTGCTCCAGAAATTGAGTCTGGGAATGCAAAGCTCCAGGTTCACCTGAGAGAAAAGTTTCTGGGATCCTGCCGTTTCTATGATATTTGTACAATTCTCATTAAAACAGAATAACTGCCCTTCAGAACCCAAGCGTAAAGTTTTTGTGCACTTGGTTTGCTTGGTAGAGATTGAAATCCCAGCTATTAACAACATTAACAACCCACTAAAGAAAAAAAGTTGGAGGAGCATAAGCAGATAGTATAAGTCCTTCCCATTATTTTTTTCAGTAGCAGCAGCAGCCTGGATGATGGCTATAAAGGATAAAGCTATCAGTTGTCATGAAGAGAATGCATTTAGTTTCAGATGAATACATAGGCAATGCAGGAGTGGGGTATAAAGCCTTTTAGTTCTAGAGCATGAAAGTTAAGGTTTCAGGGTGATGATAGTCTTGTACATTCAAGGGCAGTAAGAATTGTAGCTGAGGAAGCCAGAGCATAATCAATGCTATTGAAGTTTTATCATCTTGGTATCTAGACTTGCCCTGAGTAGTGTCAGATGGCACAGTGGCAAAGTTTCCTGTGCCCATCTGATCCCGCCAGCATTACAGATTGCACCTGTACTCACAGCACATGAACTGTTTCCTTCTGGAGTTCTGTGTCCAAATTGTCCTAGGGTTAATGTTTAATCTGGTTGTGAAGTGTGATTTTGGACCAATATCTTAAGGGACAGAAATGTGCCCCTATATGTTTAAGGCCACGTCGTTCATTAAAGAAAGTTTTTGTAGGGTTTGAGGTTGGATTCCATGGTTCCTCTCTTTCTGCTGTTTCATTATGTGGTCTGAATTTCCTGACTGTATTGCCCAGTTGCCAGGACAGGATTTTTCCAATGACTGATTTATTAGTCTTAAGTTATTCATAAGTTAATGAGGGTTTATTAGGATGCAAGGCTTCACTCAGATTTCTAGTTCCTGGCTATGAAGCCATGGGCTGGAGACCATCCTTATGATAACATCTCACTTCCAGGATCTTTGGCCTGTTTGGAGAAATAAAATAGAATCATAGCATAATTAGGGTTAGAAGGGACCTTTAAAAGTCATTTAGACCAACCCCCTGCAATGAACAGGTATGTCTTCAACTAGATCAGGGTGCTCAGAGCCCTGTCCCTCCTGACCTTGAATGTTTTCAGGAATGAGGCATCCACCACATCTCTGGGCAATCTCTTCCAGTGTTTTGCATCCTTCATTGTAAAAAACATCTTCCTCATATCTAACCTAAATTGGCCCTCTTAGTTTAAAACCAGTAGCCCTTGTCATATTGCAAGAGGCCCTGGTAAAGAGTTTGTCCTCGTCTTTCTTATAGGCTTCCTAATACTGGGAAACTGTAAATGAGAATGAGCACTACACAGTTTCATAGATTGGTGCCATAAGCTGCTAGGCTAGTTCAAGAACCCCCACCTTCTCTGTGTAATTGTTTGGGTAGGCAGGAGAAATAATGCTTCCCTTTGTTGCGGTGGCTCTGTGGCATCAAAAACTGAACCAAAATCCTGAAGCATTGTAGAAGCAAGCTTGGAAGGCATCTGTCTGGCAGAAGAACCCGGGCCAGCATGGTATTTCTAAGAGGAAATTCTTTACCAGCCTATGGGGGTGGAAAAAAAAAGGGAGAGGAAAAGAGGGAAAAACAGGTTTCACAAAAGGAACACATCCCACTTGATGAGTTTTAAAATATTAATGAAAGGAGTGGGGAGTGGAGGGAAGACTATTATATGCCTTCACAGCCTGATTCTGTGTTTTCTTCTTTAAAATCTCTTGCAGTTTCTTTCCCATTCATAATGATACCATTGCTACGCATTTTTCCAAACAAGAAACAAAAGGAACTGAATGGATTTTTTATCCAAACCATAAAAAATGCAATTGCCTACAGACACCAGCAAGATGCAGCTGAGGTAAGGCTATTTCTGTGATAAATACATGGGTAAGCAAATGCTTTGAGGAAAAACTGGAATGGCATAAGCCTCAGTTTGAAAAGCAAACTCAATCTGTTTGAACA
The DNA here is from genome assembly GCA_013396655.1 of Campylorhamphus procurvoides. NCBI lineage: Eukaryota > Metazoa > Chordata > Aves > Passeriformes > Dendrocolaptidae > Campylorhamphus > Campylorhamphus procurvoides. The sequence continues at coordinate 1,505,232 of WBMV01001384.1, read as the reverse complement.
GTTGAAGTATTTCAGTGATGATTTTATTAACTTTTAGCTTTATGTACCATCAAGCAGGCTTGGTGTTGATGCAGAATGGTTAACACACTACAAGATTGCTTCTCTTAGTATTCCTGTTCAAGTAAGGCTGCAGAAAATGTCACATCTGGGATGACTTTTCATCCCAGTTTCTAGACCCAGAAGGAAGGATTCACCCTGTAGAATTTCTTCTCATGTTGAAGTCAGGTGTCATGTCTACTCTTCTTTTCCTTAAGGACCAGACAAAAAGAAGCCCCCACTGAGTATTTCAACCCAGGTAGATTTTATCTAGTCCTGTGACAGTTACTACTGCTTTGGAACATGGAAAGAACCTGAATGTCTGGTTAGAGCAGTCAGTTGATATAGAGATGGCTAAATAGAAAAGTAGTAAATACCACATGAAACATGCAAATAAATGGGTATGCATTATTAGCAAACAATTTGTTACCTCTTTTGTTTGGTCATAAGGCAGTCTGAGGGGTTTTATTGTTTGTTTTTTAATCACTGGCATTTTATGAACTATTTGAAGGTACATGCGTTTTTGTGAAAGCTTCTCTATTTTTAGTATATGAAGCCTTTGGAACATAGGCCTGTGCTTCAGTTCTGTGATACAAAAGTTCTTCAGGTCTGCTTGTCTTTTTAGACCATCATTTACTGCAGACTGCACACAGTATCCCTAAAAATAAGTTAACTGATTAATTATGGATGTGTAGTGAGAAAGAAAGAATATCAGTGAGAATTCCATTTTTCAGGTAGCTGAGACAAATTTTTGCATAACAATTGAGATGAAACACACTACAACATACATATTAAAGAAGCTGTTAATATTGAAGTATAAGAGAAGTTTTTTACCACTTTGAGATGAAGAGCAATGCTGATGGGGTAACAGCACAGGTGAGACTGGATCCTCCCAACTTTTTATCACAGCTTGGCTCCAGCTGTCACCTTTGACAATAAAATGAATTTTAGTTTACCTTACAGTACCTTCAAGAGACATTTAAAAATAAAATTGATATTCAAAAGTATTGCTGCTCTTTGCTGTGCTGCATGTTCTGCCCTTTGACTTTTTCTGCAGTGAAGTCTCACTTCTGTGTTTGTTGCGCTTTGTCTCCACATACTGCTCGTTGTTCCTCCAGCTCACCTTTATCAATCTTTGCCCTCCCTAGCCTTTAAGTCTTTGCCTTCTTTACATCCAAAAGATGGTAAGCACCACTGACTGGCCACAAACAACTCATGAGTCATAAATATGGTTCCTGGCCCAGGCTGAGTGCTGGAGGAATGTTGCATCTAAGCTGCTTGCAGACACCTCATTTCTAGTACACAGGTTCAGTGTGAACTTTTAATGGCATACTGATGTGGGTGTATGTAAGGAGAGTTTTGGATCAAAGATTCATGCCAAAGGGGTCTGCATGAAAAGTCAATTCTGTGGATTAATTATCAAAGGATAAAAGGGACAATGTAACAATCCAGTGGGGATTAAAAGTACTTACTGTATTACCTAATATAAATAAAATGCAATGTATTTCCGTGGCAGTAGCATTGAGAGCATTTGCCATAGCCTAAATCCTTCACTGTGCTAGAGACTGTCACTCCCTTAAACGGCAAAAACACAAAGAAAAGTAAAAGCAGTGACAATGGGTTGAGCCCAGAGTGTAATAGTGAATGAGGTGACATCAGACTGGCAACCTGTCACTAATGGGATCCTGCAGGGCTCCATCTTGGGCCCTGTGCTCTCCAATATCTTCACAAATGTCTTGGATGTAGGACTGGAAAGGATACCAAGTAAGTTTGCAGATGACACAAAGCTGGGATGAGTTGTTGACTCCCTCTGAGGCAGGGAGGCCCTGGAAAGAGACCTCAGCAAATTAGAGGACTGGGCAATCACCAACCATAGGAAGTTCAACAAGGGAGAATCCCTTATTTTGCACCTGGGATGGGGCAATCTCCAATGTTCATACAGACTGGGGAATGAGATGTTGGAAAGCAGCACCATGGAAAGAGACTTGGGGGTCCTCATCAATGGCAAGCTGAATATAAGTCAGCAGTGCCCTGGCAGCCAGGAGGGCCAACCCTGTCCTGGGGGGCATCAGGCAAAGCATCGCCAGCTGGGTGAGGGAGGGGATTGTCCCACTCTGCTCTGCACTGGGGCAGCCTCACCTTGAATATTGTGGTCAGTTTTGGGTTCCACAATATTAAAAAAAAATAAAATTTAAGCCATTAGAGAGTGTCCAAAGGACGGCAATGAAGGTCGTGAAGGGCCTTGAGGGGGAAGCTGTATGAGGAGAGGCTGAGAGCACTTGATGTGTTCAGCTGGGAGAAGAGGAGACTGAGGGGAGACCTGATTGCAGTTACAACTTCTTTGAGAGGGGAGGAGCAGGGGCTGGCACTGATCTCTGCTCTGTGGTGAGCAGTGACAGGACCTGAGGGAATGGCCTGAAGTTGTGTCAGGGGAGGTTTAGGTTGCATATTAGAAAAAGGTTCTTCCCCCAGAGGGTGTTTGGGCACTGGAACAGGCTCCTCAGGGAAGCGGTCACAGCACCAAGCCTGACAGAGCTTAAGAAGCATTTGGATGTGACTCTCAGGCACATGGTGTGACTCTTGAGGATAGTCCTGTGCATGGCTAGGAGTTGGACCCTTGTTGGTCCCTTCCAACTCAGCATATTCTGTGATTCTCTGACAAGAGCAGGAGACAGAAATCTCTGTATATGAAGCCTGTTTGCAGGTATTTCACTGGTTGATGGAGCAGAGGTTTAAGGTTATATTGGTAGGGATATAAGGAGATACTGTAAGAGATAACACATGACAATAGCTGCCCTGTATCAGGGCAGTGTGGAGGAAAGTACAAGGTCCATGTTTGCCTTAGCAGTGTATGCACAAGTCCATGGACCTTTCTGGTCCATGTTTGCAAAATTGGCATATGGGAACTACTTCAAATGCTGGGAGTTAGACACTTCGGACCAGATTTCTGAGGGCAAATTAAATCCCCTTTACAGTTCAGGATAATTATTGCAGCTTTCAAAAGTGACTGGAAAGTTTGGAGCTTCCCCTTTTTTTCCTTTTCACTACCTGTCTTGTTACATGCTCTTAGGATTTTGACTGTTTTAGATTGGTGGCGCACCAGTCTTGTTACAAGTGTAGGCAACTTAATAATTTGCTGGGTATGTAAAAATGGTATGTGAAACAGATCAAAATGCAGTTTCTTTAATTTAATCCAGAAATTAAATCTGTAGAGATTAGGTATCCCAGATAGTCCTGCATGTGAAGGAAAATTATGTCCTAGGTCTCAAATGATGAAAGGTAACCACTGAAGCCACTCAGAATTTTGGCACTGAATTATTAAAAGGCCAAGGTATAAATGGTAACTACTGGTTCTTTGTACTAATACTGAGAGGTATAAGCAAAGTCTTATGGTCTACCCGAGGTGCAGTAAACCAATGGGTATTTCTTATGTTGCCATTTTCCTAGATGTTGCATTGTGTGCATCTTTTATTCCTCATTGATTTTAACACCATTAAAGATGCTTTTGGATTCTTTTCTTGAGACAGAGGGTCTCAAAAATAAAAAAAGTCTTTGGAACAAACTGTAAAGCAATGAAAAGCTCCATGACAGTGATTCAGCTGAAGCTTTACTTCCTCTCATCTGCAGCTAATGTGAACAAAGAATAAAGGAAGGCCAAAAAACAACGTGGCATGCAAAGTCAGCCTGTTATCATCCCTGTTCTATCAGTAAATGAAACAATGCTTCTGAATGCCTAAAGATAATCCCATGGGTAGATAGTAATTTTACAGCCAGGTTTAGATCTAATAATATGCTTGCAGCTTATAAGAGATCTGTGATGTCACTTTCTCTCATCCTGTCGGTTAGTGGTGCAGATGTCATTTTAATTATATATTATCTTTCTGTGGTCACTCAATTTTAGTTCTGGATATTTAGCTCATTTGGCTTATGTACAAAAACATTTAGTGGTTGTACTTTAGAAATTTTAATATATTGCATTTATTCATGGATTCAAATTATTGTAAAAGGCTTTTCCTACTATTTACAGAAGAGCAAATTTACCCTGCTCAGAAGAAAAAGCACAAATTTAATGCACCACTTAACACCTACTTTGAAGGCTCCAGCAGGATTTTAAGTGTTCAAATACCTTATTCTGATTATCTGCCCAGGTTTAAATTTTTCCCTGAGGCAAAATGTTTCCAGAAACAAGGCAGATAGATTGTTTGTTTGCCTCAGTAAATGATCTTTGATAGATTTTCATTTAATAATATGATATGCAAATCGTTATTCATGTAAGAGTTGTTTTTATATCATGTTGTAGCTCAGTTAAGCTACTAGTTTCTTTTAAATGATTATATCTAAATGGAGTCTTTCACAGTGGTCAAAATTGAGACTTCTTTCTAAAACTATGAATTGAAACTAAGCCCCCTGTCAGCAGATGAAAATCCAGAGTATCATTTGTAATCCACAGTAATAGCAATTGGAATGTAAAAGCTGAAGAATATTGCAAAACATTATTTTTGGAAAGTCACAACAGATCTGTGGGAAAATCCAATTTTCAAAATATGTCTCCTTTAACAAGAAGAATTCGAGAGTTCAGAGAGGCTTCAACACATTCTTCTGACATCTCCTGATTTATCCAGTCATACTGTCTACTGTGAATGCATAATTCAAGGTCACAGATCATTGCCAAGCCAGTAGTGATCCAGTCATATTTCTGATGATCATCAGCTCCTTGGTGGTCTCAAGCCAATTTGAATGAGAGGGTGACAAAGCACAGGAAGTATCACCAGAACTGTTTTCGTTGGCATTTTGGTTCACAGTTTAGTCAGTCTGGCTGGAGACATACAGACTAACTGAATAGTTTTAATGCAAATGCAAAACAGACAGAAGGAGTGATAGGAGAATAGTGTGAAGGCTGTGCTGCTGTTAACTATGATTCCTATTGAGCCACATGGTGTAAAGCCACAAAAACTGTATGGTGTTGTCAGTCCTGGTGATGATCTGGGTTCCTGTGAGTTGTTATGGCCCTGGAATGCTCTGTTACCCTGTTGTGCCAGGTACAGATCAAAAAAGGTTGTCCTCTGGTCAGCAAATGCCAGTGAACAATTGCAAGGCCTTTCAGTTTTCCCCACTTGCCATCCTCATTCCTGGCCAATCTTTTCCCTGATCCCTGGTAGATACAGTCAGTGGCCCTGCTGTTCCAAGGCTGCCTGTGCACATGGGCAGGCAAAAGTGGCTCCTGGTGAGTGGAGATCCTTTGGTTTTCTGGCTTCAGCCAGGTCAGGAAACTGAATTTTGACTAACTCAGAAACTAACGTATTTTAAATACTTGCAAAGGAGATGGGACTGCTCTCACACTATGGACTGGCAATAGAAATGTGCTATGAGGAAGAGGTATCTTTTAATATCTTTCTGAGAGATGATGGCCTGGTTAGAACTTTAATCTCTGGAACACTGATTCCAAGGGAAAAACATGCAATGAGCTCCCCTAAGGGGAACAGGGACATGTGTGTGTGTACCTGCATTCTGAAGGATAAGGCACAATCTGAAAACCTAATTACTGTGACACTCTGTTCTTTTCTCTTCCTTCCCCAGCAGTTCCCTGGAGTTTTTCCTTTTCATGAACTAATGAACTATTTTATTCAAGAGCTGCTTGAAATGAGTTGAGCAGAGGTAATCCTCCTGAAAAAGTCTGATCCTCTCCTTGTCAAGGGAAAACTATACAATTACAAAGAAAACTTAGTTAAAAATTTGCTAAATGCTATGTACATTCCAGGGGCTATGTGTGTGTTTGAACTGTGTAAATGCAGTACAGATGTTAAAAAGTAAATATTTTTCTACGGAAACAGCAGATGGGAGGATTAGACACCTTCTAATAGTGTGCAGTATTCTTGCCTTTGTAGAAAAGCAAGCAAACTTGTTTATATTTGGAAGGAGATGGTGTCCATTTAAGGATACACGCTATATGGCAATATTAAATAATCCATTTTTATTGATTAATAAAGCTAGTAAAACAAAAGATCAGTCTGGCCCTTTTGTTTTTTTAAGTCTGTAGGAGGGTTGCTGTGACTCTGTTCTAGTGGGAGGTTCTCATGGTTGATCATCTCATTATCCACCGCCTTTGTCAGGAGGAAATGTGGAGTGGACTTCCAGAAAGGTAAATGTGTGTCTTATGGATATAGAGGAAGTTTGGGCTAAATACATAGTTTGAACACAATTCTCAAACCTGTATTTCTACTGCTTTAAGCAGAAGGGTATCGTTCCTCTAGAATACATTAAAAAACCTTTTGCACATTAAATCTGGTGTCTGTGCTTGGGCAGCATACCGTGATTCTGAGGGGGAAAAATGTAGCATTGTGTTAAAAGGCATTTTCGTTATTCACCTTCTTTTAAAAATCAAGCCATTTGCTTGCTTTTTAAATTGTGTTCTTTCCTTTGCACATTTGAAGAAAAATATGTTTTTTGCAATGTATATATTTTATTTATTTCTTTTTTTTAAAAGGTGTAATTAATTTTCTGACTTTTTCAGGATTTCTGAAGTGGGTCTTTAAACATAGCAAAGCCACAAAACCTTGAATGGAGATGAACTTGAAATCCCTATTACTTTTGGGCACCAACTGTAATTTCTCCATCAGTCTGTTGTTATCTTGTAAGCATGAATTGCAGGCTTATCAAATGTGGTCTTTGGATTTTAGGCCTGGGCTGAAGTGTATGGCTGAGGTGCTTTCATCATGAAATGTAGTGCTGCAGTCTCTCTGCTCAAAAGAGATCAAGGACAGAATAAATAACGAGAGCAGTGACTTTCTCGCCTCCCCGAGGCGTGTTGATAGGGAGCACAGGAAGAGTTTTGCATTACTGCTGCATCTGTCCCACTTCTGCAACCCAGCACACCTGTGAGCCCAGCACTTTATGAGCACTATGGTCACAAGTCAGCAAATATCTGCTTGGTTACCTGCTGCCAGCAAGCACATACTATGTCTGCTTGCTATTGCTCACCCTTTGCTCTAACACACCATTTTTACTGTCACCTTGGTTATGTCCCTGAGTACTTTATGGATTCTAGACAAGGAACAGGCAGATGGTATCATGTATATATTATCTGCCCCACCCTAGTAAACAGTGTAGCAACCCTAACAGTATAATCTTGGCATCTGTAACTCTTTCTCTGATGTCTCCATCTCTCCCCACTCCCTTTTGGTTTTTCTCCAGCACTGCAGTGCATGTTCATTTCTTCTTCAGGACGTAACAGGAGTGGTGTCCCTATCTCATATTTCTCACACCCCACTTCAGCTACAATCTGAGGTTCAAAGTGCCATCGTGCACATGAACCATCTCATTGACTTCTTGAGGCACTGCTTACACAGGATCACAGAATCACTAAAATTGGAAAAGACCATTAAGATCATTAAAGTCCAACCATTAACCTATCACTGTCAGGTCCACCACTAATCCGTGTCCACCAGCTGGGTTCTGCACCTATATGGCTTTTACATACCTCCAGGGCTGGTGACTGAACCCTTCCTTGGGCAGCCTGTTTCAATGACTGACCACCCTTTTGGGGAAGAATTATTTCCTAATATCCAGTTGAAACCTCCCTTAGCACAACTTGAAGCCATTTCCTCTTGTCCTGCCTCTTGTTACTTTGGAGAAGAGACCAAGCCCTACCTGGCTCCAGCTTCCTTTTAGGTATTTACTGAGAGCAATGAGGTCATCCGTGAGCCTCCTTTTCTCCAGGATCAGCACCCTCAGCTCCCTCAGCCACTCCTCACAAGATTTGTGCTGCAGACCATTCACCATCTCTGTTGCCCTTCTCTGGACTTGTTCCAACACCTCAGTGTCTTTCTCATGGTGAGGGGCCCAGAGCCTAACACAGGATTCAAGGTACAACCTCACCAGTACCAAATACAGGGGGATGATCATGCTACAGTTTCTGAGAACACAGACTTGTACCAATGGACAGAAATGAAATTGAAACCCCAGGGTGTTCATTCCGGTTAGTCTGGTTAAGTTTTTGCATTTTCAGATTTGCTGACGATAATCTTGCAGATAGGACCAGGAAAAGCTAGCTCCACTTTCTAAGAGATGTGTGGTGGAGCTCCTTCAGAGAGCCTTCAAAGAAATCATAACTTTGGGCCTTTCTGGGCAGAACGCGGGAGGTTCAGATGCTCCCTGTAGCAGCTTTAATCCACAGGAAGTCACTAAGTCAACAGGATGTCTTCGAAATTAGAGGAGGAAGGACTTCTGTCAATAAGTTTTGCCTGCATTTTCCTCCTGTTTTCACCAACCAGTGCGGGAAGTGAAGATGGACATTTGGTTTTGCTAATCTATAGCATATGAGAAACGTCTTTTAATTGAGAAGGGTGGGATCATTAGTGTTGAAAAAAGGCTTTTACATCTAGACTGAAAATAAATAAACCCACATGCTCAGTTGTTGGTAATGTCAAGGGTTTTAGTGACTTCTAAAAATTGCATTTATTTTAAGTGCCCAATTTTACCATATACTGTTTAACAAAAATCCAGGCCAACGGATAGCTTAAGGACTCTTTCAAATAATGTTTGCAGTAAAATTTCTCTGAAAAACTGGAGGATGAAAGAATTGAAAGGCAAAGTTTCCTTTTTCAAAAAAAGATCAGAAGTCCTATTTTCCTCCTATGTGTTTTTTTATGGTTGTTTGTTTTTTGTTTGTTTGTTTGGGGGTTTTGTTTGGTTTTGTGTTGTTTTTTGTTGTTGTTGTCGTTTGGTTTGGTTTTCTTCCTCCTTCTAGGTGCTGGTTGTAGTGACTATACGCTCTTTTACTTCTTAGGGGAGGAAGTGGTCACAGCTCTGTTTTATGTGTCCATAAAAATAAGACAAGCTCATTGTTCTTTGAAGGTGGCATCCAGAAAACACTGGTTTATGTCACTGAGTTTTGTGGTGGCTTGACCAGCACAGGCAAAGAGACAGAGGATAAGGAAGCCCCCCAAAAAAGGTGGTTATAAGGGCCTTGGTCTTTTGCTTCTCCTCTGCAGCATAGATCTGGCCCACCCCATCACGAATTTTTTGCTTTGCCCTCCTTTATGATGACAAGGGGACCCTGTGCTTGCTATCCAGAGAGAGGTTCAAACATTGAAAATCCTGTTTATGCCTCTGGTAATTCCCTGTAGGCAATAACGTCAGTGCTGGCCACTCGTCCCAGCCTGATCCTGTGCTAGTAATGAGTATTCGCAGCATGCATTTCAGTGTCTGATTAAATCTTTCTGAAAGACCATCTGTTTGAGGAGGAGGTGGCATTGGCTTTAATACTTTTTGTACCTAGTACTCAATACTGTTCTTTTATGACCTTAGACATAAAGTTTGTCCCCTTGGTTAGGTAGTAACTTTCCTGATACTCTGATCAGAGAAAATAATTGAATCAAGGCTGTTGCAACCTGTTGGGTTGCTGTGTGTCTTCAGGGAAATGGTCCTGGGTGTTGAAGCCATGGAAGTTACACAAACCCAATGTGACTTTGTTGTGTCCAGGGCTGAGAAAAAGGTATCTGTTTTCTGGGAAAGGAGTAAAGCATCTCCAGCTGCCTTTCTTTTATAACACTCGGAGTAGAATCTGATGTAGTCATATATCTGTTGACACATGCCAAATCAACAAGTAATCTGGCTCTTTTTTCTGCATGTTTTCATCTGTGCAAAATATCCAGCCTAAGAAGTATTACATTTGTCTTTCAGGGTCATCTTCTATAGGCTTGGAAGCACAGCTTTCCTTTGAGATTCTGTTGGCATAGAATGAATCTTGTCCAACCTATCTTTTCCCGCTTCCTGTCACTTGCTTTCCTTGATGGTATGGTCTCAGGATTCACTCCTTTGTCTGAGAGGGAAAATTGTCACTGAGGTTGTGCACATTGCTTTTCTTTTGTAACTTCTCTCTCTTACTGTTCCTCATCTCTTCTTTATGTTACCCTGGCAGTCTGTTCCCCACAAGTTTCTCAGAAGATCCTACCTGAGGTCACTGAAAACTCTTCATTTTCTTGCTTAATCTGTAATCTGGGTGGGGGCTTTTCAAATCAGCAAACAAAAGAAATCTTGCATTGAATGAAATAATCTGAAGATTAATTTTCTGCACAACAGAGTTGTGGCCTTTAATGCCAATGTGAGATATGAGATCTAATCTTTATTTACACAGTATTTGTTTTGTTTTTACTAATTCTTGATCTAAATCTGCAAGGGATCTATTGACTGGGACTGGGAACTTCATGTATTTATTTTACCTTAGTGTTCAGAGTAACAGCATGTTTGGGTGCTTTCCCTCTACAGGCAGACTTTCTTCTGACATGTAACTAGAGCATAGCATCTAAATTCTTAATTTAGAAAAAAATCACAGATTTACTGACCTAATTGCAGTAACAGAGCTTTCTTTTCTCTGTCAGTTTTGTCTTTCATATGTCATCCTTTTCTCTTTTTTTCTTTTATCGGTTGTTAGTTCTCCATTCTTCCTCCCTGAGTCACTTCCAGAACGAGAAGTGAGTTGCAGCACTTGTGGTACTAGTAGGTGATCTTTGAATTTGTCGCTGTTAGTTTCTGTGTCTCTGTTTGCCGACAGTGACCTCTCTCAGCCCCCTCAGCCTTTTTTTTGCAATACAGTATGACCTTTTCTGAAGCAGTTATGTAAAAGCCATTCCATGGTATTTCATACTCGTTCAAACATCTTGTCCATCTTCTGGCATGTTTTGATCTCTGGAGGTTTTCCCCTTGATCTGTCTCAGCTGTTGCTATCTACTTTGCACTCCTTTGATATTTCTCCCTTTTCTCTTGTGTCTACTTACCTTAGCAGTTCCATACTCCTACTTATAAGAGACACTGACAGAGACCGTCTTGCCAGCAGGAGAACCATTTATGTGGCCAGCATTTTGATGCCAAGTGCATGAAGTTGCTTTCTTTTGAACCTGGTGACAAGTCAGCCCAACCATTTCAATACACAAAGGTGAACAACTTTGTTTGCTGGGGTAATCCTCTTCTTGCCCCTGTGTCTAGGCTGCCCCAGGGGCTGCCTCTCCCTACCTACCCTCTGCCTCCATTGTATTGGAGCCTGCAGAGCCAGAGGATTTCACTAGGCCCCATTCGCTCACGACCGTATCTGAATTTTGAGGATAATGTAACATTAGAGTTACTTATTATGGAAAACGACAGATTGTCTGTCACTGGAAAACTTGAGGAGAGGCTTTCTGAAATGTGCCCTTGATGTCAGCTGGCTACGAGGCAGGAATCCCTGCGTGGCATTCCTCCATCTGCCTTTTGTTAAGAGCAGCCTGAACAATTGTGGCAATTCCTCTCCTTCGCAAAAATCTGCCTAGGAAATCCTACATCTGTGGCAGGCAGTGGCAGCCTTGCCCTGGCTTCACAGCCTGTGACTGTTCAGGGCTTTCTCTGCTTTTTTCATGGCATCTACCCTTCATTTTTTCCTCCTGCTGGGATAAGCAAGCTATATCTAAGAGTAACAGAGGCTAAAGGGGAGCTGAGCACCTCCTTTCTCTCTTCAACAGAAATGTACACTTTTTAATAATGTAATCTCAATTAAAAACATACCAATTAAAATTGGCTTTTTAGTAGCTCTCTGGGGAGAGGGAGCTATAATTCACATTAAAATGTAAAGCTTCAGAAGCAGGAAGAGCTAGGTGCATTGCAAGTGCCCAAATATTCAGTGATTTTAATTACAGTGGAAACTTGATAAATTGCTTTGTGCCACAATCCATTATTAACAGCTTAATGAATATCATTGCTGCCTGTTTTAAACTGCTCCATGGTGAAAATGATCGTCAGCATTTCAGTTGTGAACTCTGATTTTTTACTGTGTTTGTATCTTTGGCCCTTAGAAAGAGGAGGTGGGTAAAAGCCCACAGGTTTGGCTTTGGGTCTGGGTGAATTCTGCTGGGGGCAACATCCTGAGAGAAAGAGGCAAGAGGAAAGATGGAGCTTTTGTATTTCTCCGGTATTGGAACTGGCCAGAGTTTAAATCTGCTCTTTGCAATTTAAGAACAATGTCTTTGAGCATGCAAAGAGCCTTCTGCATGCCCAAAGCTGAGGGATCACCAGATCATGAGGCTGTCTTTACATGCGCTGTTTCTCTGCACAATAATATCAAGAATAGAGGTCTGGTTGGGGTATCTGCTCAGGGGTAAAGGGAAGCAAGTGTAACAGCTCACGATCAAGCATACTGCTGCTGAGCTTATTTTGGAGTGAGCAAAGTGCAAGTTGGTTTGAATTTTCCAAATTTTAGCCAGAATAAAGCTGATTTGAGGCATGGAATTAGTTAACTCCTCTCAGAGTGCTGAAGTGTAAGCAGTGATTGTGCTCAGCTTTGAACAGGGACTAACTAGTTATTTTTTCTTGACAGTTATTATGGCTGTAATTGTGCTAATATTATGATGCTACATATTTACGTGTATATTTGTAGTAAAATGGTACCTTTCTCCTGCTTTTTAAAGCAGCTTAATATTTCAAGGATAAAGGTTATTATTAGGAATGCTATTATTTTAGATGCTAACAGCAGGTATAGTGGGCTTACAGTTGTGCCCCATTGAAATGTTAAGTCACAGGAATTTAAAGAACCATAGTCTGGCTTCTATGAGATTTATTATTTATTGTGGGTGTTCTGCTTTGACTTGATCATGTGGTCTGACCAGAGAGTCACAGTCCCCCACACAGGATTACTGCCAGGTTTTGACAAAATCTTGACAAGATTTGAGTGAGATGCAAGATAGATCTCAGGACAGAAATTACTGGGAACTGCTCTTCTGATTCAGAGAAGTCGCCAGTGCCTACATGGGATAAACATGATTTTTCTGACTTGGAGTTTTGCTATTATTATTCTGATTATGTTTTTCTGTACATCAACAAAAATGTATTCACTTTTGCCGTCTCAGAAATTTTAACATTACTCATGATGATGTTAACCTGCACCCTACCAATTACCCAGAGCTCTCCTGCTTCATCGTGTTGATAATTCCACGTAGGACTTTATTTTTTTTCTTGTGAAAAATCTTTTATTGACAGAGGAGTAATGATGCCTGTAAGTTCCTTAAATATTGCTCAGTCAGGGATATATATGATGCAGGAAATGTCCTCATATTTTTGGGGCGAAAGACAGCTTATACTTAGCATGCTGTTAATATTCATGTGTTTCTGTAGTTGTTTTGGGGTTTTTTTAGTTTCATTTTAGGAAGCATCCCAGGCCACAGGGATGCCTGGCTGTCATTTTTCATTCATCCCTATACTGGCAGAGGAGAAAGTGGCATGAAATATATAAAATGCCATCTAATTTTTTTCTTTTGTTCTTGAATTCACGCACACATGCTTCTTCTGTGTGTTTATCAGTGTGCACAAAATGCCTATATTTGCAAGATAATAGCTGTGTCAATATTAGAAAGTCATATTGAAACTCTGTGAAGGAAAAGAGAGCAGGGGGATAATCCTTCCTGCTACTAAGGAGCCATCTATTGGATAAAACCCATAACTGAACCGAGCATCCATGGAACTGCGGAGGATAACACAGTTTGTTATTGGTCACCAGGAGCTAAAAATAATCCTCTCCTTCCCAATTCTGCTTTCACCTACTGTGTTAGGAGCCTGTAGAAACCTGCACACACGAGAGTCAAATATAGGTGTGATTTATGTACTTTAGGTAAAAGCCAGCTTAATATAGCTGAAGATCCAGGATAAATCCTAATGTAGGGTGCAGGTGTGATCATGAATGGATAAGCCAGCAGTAGGATTGCCTGCCAGCAGTGGAGAGCAGTTCCTCAGAGATGTGACAAAGACAATTTTTTCCCCCATTTTGTTAATAAAGAATATAAATTACATTAACTGTACCATTTTATGTTTGTTTGTTTGTTTGTTAACAGTACATGCCATTTATATCAGTCTCACAACCACGATTAGTTTAGTTAAAGAAAAAAAATATTTTTGTTACCAAAGCCAAATTGTGCAGTGCTCCTTCCTTCAAAACATATGCAATATATATGTCCTGTGATGCAGAAAGAGAGGATCTTGAATAAACCCTGGGGAGAGATAAGGGAGGGCAGGATGTGAACAGTAAATTCCCAGAATGGCCCGGAAATGTCCTGATGGCTCTTCGAAGTGAGTGGTGGGGCTCTGCAAGTATTTTAAAAGGAGCACATGGGGCAGGAAGAACAAAGAATAAGGAAGCAATAATGAGATTCTTGTGCATTTTCTTGACTGTCAGGCAACTGCTAAAACAAGAAATTATCATTAATCAGGAATTAAATTTAAGCAAATACAATTATAGTCTGTGGCAAATAGAAAAGGAACAGAGAGCTGCCTGCAACAGCAGCCTTTAGTCAGCAGTTTGAGTCAGCAGAGGGTCAAGCTCCTGGGTGTCAGACACTTAGCCTAAAACACTCCCTTCCTGCATCCTCCCTTCCTTGTGCAAATAACAGAGGGGAGGAGTGTCAGGGTGTTTACTGAGAGGCCAGATAAGCTTTGGGAGAGGATGTATGCTTACAGTGTGAAGTAGGGTGGTCAGCTTACTGCTGATTTGGGAGTCTGTACGTATTCCACACACTGGCAGACATGGGGGGCCTGGCACAAGCTGTTCTTTCCCCCGTCAGTCAGTCATTTCTTTTCTTGCTCTGTCTTTCCACAGTGTATTCTGATAACCTCACTCCTCCACCTTCAAGCTGCAAAACACGTGTGGGACAGAAGAAACTCAGCTAGTGCACACTCAAATCCAATATTTATTGTTTGTACTGTGATAATGCCAGGAGACATTATCAGAGCGTTGTTATCCTAAATGTTTTGCAAATACCAAATGCGGAGGTTGCTGTCCACTAATATTTGCTACCAGTGTCTCTTGCTCACCACAATGCAGGGTCTGGGAAAGCTGCATGGGACTCTCTAGCCATTGAATTTTGGGCTGTTCTCTGAGCCTTCCCCATGTGTGCATGTGATGGAGGGGCCTGTGCTGTTCCATGGGCTGAGGCTGCCAGCCCAACGTGCAGAGATGTCAAGCAGCTGCCACAAAGTGCATGACATTTACTTGGTGCTTCTCTTAAGGCATCCAGCTCATTTTGCTCAGCCTGGTGTTGGAAGGAAATTCCCCAGAGTCAGAGACAATAGCCAGTTCGTTGGGGGTGTGAGTGGATCCAACTGTGGACAATCCCTTGATATGACACTGAAGAACTACTGAGAGGGTCTCCAGCTCTCTAGGAAAGACACGAGTTTCTCTGTGAGCCTGCATAGTTAAAGAAACAATCAAATAGGTGTGTGTCTCCTTTCTCTCACCTATAACTCTTCATCCTACAGATTACTTCAGCCAAGTCAGGCCTCTGACTAGCATCTTAAAAGCAGTCTCCTTCTGGAAGAGTTGTAAAGACCTGTATTAAGATTGCTTCAACTAGAAACAGTCCTTTGCTCTCTCTTGATTCATTAACAATTAGATCTGAAATTCAAATTTATTTTCATCCCAGGTCTGTGTGGGAGCATGTGGAGAAGGAGACTGATTGCTTTCAAGATGTGAGCCCTCTAGTGCCACTTGCAGCAGTTTAAACTGATACGAAATGGGTCGCTAACAAAACCTTGGTTTTAAGAATTGCCCCCAGCTTTATTTTCAGGTTCAATTAGGCTGATCCATGCTTCTGTAGGTAATTAATGCTCTTTAACTTTGCATTTTGAAGGTCAGAAAAGTGCAAAAATTTTGAGGAAGAAATGAGCATTACCTGAGCACTCTTCTCCCTCATTCCCTTATGAATGAAGGCACTACCACATGAAAATAGTTTCGTATTTTTCAGATTTTTCTGTTATCAGTGTGCTTTGTTAAAGACCTACTGAACCTACTGAAGTTATATATATATAGATATAAACACAGGGAAATATATATATATATATATAAATACAGAATGTGGAGTCCCAGACCTTATGGATGTAGCTGGGTAAAATCTAATGATCTACAATATCTGACTCACGGGAGGAGAGGAAACCTCTCCAGTGACAAAAAATGGTCCAGTGCTGGGGTTGACTGCCTGGGGAGGCTGTAGGAAGCCATGGTTTGCTGGGTTTTTAAGAACAGGTTAGACAAACAGCTGTCAATGCTGGTTTGACTGATGTTGCCTCATGGCAAGGGGATGAAGTAGATAACTTGCTGAATTCCTTCCGGGGCTCTCTCTCCCCTGTGATGATGCTTTTGCCTTAAACTCTTTGAGTCTGTGTAAATCTGTTTTCATCCTAGGTCTTAAAGGGTTTTCTGAGATCATCATTAGCTTTTCTTCACAGGATTTTATAAGATTGGATGTCTGTTGTACTGATTTTACAGATGGAGAAGCTGCACCAGTTATAACCGTGCTTTAAAGGCAGAAAGGGGAGTGTAGCTTTAAGCATCTCAGTTGCCATGTAGGTCAGTGCTTAACCAGTAATTCATATTGGACACTTTGCAGATTTAGTGGCAAATTCAGCCAATACAATCCACATCATACTCTAATTCAGGCTTACTCTTGGTTTTATTTTTATTTTTAAAAGCACATTGATCATATAGAGAAGATATGTTTTGTTACCATGTTTAATACTTTGTATTGTCAGACACTTTCATCTTATTTGCTGACATACATGCCCCTTCTGGGTCTGGCCAGCATTCCATGTTGCCTTTTTCCAATATTATTGTAGGGACACTTCTTTTTTCTTTCAAGTAGAAAGCAGAAGTATTGCTGTAATTTCTGATGTCAAATGCAGTGTCATTGAACCCTCACAGTTCTCCCTCACAGCTGTGAAGGAGGTTAGTGATAATAACACATGAAAATATCAGAACAAGTCCAAAGTTATATAAAATCTTTTCATACTTGGATTTTACTGTAAATACTAAGATCAGCCCAGGCTGGCAAAAGGCAGGTGTGCACTCAGTGAATTTTTTTTTTCTTAAATTTAGTCAGTTCTTTAATACAAGTTACGTTGCTTTGTAAGACATGCCATTACAGTGTTTTCATCAGCTGATGTTAACAAGTGCAAACAAAAGTTTTATCTGCCAGACTGAAAATTTTCCCAGCCACTCTTGAACAATGACCATACCCTGCAGTCCAACAGACTCCAGGTCCTTCCAGAGCTGAGCATTGCCTGTGAGAGCACCGTGTCCTCAACTTTCAGATGCACAAATTTGAGGGCTTTCAGCTCTGGCCTCCCAGTTGATTCCAGTTTCTGTGTTTAAGCACAAGGCAAAAGGACAATCTCTCTAAAACGTTTTGGAATTGGATATATTGGCAGAGAAACAGGGGTTTTTTGTTATTTCACTGAGAAACTAAAGGAGACCCTCAAGTGTTAGAGAGGGGTTGAATTTGATTCTTTCAAAGAAGTTTGGCAAAATGATAGTTTTAATGAGAGTACATTTTGTGCTTCTTTTTCAAAAGGATCTGTGTAGCTACCACAGTGTTTTACTGATAACTTCATGGTGACACAGATTTGTCTTGCTTGAAAAGATGGTTGCCAAATCAAGCTTATAAAAAGTGACCTGTATATACACTGATATAGTAGTGTTTGTACAAGTTTGATGAAATAATATGTAATCTTTCTATGTGCTAGATAAGGATTCTGAAGTCTATCTTTTCTGAGCTGCCATCAGAGCATTTGAGAATGGCTAAGAGTGCCTGTACAGTTTATTGTGAATGGTATTATATTAGCGGCATGCCATTTGTATGATTACTACCCCACAGCAAGTTATTTACAGTATACCAACCAATTATGTAATTTATCTTTATTCCTTAATTCATCTTAAAGTTGATTTTTTGTGGTTCTGGGCTCTTTTGAACTCAAAATAGGGAGCTGAACTATCAGAGCAGTACAAAATTTGAGCCTTGTTTGAAGAAAACATAATTGAAATCACAGCATTAAGAATAAAAATTCCAACTGATGGATATTCGGTAGTTTTCCTTAAATAATTTTTGACTTCACCTTGCAGAGAAGTTGAATGGTTTTATCTCTCTGCCAAAAGCATAACCCAAGGGCCCTCTGGATCCCCAAAGCAGTGGTGAATTTGCCAGAAGGTCAGCTGGCATGTCAATCTTAGATATGAAAACACAGTTCCCTGTTTAGGATGGAAAGAGCTGGAGACATCCCCCGTTCCCCAGGACCCTTGCCTCCTGTGAGAAAAGTCATGATGCATCTCGCGTGTGAGGGATACATCTCTCTTCTTCTGACAGCTGCGAAACTTAAAGGCAGTGATTTGAGGAGAGGAGATGGATGCTGTGGATTGGCCTTCCCCAGTGCAGCACACCTCTATTCTTCCAGCGCGTAGCACATCGCTCGTTACGGTTCTGTGCAGAGTGATTTCTCTGCATGGCCAGGTGATGTTTAAGGAGACTAATGAGAGAAATGATACGGCCCAGAACACTGGTGTCAGGAAATATATTGCAAGGTGTCTATCTTGGGGAAGCTGTAAGCAGGGCTTGTCTTATTATATATTTCAAAGGGAATGTCTGTGTCACCACCAAGTTAGACATGCACCCTGTCCCATATTGCATTCAAATTACATTTTTTTTCAAATCAGAGTTTTCCATTCAATTATAACTGTCTTAATGACAAGCTCTGTGTTGTATGAGGGCAAAAGAGGTGTCCGTCGTGTTAGCACACCATCCTTTTGTGCCAGGAATTTGTTTCTGAGGCCATTGAAACATAACTATGCAAGTGTCAGAGGACAGGATAGAGGCTATTATGGGCTTCTGCTTTTTGTGAGGAAAATCAAACAAATGTCCCTGATGGAAAAAAGAAACCAGCAGCTGGATGTGATGCCCAGAGAGTGTTTTTGTGCAGTGATGCTGTCAGTACCTAGTCTGTTGTCAAACTGAAAAAAATACCTTTTTTAATTTTTTTTTTCCTTCTGCTCTCAACCGAAGTGGAGAAACACCCCCTGTGAATTTTCATGAGATACATTTTCCTCATTTCTAGAACTTAACAATCCAATTGTATTTGGTTTTATACTAGTATTTGCCTCTATTGCCATTGTTAGGTTTTTGAATGAGTGATTTTTCCATCCTGATGGTGCGGAAAAAAATGTTTCATTATGACTTGTTATAACCCTGGAAATATCTTCTCTCGCTTGGGCTGATGACGATTTTTTATGTTGCATTCTATACTTGATGCCTAAAGTGAAGTAGAATGAAGTATAAGGAAGAGAAGCTTTGCTAAAATATTGCTCCTCCCACTGTGTAGAATTATCATGGAAAAAGCTTGCATCTTTCTAATGTTATGCTTTTCTTCTCCCCACTATTATTCAAATAGTTTTTACAAATGAATGTTGTTTTTGCAAGGACTGTTTATGAAGCCATTGCTCTTAGGAGCACCTGCTCACCTGTGAGCAAATTACATGGCACAGATAAGGTATCTAGTTGTTTCTTGATAGGGTGACCTTAAAAACAGATTCTGCAACAAGACAAGCTTTTAAATTCCTAACCAAATATATTACATGAGTAATAAAAAGAGCTCCTCAAAATAGCCACAGAGGCATTTCAGAGCACATGCTTGGGAATATTCACTTGTGCTAGTATTCATTAAGTTTGCTTTCAGCAAAAATTCTCATGAATGAAATTTTATTCTCTAGTCATTATGATTATTACTTTACTATCATAGCAATAACCAGATGTTTTGTATAAGGCCAGGACCTGATTTTGTCTAAGGCTGGAGAAATATCTTATGGGGTCTCCAGAGAGTGTATTGTCTAAATATAAGACCAGACTTGGCTAACAGCTCATGACTGGGAACTGCAAACCCTCAGAGAGCAATGGGTTTGTTTACAAGAAAATTCACAGCTAGAGAAGGATGGATGTAGAACCATACCAAATTGTTATACCTTTTGAGCTGTAGGATGCTACAGGGTTACTACTCCACTGAATATGAATGTAATTATACATTTTTATGTTATAAAAGTAGCTTGGGTGACAGTAACTAGCCTTACAGAAAAAAGAGAATATCTCTACAGATGTGGTTCATTACTACATTGAATTAGTTCATCCACACAGTAATGAACACACTGGAACTGGACTCTCTTGGTTGGTTGTATTTTTTTAGGGAGTGTGGGGATGTTTGTTTGTTTTTTTTTTCTTTTTATTTAAAAAATTACCTAATGCAAATATGTGTACCAGGGAAATCCCTGAAGCACAGACTATGCCAGAGTTGGACTCTGAGCTGTGCAATACATGGACTCCCAGGATATGAATAAAGCTCTTCCTGGAAAAGTTAAATGAGATTTTTAGCTATTCACAGCTGAGGTCTGCATGAAGTCTTGTTTCCTCCAATCTAGAGGAACATCATAGAGCAGAGGTATCCTATCATGCTGGTGGAAATTATGCTTAAGTCTAGGCAAGAGGAAGTATTTTCAGAGCTGGAGCTCATTTGCTGAGCACAATGTGTATAATATTGCTTTGTCTGCCTCCACTGACTGGCAGAAAAGCATATCTCCCGTTCCTTGGAGGTGATTCAGTCTGACTGGCCAATGTGTAGAGTCCTTCAGCATGCAGTGGCTGGCACTGGCTGCTATCTGGAATATCAAATTGTGGGTGTACCAGGGTGCAAGATGCACTATGGTCATGGGTACAAGGAGCACAATGTACACATAAAAAATGAAAAGGTTCTGTGGGGTGGAGGGAAGGAGTGTTAAAGAGGCAGTGTGCCAATCCTTTGTGTTACTCAAACCCCAAAACAGTATTTCTCCTGTTTTGTTATCTTACTGCTCTCTTTTCCCATGTCATGCGAAAAATAAATAATCTGATTAAGTCCTTCGACATTTTTAATTAATTAGTTCTTCCTTAGTCTTATTTTGTTTGCCTGTCCTTTTGTCTGGCTCTTCTTTTTTCTACTTTATCTCTCAATCATCATATCCAAGAAATCATTCAATTGATTTATTTTTAACAGATAAATGCAGCTTTACAGCCATTCTTTTCTTTTGAAGAAAGACTTGGTCCCTTCTTTTGTCCATCCCACTGCACAGGTTGTCATGTTCTGGCACTGCAGTCACTTTTAAGTCCTTGAGCTATCATGTATTCTGTTGGTATTTGAGGAATTGAAAATCAATCACACAGCCTTATGGCTTGGGTTCAGCACAGTTCTATTATGCCCACTCGCAAAAGTCAATTCAAACCTTTTGGGTTATATTTCAAAGCCTAATCAAGCTTGCTGTCCAGACTGGTTTGGAGTCAGCTCACTCTTGTCCATAGGTCTGTTTATTACAGCTTTTGTGTCAGAAACCAGTGTAAAAGAAAGCAGTTTTCATAGTAGTAGAATCATTCAGTGAGCATTTTGCAAAGACAAACCACCCAAAGAGGTGGTTTATGGTAGAGGAATTCTTAATTTTGTAATACGGTTCTGCAAATATGGGTTTTTTTAAAATTTTTAAATTTAAAAACCCCCAAAGCTGTGTTGGTAACATAAAACCTATGTTTATAAGTGTGCTTTCTCATATGTCCCACTTTACTGAGATAATTAGTTTTTAGTCTTGTCAGGTGAAGCTGGTACAGAAAGTATTGTAGATGCAACCCTGAACTTAGGTGGTGAATTTCATGCTTTCAACCATATTCACAAATGAGGGTGGTGCATCCAACCAAGGGACCAACTCCTCCAACCATGAGTTCTGCCACCTCCGCTTGGCAGGTACACATGGGACTGTGTGTACAGCGTCTATGTCAATCCCCTGATGTCCAGCAAGTGCCAAAAACTCATCCTGAGAATGAAAGAAGCTCTATATAGAACTGACCATTGGCAATCATCTGTGAAAATATGTGCCTATTATGTACTGGGGGCAGATCAGTCTCATCTCTATGTGAAGAACGCAGTACAGGCTCTTAGTTATGGCATTTCCAGCTGATTTATAGAAGTCTTCTCATTCAGTGAAATGTGGGTGGAAGCCAAGTGTGTAGTATAAATAGGAAGCAGCTCTCTCCTGCCATCCCCTATGGTTAAAGGCATTGCTCTGTGACCCATTCATGTTCCCTCTCATCCTGTGTTCTGCAGAGGCGCAGAGATTTTCTCCAGTGGATGCTTGACTCATGCGACTCAGCTGAGTCCCTGGCAGCCGGGTGCTCCAATGTGATCAGCCCATCTGCTGCTTCCAGACAGAATGAAGCGCCTCTTCCTGGCCAGGCCCCATCTGAAAAGGTTCAGAAGACATTAACAGAGGATGAGATAGCAGGCCAAGCTTTCCTGTTCCTGATTGCTGGCTATGAGACCACCACTAGCACACTGTCCTTTGCCACGTACTTGCTAGCCACCAACCCAGAGTGCCAGGAGAAAGTGCTTCAGGAGGTTGATGAGTTCTCTGCAAAACATGTGAGTATGATGTGCTGGTGTGGAGCTTCATGCAGGGAGCAAGGCAACATGAATGTCGTCATGCCACTGTGGCACCTGTGTGATCCCTCTTTGTCTCAGTTATGTATGCATTTATTAATACTTTATTAATATTTTCAGTCAAAAATTAAAACTTAATTGATATTGTTTAGGGTTTTTCGGAAGCTGTTAAATGAAATCACCTTGCAGCAACACAAGACGTGGCCTAGAAACTTTGTGTTGTAGTGAAAGTTTAACCTTTTTAAAGTATTTTACATTATTGAAATCAACTAGCTGTTTTCAGGCTCTAAAACTACACAGTTCTATTTTTTTCTCTTGTCCAAATACTTCTAATGTTTTGTTGTCAATTTTATTTAGTGAGCTTTTTAAGAACATAAACAGTGTTCTTACGAACCAGAAATTATGAAGTTTTCCTTTAAATGTTCATAATTTTTTTCCTTTAGCAGCAGAATATATGTGTAAGCTTAAAAACCAAAATCACAATATTTAATTCTTTAATACTGTGTTCAAATTACTTCTCCTTCACTATCAGTATTTGCCAAGGGCATATATGTTTCCTGGATAACCATTGATCATATTTGGTATAACTAGCAGACCATGCAGCAAGCCATTCTTCCACCCTACACTCTGCACAAGTTGGTAGCTATGATAATTTGAGAATTTAGGTTGAGGGTCTTTTTCTTTTCAGGAACTCTTTTATAATGGATTGTGAGCCTAAAAGGAATAAAATTACACCAGGCATGGCTGTCTTGCAGGATTTTAGCTTCTGGATTTGCATGATGAAAGCCTTTACTGTACAGTTTTTAGGGTTTCGTACTGACAGAACAAGAAAAGAGCTGTATAATTTTCTGCTTTGCTCATAATAGAAAATTCTTAACTATGCAAAGTGTGTCCATTCAAAAGTTGTCGTTTCCCTCCTTTCGCTTGTGCAAACATAAAAGCCAGGATTTGTGTACACAGGAAATAACGTCTGTTGTCTTGCACGATGAGGTTCTGAGCATGGTGGTTCTCCATCTACAGTTGCCTTTGCTCTGAGGGTGCAGATGGATGACAGCAGTGGAGGTCAGGGCTGTGCAATCAGATCATCAGAGCTTTTCTCAGGGCATGCTTCACACCTACCGCTGATGTGAGCAGACTCAGTGCCACAGAACCATTGATGTTCTAATTACAGGGTTTAGCCTTTATTCTTAGGTTGTTAGCTCTGCATCACTGCAGTAAGAGTGTATTTACTTGTTTCATTCACATACAGCAGATCTATTTGTGCCCTCATATCTAGTTAGGTCAGCTGACTTCCCTAAGACCTGTGAAGATGGCAAGGTGCAACTTGGCCTGGAGTATGTGCAGTTTACTGGTGAATACTGGTGGCAGAGTGGCACACAGAAACACCTATTATGCAGACCCAAGGAAAATATGGTTCATCTCCTCACCAATTCCTGAAAGCTGACAACCTAAGAAACCAAAGTGAAATTGTTGGAGGTATCCAATAGGATAGGTACGTGATGTCATTCATATCTCTCTGTAGAGTGTGATATGAATTAGTGAACTTTTTATGTAAGTGCATAGAAAGCTGATTTCAAGCAGTCATTAACTGGCTGATTGTTTATGGATATTTCATGTAGAGAGTCCATGCATGTGGCCTTGTCCACATTGATAAGTAGTGTGCTCCCATAGACAGATTCATCCACTAGCACAGCTGGTGGTGAGGACTTTGAGTGCACACTCTGAGCACCTCAGGAGTTTATTTTGGGTTAGTTGAAGTCTACCTCTGTGTACCAAATTCCTCTTAGCAGCTGGTCTGGTTTAGTTCCAGTTACAGGAGCCCTTCCTGTTCATTTGGTGACTGTAGTGTGAACCAGTGCAAGAGATTCAGTTGAGAGTCTGCTCCCGATCCAAGCTTGAGAACTAAATGGAACCTGTGTTGTATATGGTCTGACTGAGCTGTAACTCACCATTAGTAACACTTCAATACTAATCCAATAAAAATGTGTAATTCTTGACTCTCTTGGTCCTCTAGGAATATTTTGCTAATAATTTCATCTTTCACACTACCTAGGAGAACTAAGGACACTTGTGGTAATGTGTAAAGAGATGGCACTCAATCAATTTTGCAGGTCAGCCCTGTACACAGTTTGTGTGGTGCCTCAACCCAAACTGGTGTCCTCATCCCAAACCATGCTGTCCCATGTCTTCTATTGATTGAGGTATCTTTCAAGTAACTTCCCTGTAGTTTATGAATTTTCAGGTTTAGGTTTAGGTGATGCATATGTCTGCATGGCCAAGAAGAGAGAGATAAGGATAACTATTTATCTGCAGTCCCTGATACAAGGAAATTCATAAATCTGATCTGTGCAGCCCCATCCTTTGAAGAATTTCCTTTCCTAAACAATTCATGATTTGGCAGGGGGGCAGAGGGGCAATGCACTACACAAAGAGCCCATCCCAGAATAAGGAAAAGAGTGCAGCAGTTCAGTCCCCTCAGTGACTGTAATTAACTACTTTTAGCCTAGAAAATGAGATCTATGTGAACGGTTTGCAAGTTACGGGAGCAGAAGCTATTTTAGAACTGGGTATATATAGACACTATGTTCAGTTGTCATGCAAGAGAGAGGAAGGGAGAGGACATAGAAGCTACAGGCTCACAGTTATAAAGTCAATTGCTAAGAAATTTGATTAGGTTATTGCTTGTGCTCAGCCCATCAGCTTTGCTCTTATCAAGGTGCTTTGTGATTTTCAGAAAGGAAGGGCTTTAGGAGGCCAAAACGTGGGGATTGTTTCGATGGGTGGTGGAAGACTGATTTGATTTGCAGATATGCAAGTATTAAACACAGTACCCTCTTCAGCCAAATTTATACTCAGGTAATTATAACTACCAAATGCTCTCCACTGCATCTCTCTTCCTTCCTTCAACCATTTCAGTTGCCTCATGCAGCATGTTTTATTGCCCTAATCTGTGGTGCAGAGCTGCAGTCTGATTTTACAGCAGCTGCTCTGTATCATCCCAGAGCATGGCTGTACTTTTGTGGTGGACAGAGTGATTTATATACTCATTTACCAAAGTTTATAAAGACATGTGAGAGCCATCTGAGAAAAGGTGCTATAAATGACAGTCACAGTTCCAGCTTTTTGGCACACTGGTTTAAAACACAAAGCATGGTGACCTTGGGGTAGCCAGTAAGGAGAGCAAGGTTGGTTCATGTGGGCATACAGTAGTATTTTGGTGGCTCTGGGTGTTGTACTTGAGGATACCCCTGAGCCTGCTGTGATTTTCATCTCTCTGTTTTGCACAGTGGGTATCTTAGCAGGATGGGAGAGCATAAAGGGGATGGAGAAAGCCAAGGCACTGCTGTGCTAGAGATTCCTGGGCTAGCATGATGCAAACTGCTGCAGTGTGATGCAGAAATGCAAGACTAGGTGCTGGAAGTAGTCTAGCCCCATCACTGTGCTGGGAGTAGGGAGCCCAGAGGAGAGACAGGTCTGACTGACCATATTGTCCTGCTCTGTGGTGTCCAGACAAGTTTGTTTCAGAGCTGCCTTGGGAGATCTCACTGCCACTCCCCACCACGCTGCCTGAATACATTGTGGAGACGGCATTTCCAGGCAAGTGTCGTCAAAAAACAGTGCCTGAAGTGATTCATGGGTTGTCACCTCCTTTTTTACCTCCAGAGCCATCCTCATCTGGTTGCTAAAGGACTTTCTAGGTATTTCTTGACTGATATCTCAGTGTGAAGATGGTGTCTCTCTCCCTCAAAGTGAGAAGAGGCACCTGACCCATTTCAGAGCCTGGCAAGGAAGAGAAGCCTCTAGCCTCGGTTATTGCAGAGGGCAGGGCACACAGGTTATTTCCCTCCTCACCTCTCTCTGGGTCTTTGGGGTGTAGGGAAGGGGAGTGCACAGCTTTTCATCATCTCTGGGGAAGAAGAGAGACAAGGTACTGAGTGGTGACTATCGTCATCACACACTGCATCGTCCCATTCTACCTCTAAATCCCCTGTGTCTGTTTCAACTGCACTGGGAAAAAAACAAATAAACACACAAATACAAATTCAAATTGTAGAGGCTTTGACCTGATCCTCTTCATAAATCCCTTGCGGGTGTAGTATGTGCACTGTGAAGGGCAGTCTACTGAAAAAAAGATGCACCTATTTGCTACAAGCTTGTTGCTGGGTGTGCAGCTTGCTTTGATACCATGAAGACAAAATAAACAGGATGAAAAGAGAGTTAAATATGAGCTAGTGGGGGCAGGACGCCTACATCTGTGTCTGTGTAAAATAATATTACTTTCTTAAGAGACCACAGATCTGTTTCCAGGACAGCAGAGAGGGGTCAGATCTTCAGGAGGTTGTAAACTGGCACATGTTTGGTATTAGCAGAGCTATGGTGATACGCATCTGTTGAGAAGCAAACCTGGTATATACCAGTAAAGGAACACGGGGGGGGGGGGGAAAAGAAAGGGTGNGGGGGGAAAAGAAAGGTTGCTATTTCAAGACCAGGTTATTTTTATAGCATTTTTATAGCATTTGTGGCTAACCATCCCTAAACTGTTAGAGGCTGTACAGTTGTGAAAGAGATGTTTTTATCCATATTAACCAAGTGAGAAGGAATGCACCCATGGACTTCACCCTCTCCGTTTCAGTCAGTACTTATCCCTGTGCAGAGTTTTTAAAGAGCGATTCACAAGACATATATTAGGAACAGTTCTTGTACTTGATTATTGTGTTGCAAAAGCATGTTGATTTTTATGTGTGTGTGTGCTTAACAAAAGCGTAGCAAGCCTGCAGCACACATTCTTTCTGAGCAGATGGACACTTGCTTCTGAGCACCACTGTGTGCTCTGAGCTGCAATGTGTGTTTTGTCCTAAGCCACGGTGCTTAGGGCACAAAAAACTGCAACTTCCTTAATGTGAGGCTTCTCTTTCTTACCTCTATTCCCATCTTAGCATTTAAATATTTCTCTCCCCTTCTTCTCACTACTCTCAAGCCTGAATCATTCACAATTATGAATTATTTTTTTGTTGTTGTTGTTTTACTGGGCTGCATAATTTTAGACAGAAAGAGTTGTGTTACAAAATAGATTGTACAAACACAGGCAATCAAGCTAACTTCTCATAAGAGGTTATTTGTTACCCTTAGGTGAAATGTGGTCAGTGGCTATGTATGTGCTCCCTGATCTGTTGCAAGTAAACACACCAGGTTAAACAAGTGAAACTAGGTCATTTTCTTGAGGGACGGAAGGCAAGCATGCTTGGGGCAGCTAAGGAGGCCAAAAGAAGTATAAGAATCAACTGCTCTGTCTTCATGTAATAATGAAATCCGTACTTGAAGATGCAGAGCATAGAGAGGCCTGAAGCAAGGAGCACCCTGAATTCTAATCTTGGTTTAGGAATAATTTACTGCATATTCTCAGTAACAGCCCACCAAGCCTTGCATTAGCAAATGGGTAGACTTGGTACTACAAGTTTTGGGATTTTTTTTTAGCTTGTATCTATATAAATCTATCATACTTAAAGCACCACAGGAAAATGTTGCTATAGCTGAAGGATTAGTGCTGCTTAGAGAACCTACGATGTGTAAGGCTTCAGGTTTGGTGAAGACCAGAGTAGTAGCTCACTCCTTCGGTGCCCCTGGCAAAGGTGAAGGAGAGCACAGGAGTCAGGAGTAGTAAATAAAAGTGAATAGAGAAAAGGGCAGCCATTCCTGTAAAATGTTCACTGGAGACTGCAAGACTAACTGTGTTTTTCATTCTATTTTTAAAAAGCCATGTGCAGCTCTTATTTATCACTGTTTGATATGATATTTAGAAACATCAGTGTGGAGAGGAATGAAGGACTGGATGAGACCCAGCATGTGTCTTCTCCATCCAATTTCCTATCCCCACAAAGTACTAGTGTAATGGTTCAGTGCTGATGTTACTTACTGACATTTTCAGCTCTGGCTAGAGGCCATAAAGTTTAAGAAACTTCAGAGTCCTGCCATACTCTCTCACTATTTTAGTGGAGATTTGGAGTTTTTTCTTTAATAGAAAGAAATCTTCCTGTTCCTATGAATACTTGATTTTCTATTGCTCTAGGGCCCAGGAATATTTTCAATATGTTTAATTGAAAATGTTGATCAGACTGTTTCATCTTGATTCTTTCATGTCAATAATATAGAATGATTCTACCCCAAAGTCATTGCAATCCATAGTTTTATTTATGAAAAGATATTGTTAAATCCCATTTTAGCTGCTGTGCATGGTCAGTTGTGAATGGGCTGGTTTGAACTGGATTGAAACACAAATGCCTCCTTTATGATTGATGATTCTGCTGCTGTAAATTATCAAATATACTGGGTGTGCAGGTGCTCATCTTGGGTAATTGTCATCACTGACTTGAGTGGGATCATACTACTTTACACTGGCTTATGATTCTGTTCTTCATACTGAAAAACTCCTTCACTAATACCTCTGCTGTCTAATGGAAATGTCTCATTGTGGACATGTCTTACTGTAAGACATTTTTCCATTTCAAAATTTTCCCTTGCCATAAAATTCCTAGAGAGCAGAGAGATGGAGGACCATTTTTATGGTATCTCTGTGCCTGACTGAGTACTTTAGATTTTTAATCTGTCTAAGCTGAGATTCTCCTTGGTAGGACGGACAGTTTTCTCTGAGCATTAGTAAAAATGAGAGGTGAAAGTCAGAGAGATAGATGTCACTGTCAGGGAATTACTACAACAATTTGCATGAGTTTGGTGCCTTTCATGCAGTATCTCAAGGCACTGTGCTCTCAGAAGCTTGCAACTTCAGAGACTAAGCTTCACTAAGCAAATATTGCTGACGGTGGAGGCTTGCATTTATCAAGGGAGACTGAATTGTAAATAGTGTGCAGAAAAAAAGTCCACAGAAGAGAGTCTCAGTTACACATGCATACACATGCACACACAAACTATACAGAACCAGCAAGCACAAGCAATATTGTGTGTTGTTGCTGTTTATTCTCTTGATGGAAATGACACTCTTTGATTTCTTTATTTGTTTAAGAAGGTGTTGTGGAGCCTCACATAATTCACAAGTGTCAGCTGTCAGCAACCAGTTTTGTTGTAAACAAATAAAAAGATGCTTTTAAACATGTAGAAACTGAGTACTGTTAGGTTATATTTCTGCAGTCACTCAATGTCTGAAAACAGTTATTTATCTTAGTCTCATGCTGCTTCTGTACATACAGGTTGAAGATTGCATTGTACTCCATCCTTGACTTTCCAAGAACCCTGCCAAAACCACAACCTAAGTATGAAAAAAACTTATTTCTTTCCTGGGAAAGTCCTTTTGACAGCTGAGAACTGGTGATTCTATGTGGCCTGAAAGGAGGTGTTATGAAGGTGATTAATATACCTTTATTTCAAGGAACTTCTTGTTGTTGACACTGCAGGGTTCATTTACTCCTTTTCACCCATGAAAAAGAAACAAAAAGAAAAAACAAAAACTTTAATTTTTCCATTTTTTCAGGTTTATCAGTCTCCTGCCCATGAAGACCAATTTATCTTTTACTTGTAATGTCACATGTTGCTCAGTGACTCTGCCTTATTGCTATTCTTGAACAAAACTGAGTCTCAGGTAATGTATGCTAGACAGACACTCATTTTCACCCCTGAATTTTCCTGGTGTTCTGCCATCCTCATAATAATTGACCCACTATCACTTCTGCAGGGTTCATGTTAAAGAATAAATTTTTCTAGTGACACGGAACATTTAATAGTGAAGATGTTAATAATGTAGCACTTTAAATGCGATTAGACAAATCTGTTTAAAGAGGACATAAAGAGAAGGATGCATCTTCCCCCTCTTTCTGTTCCCTCTCCCCTCACCTCCCTCCTTTTATCTGAGGCTTTTTATGGAGAAATGAGCGTATTTGCTTTTAACTTAATGAAAAATATCACTGCTGACTAAGAAACTGGGTACAGTTTTCTTCGGGATTCTTATCCAAACTTCTCCTCTACGTGGCAATCAATATGCTTCCTCCAGAGACAGAGTAAACCAAACTAATACCAGTATCGATGTCCAATCAATGCTAACTATTTATGTCAGCATTAAGTTTTTGGCTACAGATAGGTAACATCATTTTCAGGGTGGAACATTGTTCCAGGTAGAATTGGTAGATTAAATTTCGCACTGTGCAGTTGAGCCTTGCAGAAGGGAGTAAGGAAATAAGCTCGAACCACAATAACTAACACCATCCTACACCTCCACAACTTCAGGAGGGACATACTCTCACCAGTCTAGCCAGAAGAGTTATATATGATAGGAAAAGAGGTGAACATGGCTTGACTTCTCCAGAATCGGCATGTTTTCATAGGTGTAAGTGCCTGTTCTTTGGGTGGCAGCCTGTCTAGCACTCGGGAATTTTCTTAATGTGAAATAGAAGTCAAGTCCAGAAAGGTATTATACATACATCCATATATATATATATGTATATATATACATATAGTATATAGCAGCATATAGTTTATGGAAACTTAACTTCGCTGAAAAAAACCCTTATATAAATATATATATATATAAAGTATATGCTGCTGAATCATAATTACTTAGTAAAGAAAGAGACAACAGCTAGCCATAGGCACAACCTCAGATGGAAAAAAATCAGATATATCAAACCATCTGGCCCTTGAAAGAACTTAAAAATGAGAGAAGGTGGCCTTGGACATCTGAGTCAGGACCTCACACTGTGTCTCTGTTATCAGCCGGTCACCTTCATCAGGCAGGAAGTTGTCTCCTGAGGAATATTATGTATTAAATACTAAGCTAAACAAAGAAGCATTTTCAAGCTTTAGGATAGTTCTCATCCATTTGGAATGAGATCCCTCTGTGAACCCAGATGGACAGGCAGATTCTTCAGAGGATGAAGATGTTGGTCCAGCCATGGCATCCTTGTCTGCTGTAGGGATCTCCACTGAACTGTCTGCTTCTGAGAGGCCTTTGAGACCAAGGGATAAAGTCTTACTTTAATAGCAGTTTTGCTGGTCAGGTCAATAGTAACTCAAGATTTGTGAAAACAAGTACCACTTTCATGATAAGGGCTTCCCACTGGACCTTCTACAAGGGCCCATAGTGACAGGACAAGGGGTAACGGCTTTAAACCAAAAGAGGGTAAGTTTAGATTAGATTCTTTACTGTGAGGGTGGTGAGACACTGGAACAGGCTGCCCAGAGAAGTTGTGGATACCCCAACCCCTGGGAACGTTCACAGACCAGTTGGATGAGTCTGTAAGTAACTGTCTAGTGGGAGGTGTCACTGCCTGTGGCAGGGGGTTGGCACTAGAATTTCCTTAAGGTCCTTTCCAGCCCAAACCATTCTATGATTCTATGGGCAGAGGAAGAGGAGAAGTATTTGGAACAGCTTATAGCACAGAAGTGACTATCAAGTCATGTTTGTGCATGTCTACATGAGAAAAATGGGGGAGAGAATGAATCATGGCTGAAGAGAAGGAGGTCTTTCATGTGGAAGTTTCACACAGCCCCTGAATTGCACATATATGCATAAGGTGCAAAAGTTGAGCAGAGGAGAACACATGCCTAATTTATTAAGAAATAGCAAATCCCCAGCAGCTACCAAGAAGAAATTAAAATTGTATTCATCATATTCATAGCTTAAAAATGATCTTAGCTTGTATGAATGTGAGGTCAAAGTGGAATTTTTCCTCCAGGTATGTACATAAATTAGGAAGCATTAATAGGAACTAACCAGTCCATTTATTTGTCAATAAGCATTCAAAGTGAAGGCTGAATGAGCCAGTGCCAGAAGGAATGGAAAATAGTTTGCATTTCATGATTATGTAAAGCAGTTCTTGGTAGAATGAACTTCTTGTGACCTCTCCTCCCCTTTTCTTTTTCCTTCTTCTTTACCACCCTGGCAGCACATATGTATTTAAATAATTTCCATTTCTAACAATGTATTTCTGTTACTTTTAATCAGCATAAGATGGCTTTTGTATTGTTTATCCTGCTTCGTTTTACGCTTCTCTTTTACTATGGAAAGAAAGGAAAAGTGGTATTTTTGGGTGTGCTATTGCTCTAGAAATGTAGTGGTCCTCCAGTGATAGGAGTGAACATTTCCTTACTTAACCAGATAGAAAGACTAGGGCAAAGGGAGTAGACAGGAAAGCACAAAGAAAAGTAGGAAACACATGCTATCTGAGGACTGTTCAGTTTCACACCTGTTCCATTTCACATCAGTTAATATATTTTACTGTCTCAGCGTACTGGATGATATCAATTTTTCACTAATATTCACTGAATCAAATAATGGGTCAGGTTGGAAGGGACTAGAATGGGTCATCTGGTCCAGCCTTCCTGCTCAAACAGGGTCATCCTAGAGGACATGACACAGGATCGTGTCCAGACAGTTCTTGGATATCTTTGATGAGGGAGCTCCATAATCTCTCTGGGCAGTCAGTTCCCATGCACACTCACTTGCACAGTAAAGGAGTTCTTCCTCATATTCAGGTGGAACTTCCTGTGCATCAGTTTCTGTCCATTGCCTTTGTTTTCCTTTTTTATTGATGCATTTGAAAAAGTCCTTCTTCTTGGCCTTGACATCTTTGACCAGATTCAGTTCCAGATGGCCCTTGGCCTTCCTCATCTCATTTCTACTTACTCTGACAAGCTCTCTATATTCATTCCAAGGGTCCTGACCCTGCTTCCATCTCCTGTGTATTTTCTGTTTATGCCTGAGTAATGACAGGAATTCTTTATTCAACCATTAAGGGTGTCTTGCCCCCTTTGCCTGATTTCTTGCTCTTTGGGACACATCATTCTTGAGCTTGGAGGAAGCCCTTCAGGGCCTGTTCCCACAGGATTCTTCCAAGAAGATCCTGGAAGAGGCTGAAATTGGCTCTCCTGAAATCCATGGCTGTTATTTAACTTATTGCCAACTAATTTGATGTCTGGTTTTCTTAAGACAGGTTATAGGTCTTTTCCAAAATCAAATCCTTTAAAGCAACCAAAAAAATCTTGTCCTTCAGTCCAACGAGTTATGTTTTGAATGTTTTGGTCAGTGTCTCACAGTGCTTTCTATGCAAGTGGTTTGGCCAGAAGTGAAATTTCACCACTGCAGCAGCCACTGAGATAAGCATCTGGGGCCTTGATCAGGGGGGACTTAGAACTTCTTTACTCTAGAAATACCAAAAGCTTATATGAACTGGACTGCTGGGGTTTTAGCCAAGACTGAGTGGATAAATAGATGCTTGAATGAAGACTCATTTAATAGCTGTTACCATTCTCAGGTCTCAGATATAGTGAGACTGAAAACTTACTTAGTTTCTCAGTCCTAGGAATTCTCCTTCCTGGCTGTCACTGAGGCATAGCACATTAAGGTGTGTTGTGCAAGCAGAATAATTCATTCCTTAGTACTGTTGACTCAATGTTTTCCACCTGTATAAAATATGTGCTTTCAGAATTCAACAAAAATATTATATTATTTTCTGTGTAAAACATTTTGTTTTCACATATATCTTAAAAATTGAATTTCAGAAAAGTTTTTGTTAATAATGTGGGGGTTTTATTAATTTTTAAAAAGTGTTTAACACACTATCAGGCTTAAAGATGGAGCCCATTCAGATGATTTTGACTTTCTGGTTCAATACACATTTTGAATAAACTTTAATATCTTTCCCAATGCTCCTAGTTACACTTTAAATTTAAAGGAGAAAACGGAGAAGTGAAAAAGTTCTGAACATTGGGCTATTATCCACAGCCTCTTGCTGCTCTTGTTGCTCTAAATGAAGGAACAAGGAAGTAACAAGACGTCAAAAAGTCTTTGTATTGTGAACTGGAAAAAAACACCCACTTTTAAAAGCTCTTGCTTTTTGGAATTTGTTTTCAAGATGCATCAAGTTTGTGTGCACTCAGGATACAATAAGTAGAAGATTATGTGCAGTTAGGAATTAAGATTTAATAGCCTGATAAGTAGAGAACCTTACAGATAATGTCAAGGTGTTAATCTAACCTTGCTGTGCCTTTAATCTCTCAGTGTTCTGGAGAGTGTGAAAAACAAAAACTGACTGTTTTAATATCATAGAGTAGTCATGGAGAAAAATGTCTTCCATCAGAGCAGCTTTTAAATAAATTATTAGTTGGGATTTTTTACTTCGATGAGGAAAAATAACTCTAAGATGAATGTAAAGGGAAGCAAATTTAGTAAATGTCCTGCATCTTTCCCGTTTGTTAATTAGTAACAGTCAAATGCTCTTGTGCTGCAGACAGTGACTACAAAGAAAAGGGTAAAGAACTTGGGAAAGATTCTAGAGCTGAAATAATTAGGCAATTTATCATTCAGGGTAATTGGACTTGTACAAGGCAGCATTATTTACCATAGGTTCCCATTTCTTCTAACTGGTTGTGAAAAATACAGTACATTGATGAGGAAATGCTCCTACTGCTTTTTCCAATGTGCATTGTGCCAGGGACGTTCAGTTCAAAGTGTGATGTTCCTCCCAGTGATTTCTTTTCCTTCAGTGATCTTCAGAAGCAGCCTTCAGCTTCTAAAACCTCAAACCAAAATTAGATTAAAGTGCCCAATATGGGGTCAGAAATGGGAGGGAAAGAGAGAGGGGTTTCCACTGGGGAATTTTCACTTAACAAATGAAAGCTTTTGCTTTGTTTCAAAGGAAAAATTGCAAAGTGGAGGCACATCTTAATCACACCGGTAGCCAGCTGAGATGTTTATGCTAATTTCCAAAGGTATGTAAGTATAGGAATCAGGGGGTCCAAAACTCCTGCCTCTGTGATGTGGAAAACACAAGCATTTAAGCACCACCAGCAGATAACTCTGATGTTTTTTTCAGCATCAGGGAAGAGGCAGGGAATAGTCACGAGGGGTTACTTGAATTTCACTTCACGATTTTCAGGCAGTGTGAGTGCCCCTTCACTCAAAGGTGATTTTTTCCATTGTTTTTCCAAGGTGGAGGTCTCAGCTATTTCTTTGCACTTTGTCAAATTACAGCACTCTCCCAGCTTTGTGCTGTTGCCCTCCACTCTTGAAGAGTATGTCTTCACAAGCAGCTTTGCTTGTGATGTGTGTTCCAGAAATGTTCAAACTCCCTGGATTTCATCACCAAAGTCTCTGTACATGGTGACCCCATGGCTGGCCTTCTGCCAGACCCCCAGGGTGGTCCAGGGTGTCACACCCTGCTCCAGCATATGTGGCTTCAAGCTGCAGGGACATTGTGGTGCTGGCATCCCAGTGTTCAGATACATTTTCCTAGGCTTTAGGGCAAGGCAATCAAGCACTGGGAGAAGTTATTTAAAAGTAATAATGCTCTACCTGCCAGCCAGCCAGCCAGCAGAGATCCTTGCTGGGAGAAAAAGTCAAGAGGGGAATAAGATGATATTTAAAAGCATTTTACTCTCTACCTGTGAGAAATTCACAAATACGCACTGCCAGGCTGAGTTAGGTGGGTGCTGCAAAAATGCCTGAAGTGGCACAGCTTGACACCAGTTGCATGCATGTCTTCAGTGTCACAGGTTGTGGGGTTTTCCCCCAATAGCTTGTTATTTCAAAACTTTTCTATGAGTTTGATACCTTCTGTAATAAGAAAGTCATTACTACCAGCAATTTCCTATGGATTTAGAATGAACAAGAAGTAGTAGTTGTTACCTAAAATACTGCCTGTTGCCTGAGCAAGCTCTCACCGTGAGATAAAATGCACAATTTGGATGCAAACTGGGAGTGCTTGATCCCTTGCCAAAGGAGTGTGTGAAATTCCCCTACTGAAAGGTGCACCTCTGTGGATGTGACCACATTGTCAGCTGAGCAAGCTGTCAACATTTGTCAGATTTTGTGCCATTTCGTAATTTCTTGGCTGTTTATATTGATTACCTGTGCTGAGCTGAGCAGCCAGCTGAAATTTCAGAGCCTTTGGGTTGTTTGGCTCAGAACTAAGATCCAAATATCTTTGAAGTGACCCTGCTTATATACAAGGAATGTGCATGCTCTCTTTTTACCCATCCCAGCAGGAACTGGGCACCAGGATGTGGCTCCTTCCCTCACAGCTCCATGAAGCAGTGTGGATCATGGCAGTCCCTCACCAAGTCGTGTTTGCTGTACTTCTGAGATGGTGCTTCCTGGTCTCCTTCTTTGTTTTCCTTTTCTGATCCTTTTCCTGCTTTCCTGAGCACACAGGTCTGTGCAGAGAGCTGCCATGAGAAGCCACTCTGCCCACAGATGCCACACACAGAGCCTAGTTTGTCATTTTGTGTTGAACAGTCACCTGCGACTTTGCAGAGGGGCTGTAATCCTCTAACTCCATTCTGCAATGGAGCTTATCTGCTTGTTATATTTATCCAGAGAGAGGGGTGGTTGGTTTACCTACAAGTTTTGTCAATGGTTAACCCAGACAGTAACTATCAGGGAAACGAATTTATTTTCTTTCAGCTTGGTAACTTGGTGCCACTTCAGCACAGCCGATTCTGACAGTGGGAGCAGAGATACAATATATTTTCTAAATATTTTAGGTTATTTTAGCAGTTTTCATATGATAACATCCAAATGATACATAAATACTAACCTCTAAAAGTACCTACAAGTCTTGTAATATTAATGGTCCTGTTTCTTTAGTGCGAGGCACAGAGAATTTATAAGTTTTAGCATGGGAAATAGAGAACTCGTTGAGCAGTATTTGCATGTTCTGCTTAACTTACATCCCACAAAATCATCTGGTGTTTGTCCTGGTGGGTTTAAGTGAAAATACAGTGATTTTCATCAGAGATCTGAACCACAGAAATCAACAGGTCTACTGGACCAGTGTGCACAAATTAAAGGATGAGCATGCATCACCCTATACAAGTACAGAAATATAAACTGTTTTCAATAGTGTTTTGAGTAGTCCCTACAAGGGCACATTCTTTTTCATTCTGCAGCAGGGAAAGAGATATTGTCTATGAAATTCATTAAACCATACATTTGAAGTTTAGGAATTTGTTACTGTGCAGTCACATCTTTTGTACAAACAAGGACACAGGACTCCTTTGGACTAATTCTATTTAAATTAGAGTATCTGTTTAAAAAAAAATAAGAAGGCCTCCCAGTTGTTTTAATTAGATGGCATAAAACATCTTTTTTGACTTTGAAAATGAAGAATCCCAAGAACAAGCAAAACAAAATGCTTTAGTAATCTTTTTAATTGTTCTTGTTCCATTGTTTCAAGTTTTGCTGTTCTAGAAATGTTGAACAAAGCTGTGTTTAACATACTGTCTTTATAGGATTGTGGAAGCTTCTGCCTTTTTTGTTAATTAAACATATAAATCCTGCAAACTATATTCAGGGTAACTACAAACCCAGAGCCTGATTCTCAGTTTACATTTATGCTCACTTTCGCTGCTTTTGTAATGGGAATGGATCATCAAGGTGTGTGTACATCAAGCTCACAATTTATCAGCAGCAGAATTATCATTACCTCATTACTGCCTGGTACTATCCTGTTAACATATAAACAAGCTCTTGAAACTATGGTAAGGCCTGTTTATGCTGCTGTAGTAGGACCTTAATGAAACTGAGAATCAGGCTCCAAAGACACATTCTCTTTATTCTTACAATCCAGTTGTTTAAAGGAAAGGAGCAATACTTATCATGCTGGCAAGAAGCACAAAGCAAAACCAGTAATTCAAAAAATGATAAGAGAAAGACAAAGCAAAATATAACACACTCCATTAAGTTGGTTTTCCTCCTGTATTAGTGGGAAGAACATGGATGTTTTCGTCATGCTGTGTACTGAATTTGATACAAGAAGAGCAGCCCATGCAAAATAATATCTTTTCTTACAGAAGCTAAAGATGGAGTGGAAACAATTTTTTTAATTCTTTTTTTGTTCACACCACCTACTTTTGTATTCTCTGTTGGATTGAAATAGGAACATTGATGTAGAAATGCAGAGAAATTGATTAAAGTTTGGATCTTACCAGAGGTAAAGTTCAGCTTTTGACATAGAGGTGCCTGTCATTTAGGAATACTGAAAAGACTTGACCCAAAGCCTTAGGAGGGTGTTATTTTGGTTCAGACCCTAAGTGAGAGCAGGGCTGTGCTTTTATAATCAATCAAGAGGCTGCTGTTGCTGGGCTCAGGGTTGCAGTTGTACCATCAGCCCCAGAGGACCAGCTGCTCTGCTGCAAATTTGGGCTGGTACTGAGGGGGAGTGAGCGGCACAGTAAACACACAGAGTAGCAGTAAATGACAAGAGGATATGATATGTAACATTAACCAGGCTCAGTGTTTACTTAGGTTGTGGAATGGTCTTTTAAATCAATCTTTTATTATCAGTGGAGACTTAGCAGGGTACTTAAATGGAGAACAATGCAAGGACGTAGAGACTTGGTGCAAAGCGAACATCCTGCTTTTTTTCCTGGCTCTGATTTTACAAGAAAAAAACATAGATCCAGGCCAAAACATTCAGATGTAAACTTTTGTCATATTTGGTAGCCTTTGAAATTTGGCTCTGCTTGCATCCGCATTTCTGACGTACAGGTTCATCTCACCACCAGTCCTGACATCCTGCATAAATATAGCTGGGAATATGTTGTGTCATACCCTCCTGCTTCTACCCTAACCTTTTTGGAAACAGTGAATTTACCCCAGTTTTGTTTCACCTCTTCTCATAGTTATTTGTCCCTCTCCTAAATAAAGATTAGGTTTGTTTCTATTTTCAATTTATTGCCCTTAGATTCCCTTCAGCTTCCATAATTTTTGGACTGCTGTACAAAAGACCTTTGCATAGGAAAAGTATTTTTTCTTCACTGTGTGACTATAATTGGAAACCACAGTGTAAACCACCTGTTAGTGTTTTCTTGTATTAAAACTGTATGTTCCTAAAATTATTTCTCTTTTTTAAATTTATGTATATTTTTTTTTAGAAATCGGACAGTATATGTGCCTGCTTTCAGGGCTTCATCTATGGGCTTTTAACATCTTTTGGAAAAATGTGGATGTTAGAATTGGATGGAGTCTTCTAAAAGCAATTTTCCACCAGTGTGAAATCTCACCGGGTTTATCTTACAGACCTGGTTTTGCTCAGTGTGCCCTTGTTTCAACTGTTGCAGCTGCTGTTGCACTTAAGTGTTTCTAAGTGTTGTTAGATCCTTTTGTGAATGTATTACTACCCTGTTTCTAAGATTCCATAAATACACAAAGAGAAACTAGATGGGAAGTGTTGCCTCAAGTTGGGGGTTAAGGTTTTGTTTTGTAGGAAAACGTTGTCATCAGATCTTTTATAAAGTCAAAACTAATTGCTGGAATGGTTGCTTGAAACTGAATAGAAATCTGAGTAGTGCCTTTTGTATTTTTAGCATTTCAGGTTAAGGAAGTAATAATTTGAATGCCACTAATGCTCAGACTTTGCAGGCAATAAGGTAGCCGTGAGACACTTGCTGTACACAGGGAGATATGCAAATTCTAAGTAGTGAGTGCATTGGCAAACTCTACCAAGCCCTCCTGTGCATCTTTATGCATCTAAATATATGTACACTTATATATCCTTCAACACTGGACTATGCCATGGGTTGATAATTATAGACCAGGTCATTCTTGGTGGTACATTTTTTTGAAAAAGCTTTTGGGAGAACTTCCTTTTCCAAGCCAGCGATGGGAAAAAGGGTTTAATTTCAATGTGTTATCCAAAGGGTACAGCTCAGTACATCTTGTCTCCTGGTCCAGCTCTGCATTTCTGTCAGCAATACAGTAATCAAACCAATGTATGGGATTTTAACTTCTTCATTTCTGGACTGCAAGAGAAAAACAGAGAATAAAATGGGTGCACATCACCAGCTGGAACAAGGAGGTTTCTCCACTATGTTACCAGGTACTACACTGACTGCTGGTCCAGCCAGTGAACACTAGAGATCTTAGCTGGAGCTGCTTGAATCTGCTGCAGGGGGGCAGAAAGCTGTAGGAAATTGATTTACATTCATTACAGAGTGAGGTAGGAAACAGATCTCTAAGTTAAAAATTGGGCAGGGTTTGTTGATGTGTTCTGTCTAGATTCAGAGCAGGGAGAAGCAGAGCCACCAAAGGAATACATGGAGATGTAATAGGCAGTTAAACACACAGCAAAGGCAGGACTGGACAATCACTAGTTAAAGTTAGTTAATTATTTAAGAAAAAAATTATGAAGTATAAAATATTCAAACTGCCTGTGCCTGATGCACGCTACTGCCACAAAGGCACACACATGTGGGGTTTAAATTCTTGCCTGTTTATTATATTTTTTGAAGCAAAGATATTTTAATACTAATGATGGGATAATACTATCTGTAAAACATTAATAATAAAATATTGGTGAGAAAATTTGCTATTTATTTTTTCGAGAGGATAAATATGCCCACTTTCTTTGAAATGAAAATAATTCCCAGAGTTTCTTAGCTCTCTCAGAAATGAATAACTTACTAAGTGTTGTGATAATTGTGCAGAGAACCTGTTACGGTAACAGAGTGTAGCTACAAAGTGACTGGGAAATTGGTGCCTTGAGTCTGAAATTAGACGTTGCAGTTACCAGGCGTCATTTCAGATTAGCTGTACCTGCCTCGTGGGCAGCTCATCGGGAGCCGCGCTGGTGAGTCACAGAGACCCACCATTTTCCTCACTTAGAAGTTGGCCTGGCACAGACAGCTTAACTTAGAAACAAAGGCAAAATAAAACCCAGGCTGTGCTGAGCTGTTGAGCCCAAAGACAGGGTCTGCTGGAGAATCAGTTCATTGGAAACCTCAGCAGAAAATAAAACCTGCCTCCTGAAAAAGCCTGAGATGATGTGAGGCAGCTTACATACCCAGTGACAACTCTCGAGTACCTGGCACTTGCCTGAACTCGCTGTCGACATCTGTACACCTGCTGTTAGCAGGCAGAAGGCAACATTTCTCTGACTGTACCTAAAAATGGCATTTCTCACAAAAAAAAAAAAAAGAAAGAAAAAAAAGACTGTTAGTTGCGGTAAGTTCGCCAAAACCCATTTACATGTTGGATGCTTAAAGACCCATCTGCAGTGTCGATTGCCTGACACCGGTTCACTTCCTGTCCTAAATTGCTGAAAAATCCCAGTGCATAAAATGCTGGCACTGTGGTTTTTTGTGGAATCCATGACCTTCTTCCTCCCCACGTCCATTTTGTGTGCTCTCATCTCACTTTCCTGTGGACTGCCTTCTGGGTCCCTACGATACAGCTGGGTTGGGTGAGACCTCAGGACCTGGCCCTGCAGACACCAAAGCTGGCACTTCCCAACCTCTCTGCTTGTGATGCTGTATGTACTCCCACTTTTGTCATTGGGATCTGAAGTCCTCACCCTTAATCTGGGAACCTTTGCTGGGTATATGCATGAGTAGTTCAAGGCCCCTTGGGGAACAGGACATGGATGTGGAGGCACATGTTTTGAAAGTGCACTGAGATCCTTCAGGATGTAAGTTTTATAAATGACAGATATTATAAATCCTGACTGCCTGATGGCAGGCACTAGAGTGGAACATTTTGTCATCAGTGCTTATTATCTCAAGATTCTTAATTAGTTTCATTGATAATTTTGTCACACTTGAATGTTTCAAATGATTAAATATTTCAGTGCTTGTTTGGTGGAAAGTCTCTCTGTTGTATACAGCAGGACATAATACCAACTCCAGATA
This sequence comes from Campylorhamphus procurvoides, assembly GCA_013396655.1. NCBI lineage: Eukaryota > Metazoa > Chordata > Aves > Passeriformes > Dendrocolaptidae > Campylorhamphus > Campylorhamphus procurvoides. The sequence goes on along the minus strand of WBMV01001384.1, from coordinate 1,463,286 downwards.
GTCAGTGGAGAAGTGATGCTCACAGTTCATTTTGCAGCCCCTCATGGGACATAATCTCTGAGTGCTAAGTTTGGGTCTCATCATGGCCAGTTACAGACCACTGAGGTGGCTGACTCAGGGGTACCAGTAGGGGGAATGGTTGAAATGCCAAGCTTTGCCTCTCATCTTTCAGCTCAGTATTTTTCCTCCACTGCCTAGCCCACCATTCAGGTGTCCCAGCTGAACGCAGAGGAGTCATTTGCCTTGTTCCTGCAGAGAAAGATATTTCATCTAGATGGGCTTTCCAGATTTAAAAAATTATACCTGGAGGAGGCTGCCTGCAGTTTTCTTTCCATCTCCTTCACAATTGTGCTGAGGAAAGCAGGTTCCTGTGTCATGGCAGCGGATCAGTGAGTCTCCCTTTTGCATGTGCTGTGCATGTCCTCGAGTCCTGCCCACTCTCCTGGCCAGGGTGGGATGTGCCTCAGCATCTGCTGGGGACCAGGCGGATGTTTGTGTGGTGCGTGTGTGCACATGCAGGCAACCCAGCCAGCAGAGCACCGGGCATGTGCTAATCCCTTGAAACATTAACCATAGCACATGTCTAAGGTAAAACCTGTCCTGAATCACAAGGATTTTCATCACAGCATGGGGTGTGTCTAGTTCATATCAAAGAGGGAGAAAATTAAATCAAAGCGCCAAAACCCTTTAAAATGCCACTTTTTGTAATTGTTTACTTAAGCCATAGGATTGAATGCTGAATGTCTGTTGTAAATTGATGGTATACATTCTACGCTTGATTCAGAAGACAATTTGGCTTTTTACCTTGAGATTTGTAAGAAGATAATGTTTTAAACCTATGGTTAGGAGACACAGTACATTCATATCATTGCTTTATTCAGATTATTGTTTTAATTTTTATTTTTTCCCTCTTTAGACCAAGTTGTTTTGCTTTTTTCAGACCCCTTTTCCTTAAATGTTCCCCACAGGTGGAATGTATTTAAACTCCTCATCTCATCCTGCTGGGACTTAGACTAGGAACAGATCTTTAGGAAACATGAAACAAATAATGTGAAACTTTGTTAGAAGAGTTACCAGAGAATCAGCTCTGCTTCATTTACAAACTGGTAGTTTTGAAAATGTGCCCTTTTATGAATTACTTTCTAGAAATTGTTAATTCATCATTGAAACACATGGAGTAAGGGGGAACCCATGAATCTTTTGCTCGTGGGCTGAGAATTCACATGTCTAGAAGCACTTTCTGTCTCAAACCCTGGCTTTTACTTAAAATAATTCAGTAGGGAAGGCTCAGCCCTGATGGTATTGAGGACAGAAGGCTCTGAGAGCAATGGCATGTGCAATGGATACTTGAGCCTCACCATGGTGGTATGACAGTGACCTGTCCCCTGGGAATCTCCCAAGACTGAAGATGTGGGGCATCTCCTTCCCCAGCTAGGTCACAGCTATTTCCCCTCCACATAGCCCTGTGAGCACAGACAGCCTTCTGCTACTCCTGTTTATGAGGCTATTCCCTGAGCTACCTCCAGCTGCAAAACCAAAAGAAAATATGAGACCTACCTTTCGGTTCTAGGGATATAAATATGGAACAACCTTGTCAGCTCAGGAGTTTACTGTGCTGTAACTAGAGGGAGTATCTCCCCCTAGATATTGCTTGACTAATGGCTATCAAAGGCAAAAGTGAAGTGATAAGAGTTTGGGATCCGCACCTAGTGAGCTAATGCCTATTGCAAAGCAAACTGTACCATAACTTGGATTGTCTTTGATGATCCTCCTGCCTTAGGATTTGAAATGTTATCTTTGGAATCAGGAAAAGACCTAATGCTGGGTATGTATTTCTCACTGCCTGATGTGATACTGGATATGATTCCACTTTTCTACATACTCTTGCAACAGTGAAACTGGAGTTCTTGTTGGCAAAGTTTGTTGCTGTGGTTCGTAGAGCAGAACTCTCAGATTTGTAGAAGAGAAGAATGTTGTGCTGCTCTCCTCACAGGGCAGTGACTGCAGTTGCTGAGACCCAGGGTGGAAATTAAGTTGTCTTGTAGTAGTCCTTTGGTAGGTGATGATAGAAGAAGCAGTATTAAGGGAGTTTTTAAAACCAGTTTGGGAAAAGCATACTGCATACAATTTAATGGCTAGGTCAAAAGCAGTTTTTAGTGGTTTATGTATTGACGCTACTAATTTGCTTTCCCCCCACTCCATCTTTTTATCTATACCAATTGCTTTAGTGTCTGCATGTGGATATACAAGTGATTACCACACTGTTGCACTATAAACAGAGTACAGGTTACCAAAAAGTCACTGGTCCCCCTTCTTCTTTCTGTTATCTGTCCTTGCTTCCGAGCTCTGTACTTCCTTCATGCTCTCCTTTGTAACTCTTGGTCTCATCACGATCCCTCATCCATGAGGGTGCTGGACTCTGATCTTCTCCCAGTTTGGTGAGGAAGCTTTCTTTGTCACAGTCACGTGTGGCATCAGAGTGATCACATGGGAAAATATGAAAGAAAATAGGATGTTCCCATAAGTGCTGTGATCTGAAATCACACTCACTCCAGAGACCACAACGTAATTTACAAAAAAATAAGTACCCAGGTTCAATATGGATAAAACAATCCTGTCTGTGATTCTGTTTGCTACTATTAGGAGTATTAGTTTTCAAGAGCAATCCATTATACTGTGAAGTGCCTTACTTTGTTAGACAAATAAGAAAACCCAGACTTTTAATCTCCTGAAGCTTTTAATGGCATCACAGGTTGCAGGTGCTTGAGATACTGATACCTACAGCAGACGGATGAAATGGCCTTAGCTTCTCCTTACTGCTGGCCTGAAACCAGCAGAAAACAGAGCTGTGCCATTTTAGGAGGATTTTGCCAGCAAGGACATTTTTTGTAAGCACATCAGGTGCATGCACTTGGGCAATAATGGCTATAGATGAGAGAGAGGTCTGTGCTTTGAGCACTCTGGATTCTCTGTAACTGTTTGTTAAATTCAAAATAGCGGTCTAAAAGAGTACCTTCATCAGCAGAGACTGCTAAAGGGGAGAATAAGAGTGTTGTGGGAATTAGCTGGGGCTCTGTCACCTCATAGATACAGCATTTGGGGGCCCAGGAGGCTTCAACATCAGCTGCTAAAGTATGGCAACAGAAAGAGCATCAGCAGGCTGGGGAGCCGGCTGCTCACCTTTCTGTGCAGCCAGAGATAAATTGCTGCAGCAAAATTGTGAGCAGTGTCTTGTAAAGAAAACAGAGGAGCTGCTCTGGGGTTGAGGAAGACGAGCTGTTTTTTAGGGCTGCTTGGAGCAGAGTGAGTTCAGGGTGTTCTGACACATTCCAGCTGCAGCAGAAGTACAAAATGGGGGAGAGGAGGCTCACCCACAGTCAGGGAATTAAACTATAATTGTATGTGGCTATACTTATCCCTTTCTCTTTGTGTACAGACTGTTTGTGTGGCATGTGCACGGGGTGGGGATGTTTCTGTGCACACAAAGTGGTGAAGCCAGCGTTTGCTGCCATGCTTCTGCATTTTCTCTAATGATCATTGTAAATTTGCCACTTCCCTTTTTGAACTATGGAGCCAGCACTGTAATAAAATGCTCTTTGTGAAGAGAATATTGAAGAGGAGGGGATAAAAAGGGGACATGGGTGTGCTTAATAAAAAAAGATTCTCTCCACTATCGCAGGTGCAGTTGATGCTGTTCAGAGCAGTCACTCATCTCACTCCAAATAAATAGTAATGACTGTTTCCTGTGACTGTGCTGTGAATCATACTCAGTCCATGCAGGGGAGTAGAAAATAAAGCTGCATGCAATCCACACGAGATGATGGCTCTTGTAATATTCAGCAGTTGAGCCTGGTTAGAAGCGTTTCATTATCTCAGAATTAAGAGAGAGCTTCCTGCTGTCGCAAAAGCTTGTTTATTCTTCTGCCTTCCCTCCCCCTCCCTCCCTTCTTTCTTTCTGTAACATCTATCCCCTCTCCTTTTCTTCCATCTCTAAAATGTTGGCTTAATGTTTCTGAGCAGAACTGCAAGGTCAAATTAGGGACAGTGGCCCTGGAAGTGCATTAGCCATTTATAGCATGGTTTTTGGCTTAATAGGAGGGCGCCTGAATTTTCTTTTATCTTTTGCCCTCTGCTTCTTTTCTTAACTTATGCTCAAAATTTATCAGGAAGAAGCAGAAGAAGCTGACCTTCTTTCCCATTTCTCACCATTTCTCAGTGAACTTCAGAGTTTTCTTCCTTATCCTTGGCTTACTCCAAAGTTAATCAGTGGGAGTCGTTCAGTGAACTCCTGTTGCTGTTGTTACCTTAAGCCATGACAGTCTCCCATAGCAAATAGCTCTCTGTGGGCACAGATCTGTTTGTGCTTAAACTGGATGTGGGAGGTCAGCTAGCAAATGCATAGTGAAACCTGTCAGATTCCCTCCTTGACTGGAGGGGTGAGCCAGAACTTCTTGCCTAAACCCTGAAGGAGGAGGCCAACAGCCAGAGCCTGCTGTTCAGGCTCCACCATCTCTGCTGAGTGGCAGTGTGGGATCAGTAAGCCTGTTTGAGCTCATGTGAACTCACATCATGAATTTCTTTTGTAGTCAGTGGAGAAGGACACAAATAGAGGGAACTGTGTCCTGTCCTAAGATGTGAATGATGCCCTGCAGACCTTTCCCTGTGGGCTATGGCAAAAGACAGCTTAAGGTAGCTACATTTCTAATATAGGTGCCAAAATAAGATGCAGTGAAGCTGCGTGTGCCTTGCTGCTTCAGAAGCTGTGGGGGATGAGACAAACACAAGTTCCCAAACTCATTGTATGTCCTATTCAGAATAAGTGTGGGTAATGCGTCTCTGTGTGTTGTACCTCACTGCAGTCAGGGTTGCTGAGGAATCCCACTTGAATAATCAGTTCCAGTCAGCAGAAACACACAGCTGGAAAGTTGAAGGTCCATCTTAAGCCAGGTATGATTCATAAAGCATCTCATCTCAAGAACAGCTCTGATTCAGGTTTTCACAACTGGATGATTGCTTTGATTCCTTAGGGATGAAGGAAGACAAGCTGGGTTGTGTATCCCTTCAACATGACTCTGCTGTGCTTAGTGACCAGCACATTTGACAGTAAATGGGTACAGCCAGGCCCTTTATGGGATATCCAATTTCAGGTCATCGCTGGAGTGATGGAGGGACCTGTGGGATCCTTCCTGGCTCCTCTCCAGCAAGTTCTGAAACTAGGCAAAGAGGTGTACTACCCTAAGGACACTGGCTTACGTGGACAGTGCCCTCCTGAAGGATGAATTTGTGAATACTAATGAATTCATTAGACCTCCTAAAGCATCCCTGTTTCAGTAGTGTTTGCCTCAGCAGCAGTCAAGATGGTTAAAAGGCAATTGCAGCCACTGAAATACATAGCAAAACTATTATCAGAAGATGTCATTTTTCGTAAATGTCAGTATGTAGATTTTTTATGGAGATATGGTGACAGGTAGTGAATAATTTAACATAAATTTACATAATATAGTGCAGCTGTTAATTTATGGCCATATTAGACTACAAGGTTATGTATCTAATGGCTTTTGGTCTCCTCTTTCTTTTTTTTTTAAAGTTAAAACTTTCCCTAAATTGTCCCACTTCACTCGTAATTCATGAGACCCCTGTCTTCCCTCCCTCATGCCATACAGAAGGCTGTGCATGTCATACCCTTTTTGTAGCCATATGATTCACAGGAAACTCATTCCCATCTCCGATCTCAATCATTTCAATTCAGTGTACCCCTGTTTTTATTCAATGCAGGCCAGTGAGGGTCAAGCAGTGCTGTTGCTACTGGTTGATTTGAATTCTTTAAGGCTGAGCTCTAGGATGTAGCTGGAGACATGCATTGCTTCTCCCTTGTTTGAAAAGCTGGAGATGTCCAGCTGAAGCTAACTGCTCAGTAGTTCAAGGTCTCCACCTGCCTTCCCTTTCCAAAATAGTCAGAGCAGTTGGCTTCCACTCAATGCCTGGCATCTGCAAGCGAGGCTAGATTTTTCCAAAAATGTGCTTGGTGACTTTCCATGATACAAATACCTGCCTAAATTTAAGAGAGGTGCCCATGCAGGACACTGGTATAAAACAGAGGCTTTGTATTGGGTTTGTGTGGCAAGTTTTTGGTAGTGTGGGGGACTACAGGGGTGGCTTATGTGAGAAGCTGCTGGAAGCTTCCCCCATGTACAAGAGAGGCAATGTCAGCTGGCTCCAAGATGGACCCACTGCTGGCCAAGGCTGAGTCCAGTGGTGATGATATCGGGGATATCACAGTTAAGAAGCAGAGGGGAGAAGAATTTGCACATTAGAAGGAGCAGTCAGACAAGAGGAATGAGAATACAGTAGAAACAGCTTGCAGACACCCAGGTCAAGAAAGAAAGAGAAGTGCTCCAGGAACCAGAGCAGAAACTGCCTTGCAGCCCATGGTTAAGACCATGGTGAGGCAGCTGTGTCCCTGCAGCCTGTGAAAGTCCATGGGGGAGCAAAGACCCACCTGCTGCCTGTGGGGCATGGACATGCTGCCACATCAGAGCAGGTGGATGTGTCCAAAGGAAGCCTGAGATGGAGCAGGCTCCTGGCAGGATCTGTGGACACACGGTGACAGGAGTCCATGATGGAGCAGTTTGCTGAAAATGACTCCATGGGGGACCCACGGTTGAGCAGCCTGTTCCCAAAGGATTAAACCCCGTGGAAGGGACCGACACGGGAGCAGTTCATTAAGAACTGCAACCTGTGGGAAGGACTCACAAGAAGTTCATGGAGAATTGTCTCCTGCAGGAGGAACCCCATGCTGGAACACAGGGGAAAAGTATGAGGAGTCCTCCCGTTGAGGAGGAAGGAGCAACAGAAACATGTGTAATCCCCATTCCTCATCTCCCTGCACCACTGGGCAGGAGGTGGAGGTGGGGAGCTCTAAAGTATTGAGCCCAGGAAGAAGGAAGGGATTAGAGGAAGGTGGTTTTAAGATTTCATTTTACTTCTCATTATCCTACTCTAATTTGACTAATATGAAATTCAATTAATATTCCCAAGTTGAGTCTGCTTTGCCTGTAATCCCTCCCTGTCCTTATCTTGACTTTCATTATATTTCCCCCCGCTGTCCAGCTGAAGATGGTAGTGATAGAGAAGCTTTGGTGGGGTGCTTGACATCCAGATGTCAAGCCACTGGAGGCTTGAGTCTAGAGTGGCTTGACAGGGCATATGTGGTGGCAGGGCCTCTAGTGCTGCTTGATCTAAGGATCAAGTATTTATGGACCCTGCTGCTGCTTCCAAACTGGCCTGAAGCTCCATCCTGCTGCCATTTTACCCAGATGATGTCCAGCTTGTGGAGCAGAGCAAGAAAGGTATGTGCCTAACTGCATTTGATGCCTCTGAAAGCTTTTCCCATTTAGGTGCTTGAATAAGACTCTATAACCCTGGAGGTGTGGGAAAAGAGTGGTTGTTCCATTTCACTCTTATTGCTGCCTTCATCATTGTGTCCCTCTTGAGGCTTTTGGGAATGAGAAAATCCTGTGCCATTGACCTCAGGGACTATGTCCATTCTGCATGGAGTCACAAAAGAAGGTATCTCCTCTGCCAAGGCAGGCAAAGCCCTGAGAGCAGTGTGACCTCTATTCTTCTGTACAGCACTGTGGAAAACAATTGGTGCTTTAAAGAGCAAGTAAGAAAAGTGTAGTTGTGGTCTGCTGTCTTACGGTGGAGGGGAGAGCAAAGGAAACATTTCGTTACATGCAGCAGGGTAGTTCATGTTCCCTAAAATGAAATATTATTTCTTTAGTTTCAAAGTTTCCAGCAGACACTGACCTCTCATCTCTTCTCTTCCAACCAAGAAGTAAGTTGCCTTATTTTTCCAAGGTGGTTCTCCATATGCTTTGTTTCCTCATGAATCATGAAGCATCATGTGCTCTGTTACCTCTCTGAGTCTGAAATGTTACACCTGTGGCTGCACCCCGGCTCAGTGCAGAGATAAGTTGTGCTGATGGAGCTCTATAGACCTCTCGGAGCTCACCACAGCGTAGCGACAGCAAGGAAGTGTCTATTTGTCTCTGTAGGGAAGAGTCTCCATTAAATACTCAGTATTTTTCTAATTGCTCCATCTTGCTGTCCCACCTCTGGTTTAAGCTTCTCATCATAGCCAGATAGCAGGGAGATATCTTGTGGCTAAACAAGATATCTCTGCCCCCCATGCCTGTTGTGTTTCCAAAACTCCCAATTCAATAATGTATTAGCTTGATTCATAGAAAAACAGTGGACCAAATGCCTACCTCTCTTCTCATGTTTCTACAGAGCTTCCAGGAATGAAAAGAATTAGCACACAGACAGACTATTTCCCTGGCATACCACAGAGCTGTGTTTAGTGTGGCCTCAAACCTAGACTGGATTCCCCCTGGACACCATATAAATGTTTAATAATTAATGTCTCTTTTTAGAAAATCAAAGGGGGTGAAAAGAGGTTGATCTATCCCAGCAGTTCTTAACTGAGGGATGGTAATGGATTGAAGAAGCCTAAACTCTTCCTATTCTCTAATATGTCTTGTCAGGCACAGTAAACAAGCCCTGCATTTTTGGGACAATGTTGCTCAGCGTTCCTGAAGCACTAATGGGAATATTAAGTATAAGACATCTATGAGTCACTGTGGTTCTTATTCAAGTCAAAAGCATAAATAGCACTTCTCATATATCCATGCTGTGTCAGTCAAAGATACTGCATTTCCTTTCCCCTCTGCCTCTAATAAACATCCGCCGACCTTAAGCTGCTATATACAGGAAACAGCCTGTTGGTTATTGTGTAAAACTGATAAGGTCCCCTGGGATGCTTTATCTGTCTCTGTTGTGTGTATAAATTTAGCTTCAGTCATTGTAGGTTTTGTTCTTTTACCCTTTTTCCTCTCCTCCTTTTTTACTGCCTGCTAAGTAAACATGGCATTGTGGATAAGGGGATAAAGTAATTATCTAGCATAATAAGATCAACACCCAGAGATTTAAGATTCCATCAATACATTTTGCCTTTCAGTTCTGCTGCCTTCATTTTTCTTACAAATAATGGGTTTCTCTGTTTTGAAATGTATACCTGTTATTTGTTACCATACCCTAGTCACACCCCCACTCCATGCAATTGTAAACTGCAGCAGACCAGAGTGCCTGTCACTATGATTTTGCTCAGAGTCGTGATGGTATTTACGGCAATACTGTATTTCTGTCTTTGCTTATGGCACGTTATGGACGTTTCTTCCTCGGCATAGTGCTGTGAAATGGTAGCCAGAATTATCTTTTAATGTAATGCTCTCAGGAGGCTGAGTTCTTGAAACTGTAGAGCAATTAACACTCTTAATACTTCCAGTGCTGGTTAAGGATTTGGTGTTGGGAGGGTGGAGCTAGGGTTTGGGTTTGTAGTTTTGTATTTAAGGGAATTCTATCTTTCATTCTTAATTGTTGGTACACAAGCCAAAAATATGGCGAGTGGTGTCTCAAAGGTGGCTTCAGCTCCTGTGTGTGATGTGTGTTGTAGAATGCTGTTGTTCCTCACTTTTGCCTGCAATGTGCTCCATACTGAAAGCATGTTGGAGAGCTGAAGGATGTGTCTGGATGCAGCAATCCTTCCTTACTCTGCAGTCAGGGGCTGTTTGAATTGAGTTATCCTGAGATGACTCAAGCTCTTTTTAAGATTCACTTACAGTCTTCTGTTATCACTCATCTTCCATTCAGGAGCTGGTGAGCCTGGTGCCCTGGAGTATGTCTTTTGTGTAATTCCTTCTTATGCAGCTCAGAGGTAAACACCTCAGGGTCCATTTTATGCTCAGCTTGTAAAAATACAACTAATTTGGCATGATGCTGGACAGAGAAGATTCAGGCCAGATATTTTACCTGCTGCTTTTTAAAGGCTGAAGTGGTAGTTGTGCAAACTGACAGGCATTTGTGCCTTGAAAATTCCCCTGCAATGTTCTTGCCCAGCTCTCACTTCCTTAGAGGAAACTGGGCACATGCACACTTGTTTTAGCTTTCAAAATGCCCTCTTTGGTCTCGTTCCCTGAGGATCAAGTTTTGCAGTTCCCTTTACTGCAAAACAAGCCAGTGGGGTCTTGCTGCTGCTCCTGTAATGGCTGCATATGGGGTGTGTTGAGGGGCAGCAAAATAACTTTTGATGCCATAGCAGAACACCTGTCTCTGTCATGAGAAGCTAACAGCCTATAGGACAAAGAAAAGTGAAGAGCATTCACAGGGTTACCAACTCCAGACACAAAAAGATGCTGTGTTGGGATGCTGGTCATATACCCATGTGTGTGATAAGAATGGCTGCTGCATAACCAAGAGAATGGGTTTGTTTAGCTTTTGGTTAGCTAAGTAACCATGATCCAGGACAAGTTAATTATCTGAGCACTGATCTAGTTCAGCTCTCGCTGACCTTTCTGCTTCTGGTATGGTTTCCATTACTGTTAGTTTCCTCAAAGCTGGCTCAGCAGTTATGTCCACATTAGTGGCCTTAGTTGCAGTACAGACTTAATCTAAGAAGCTTGGTGGGGTTTTCAGAAAAATGGAGATGGGATCAAAAGGTCTTTATAAACTGTAAGCTAAAAAATACCCAAAACACCCTTTTGGCACCCTGTCCTTATGTCATCTTCCCTAGGGCAAGGACTATACCTCCTTTAATATTGAGAATATTGGGAAATCTAACTGAAAGCAGGATCTTCATGAAAATGCCACATAAAGTCTTCATGGCACTGATGTTTCAAAAATTTCCCCAGCCCAAGGTAGTATTTGCATTTAGGCTTGTAAGGCAGTTGTTGGAGATTTTCCACAGTGTTTGGAGGAGGGATTTGTCCAAGCCAGCCAGGGGTGAGGATCTTGCCCTAATTTCTTCAAAGATGATTTTGTTATGTGTGGTACATAAAAATGCATTAGCACTTTTTGTCAGTAATGAACTTCTTTGTTCATTAGGTTAACTAGTGACATTGGCTGCTGTCACTAGTAAGTACATTTTGATGAGGAAGAGAGCATTTTGAAATTGTGGAAACCTGGCACTCTTGGGTTTAATTCACAGCTCATTGAAGTCAGTGAACAGACAGGCTCCCACTGAATGCAGGTCCCATTCAGAGCTAAGGCAATTTACCCTGGCTGAGGACCTGCTCCTGGTTTCCCCATGTGGCTACTCAAGTGTAAAGTGCAGCTGCTGCTGGCAGGTTTTTCTCTTCCATTTAGAGTTCTGAATCCATTCAGCATTATTTTCAAGGCAACAACACAGCAAGTAAAGTTTTGTTCTACCTCCCCAAATTAAACATAATTCTCTTACATCATTTACTTCCACTTGCTGGTTTGCTTTCATTTCACCTGCTAACCATGTCACACAGCATTAGCTTTGTAAATGCTGTCACAGACTTGGTTTGAAGGTTTGTGCCAGGTCAGTTGTAATTCACTGTTCTTCTTCTGCGTGCTAGAACAAGCAGAGAAATGTATATTGTGGGTGTGAGCCCCAGTAAAATGAACTTTGAAAATGTAAAGAATTTTCTGCTAGTAAAATAAGCGAACAGGTTCTTGGTTACTATCATGTTTTACATCTACTCATTTGCTTGTAAGTCCCTCAAACTTGCTTTCTATCCCTGTTTCTGGTGTTTCTGATTAAGGGGGAAAAAAAAGACAGATTTTTACACCACAGGCCAAACAGACTTTCACAGTAACAAATATTTAGTACAATTACACTTGTTACTTTGTGGGAAAATTGTGGATGTGTTTTGAAAAGCTCCTTCTTCATTATTTCCTTCTCTTCTTAAATAACAATTGTACTTATTTTCATACAAGCCTTCTTTTCCTGAACAGTACATTTTAATAATTTACACATCCCTGCTGCATGGGAACCAGAGAGCAAAGCAGACTTCCTGAGGGAATGTCACCACAATCCTTATTCCTGTGATTATTGCTACAATACCACTGAGAATTTCCACCCTAGATCTGGATTTTACTGGAGCACACGGTGTTCAAAATACCTAATAGGACATAGATTCAAAAAAAGCTTACAGTGTGTACTTAAACTGACAAAACAATGTGGATTTAAGATTGTGTGCTGCTGCTAGAGATGTTGACTCTTTCCTAGTACAGGAAAAGAAGATGGATAGACCATTGGTCTTCAGTAAAACACCACTGAACTGATTAGGACTCTGAGTAAACACTTGGGTTCCCAGCATCCCTTCTGTGGCCTTAGAGCTGGGATTTTTCCTAAGGTCACCATCCAGGCTTCTGGCTATGCTCATGTAGTCCTCTGGATCCAAGTGAGCTCAATGCAGGACAGCAGTGGTTGGTCAACCCACCTTTTGCCTGCTCTACAGTTTACATTCCCTTCAAGTCTGCAAGCCTGCATAGTTGCCTCCCACACCTGCCTCAGTCAAAATGACCCACTGAGAAAATTTTAATTTAGTGTAAGCCTTCACCATGAAATAGTAAGGACTTTGGACTGAGTGGAGTGCAAATACCTGAGCAGATCTGCTGTCAAGATGTGACAGGCTGCCAGCTTGCAGTTGAGGGTGGTGCTGAGCGACAGAAACAGCAGTTCCATCCCTCTCAGACACACGCGTGATGCACAGGGTGCCTCTGACCCAGCCATACACTGACCTGCCCCATGTGTTGCCACAGGGCAGAACTGTCTCATAAAGCTGCTGCCAGCAGCTGCTGTGGTGCATCTGAGTGAGCATTGGCTGCTGAAATGAGTCCACTGCCCATTCTGAGTAAAGAAATCGCATGAAGGGTACATGCAATCTTAGACTGTTACACCCCTTTCTGAAGAACCCAGGAAGACAACATGGGTCATCATAGCATGTGCCTTCACATGAAAGCAGACCCTCGGAATCTCATTTGAAAGGATCCACAAAACTCCTTCTCCACACAGCACCAACATGTGGATCATAGAAAGTACCCCAGGCCTTCATAAACAACTTGAAATCTCTATTAAAACATCACTAGCTGCAATTATAATGTATCACCAGAAGAAAGAAAGAGATTGAGATCTTAAATCCTGGTAGTAGCAAGTTATTTGTTAAATAAAACTCATCTTTAAGGATCAAAGGTGTTACTAGTACATTGGTGAGTGCAGATACCTTTTTAATGGCTTTCATTTTCAAATTAACCTTTTAATAGTGAGTGAAATCTTTCTAAACTAGAGAAACAAATTATATATTCACATCTTACCATGTCAGTGGAAGTCATAAAAAGGGGATCTTTTCCAAGTGGTAATTTTTCTGAAAATTTAATTTCTCAGGATGCTCCCTTTAGGCAGTGGTTGATTCTGCCATTGCACAATCCAGACTTACTTCCCCAAACTCATCAGTTTACACATGGTTTCCCTTGGGTTCCCATAGACAGCTGCTGCAAAGGGTTCCTGCTTAACTTCTCCAGGCTTATGTGTTGTTTGGTTGCTCTTTTAGTACAGCCTTGACCTCCAATGTCTTCAGATAGGAACAGAGCACACCACAGTTGGGATACATTTTCCTTAAGGATATTGTGCCTCTTTTATATGAGTGGATTGCACTTAATTTAAGAGGAGCAGGAGTAGAATGAAAGGGAAGTTTCAGTTTCCTAGGGTGAAATGAACTGAATTGTGCAATCTTAATTGTTTGTTTTAACTCTTGCCAGTCTCTGGCTTTCCCAAATGAAAGTCCTTTGTCTGCTGGCAGTGACTGCAGAGTGGTTTATAGCTTCCTATGCTTTAGCTTTGCATCTTAAAGAGAAGTGGTACGTATAGGCAGTGCTGTAGGCAACGCTTTTTATGTTGTAGTGGGGAGCGTTTTCTCCTTTAAAAATGTCAAGCTTAATACAGTGATGCAAAGGAGCAGGGCCTCCATTAACCCTCCCCAACAAGGAATGATCCCAAGATCCTACTAGTTCTTTATTAGAGCAGTGGGGGTTCCCCATAAGGCATCATTTGTTATATTACTTCCACCTTGTAAATTACATTTTCTTTTTTTTTCTTTCTTTTTAAATTATGCTCTGGGGAGGAGAGGGTAGGGAAGGGACAAGGTACGCCTCTGAATTCGGGTTTGGGGGTGGGGGGGAAGAAAGGAGCCTAGTCAAATACTTTCCATCCAAACATAGGGAATAGAGCAGGCTTAATAAGGAGAAATTGTCCTGCATAGGTATATAGAATAAAAGAACTTTAGGAGAGATTTTGAATCAACTGCATCGGGATTTTTTGGCCAGATTAAACGCTTTTAGAAACCTGTAGTGTTTGCACCTTAATTTTCCACCTAGTTGATACTTTCTTATGTTCGTGGGAGGGATCCCATCACTCTCTGCATTCTTGAATACAGACAGAGAACCAGTGATGTTTAGTGCTGAATGAATGAACTGCTTTGTTGTCGGTGGTAAAATCTGTGTGGTGATGAATCTGGCATTCCTTGTCCCCTCTTATGAAAACATGCTGAGGTCTTTGAGCTGGTCAAGGACTATTAAAACTGAGGACACTGATTATCAAGCCAAATATCTTAAGAAAGTAATTGCATGTAGCATCTGTAAGCCTGAAAACATTTCTGAACAGCTTATTTAGCCAGTATCAGAGTCCCTTCGTACTTCCTTTAGCAAGCAGAAATAAAAGCAACAGGGATAAAACTTAGTCAGTGTTTTAGCAACATCTGTCTTCATAAGATGTTGACGTGCATAAACATGGTCACTTCCTTATGCCCTTCCTGGATACTATTAACGTAGATGTGAGACTATGATGTAATGTTGTATAAATCAATTCTTATGCATCCACTGTTGATCGATTAGATGACAACAGTTAACTATTTATCCGGTATTTTTCCATTGATCCCACATTTTCAGCATTCAAGTTCCTTACAAAGTGTAAATAATCTCTGTGACCTCTACAAATACCCAATTAAATTGAATTTTTTTCTATATGTGTCACTGGCTTCAAAGAAGCTATGCTGATTTGCACCACTTGACACCCCGGCCCAAAGCCTTAGGCTCAGAGGGTTCACAATGGAGAGGAATGTATAGCCCAGAGGCAGAGGGCAACAATCTCTGCTGAGGCAGGCTTTGATTTTAATGTATTAGGAAAGTTTTTGAGATCTTTTAACTACTTTTTAAAATTATAGTGTTGAAATCATGAGTTTTAAAAGTTACATATTCTTCATTTCTTCATTGCCATTGAAAATAATGAATACTGGATCTTTAAAATTCTGCTAAGGCAGGTAAATTGTAATTAATCATGAGTCATTCATCAATAACTAATTATTCAATTACATTAAAGATAATCTTGTTTTCGTGACTATCAATCATTAATGAACTATTGTTTATTTCTAATTCCTAACACAAACATTATTAATTCCGTAATTGCAAGTGTCATGAAATGGCCAGAGCATAATAAAACATACCTGCCCTATAACCTCCATATTAAATCAGAATGTCATACTGACAGATACTGTGGCATTGCAAACAAGGCACCTTTTGCAGCCACCTTTTTCCAATTGAAATAGCTGCGATTAAATGAGAAATAAATAGTCTGTGTCCCAGTTCAGCCTGTTTGGAAAAGTCTAAAGAAGCACACTAATAGTTAGCAGACTGATAATTACAGATGTTTAAAAATAGATATGTAACTATTTATGCTGTCTGGAGTATTAATAACTTTATTTGCCACTGTACTAAAGCTCAGCTGGGAGAGCCAACTCCTATATGCATTTCCTTGTTCCACGTGGTAGCAGAGGTGGCTCTAGTATTTTTAACTAGTGGAGATTTCACTGGCAAATTTTGCAGCAGATCTTATGCTTGTGTGCATGTACAAATAAAAGCAGCGGAGATCTGAGAGAGCAGTATTGTGCAAGACAAAACCCTACAGATTATTTATTATCTGAACAGTGTAAACAAGATGAGAATAGTTTGTTGCAATATGCCGACAGACAGGGGAAAAAAAAGCCTTTTCAAGGACCTTGTAAGGTTTTGCAATGTGTCAGGTTCATGCTCAGCCCATGTTGCCTTATGAGCTTGGATGTGGTCAGGGGAAACCCTTCTCTGGGCTGCTCTGTGGGTCCTGTGTCCTCTCTGCTGTTGTGGTGCAAGGTTGGGTGGTACTAAGGGCACTGTCGCCCCCTCAGCATAAGGGGAAAAATGGGGCTTAAAAAGATTTTAGCAAAAGTTGTTAAGTTCTGGTGGGGGTGGACCTCACCTTCCCAAAGGTAAGAGCCCAATCCACGGTGGGAGTAAGAAAAGGATGAATTCGGGCAGAATTATCAGCATTTAATAATCTGGAGGCTCAGGAGTTCATTCAGGTGAGACAAGCCTGCAGACTGAGCAGGTCTGAACCCCCAGAGCTCGGTGCCAGCTGCTTGGTGCCCACAAGTATCAGCCCCAGAAGTACAAATGAAGAGACAGTCATCTGTTCAAAGGCTGATGCCAGTGATCTTTTAATTCCTTTGTGAAATGGAAGTAGACATACTCGTCAGTGCCTGGCTTTGCTGCGTCAGCAAGACAAGCTGTTTATATTATTAAAAGTTGGGTATTTGAATTTGCAAAAGCAGTTTTTCCCTGTCTCATTCAATGTCTCTGCTGCAGTGCTTTTGGTCACTGAGCAGGGTCTGTGTGTGTTGTTAATAGTCACTCATGGAGAAGGCTGAAGGACCAGAAGAGAGGGTAGCAAAAAAGGAAGAGCTGACCCTTTTCTATTCACAATCCCCATCACCCCAAACTGCCCTGCTTTAAGAACAGGCAGCCAGATGCCATGTGGAGTGGCCCTGTGTTCTCCAAGAGCCATCCAGGACTGGGGTTCAGCCCGCTCCCTGGTCTGCTTGAGGGCACCTTCAGGACTTGTGGAGTTCAAATCCACCATTTGGGTTTGAGCTATCAGAGCCAGCAGGCCTGCTCAGCAGCAACGTAACCACAGGCAAAAACAGGGCTGTGAGGAGGAACAGCTTTTTCTGTTCATCATGCTGTCTGTCTCCCAGATGAGATTTATCACACTGTTTATGAGGATTTAGAGCTTTCTCAGGGGCTGTGCTGCTGGGTTCAGAGTGTGTGCTGCCTTTGTGTCCAGCATATCCACTCAGATCCTCTGCTGGTGAGTGGGCTGAATTTAATTCACCAATCTGCCTTCTCACTCCCTGAACTATCCAGAACTAAAGATCCCACAGGAAGAGCCCAGGTGGTTTGCAATGGAGAAAGAGTGCCTGACAGGACTACAACTGTGCCCTCACTGACCTAGGGACATTCCCAGAGACCTCTGGTAGAAGGCCCATCACACACAGCCCGTCCTCCTGGCAGAAGGAAAGTGCCAGCAATGACCTTGAGCAGAAGCCTTCATGCAGCTTTGGCTGTTGGCTCCTGACAATCAAACTCTGATTGTACAGCTACAACGGGAAGAAGGTAAGATTTTGAGGGGTCTGTTGAGTTTCTAGACTATGTAAGAAGTCATGAAGCTGTAAAGTTAATGATTGCTGAGATGTCCCTTAACTCTCTTCTCTGTCTGAAACGTGCCACTTTGGTACTATTGGTGTATCAATAAACAAGGGTTTTGTCTGTTAGTTTGATATAGCAGCATCTAGTTTAACTGCTTGATCAACACTACTGCTCCAGAAGCTGTATTAAGCTTGCCATAGTAGCTGCACCCTAGTGGAATTTAAGTGATTAATCATGAAAAAGAGAGATGGCTGCCCAGCAGAGTGGCAAGTCAAAAAGCAGACCCACCGTTTCATTGCTCAATTGTAGAAACTGAGAGCTGGAGTGGGTGACAGAGATAGCGGCATCTTCAGAATCAGGAGAAGACGTGGGCCAGGCGTTCTGTGCATGACTGCCCCTCTTCCCCTGTGCCAGCTGGCACTCGGATCATCTGCAGAAGCATATGTTAGACCAGCCCTCCTGCCAGGGGAAGGTGGTAGCTTGGGCTGGTTTAAGGAGAACAAATTAGTAAAGAGCACAGTGAGCAATACAATTATTTCCTTTGACAGTGTGAGGTATTTTTAGATAACTCCAAGATGAAAATATGGTTCCCTTTTGATTCAATTTTGGCATACCCTCAGCCCAGACCATGAAATCCATAATCACAGAATCATAGAATAGTTTAAGTTGGAAAATACCCTTAAGATCATCGAGTCCTACTGTAACCGTAGTACTGCCAAATCTGACACTAACTCATGTCCCTAAGCACTACATCTTTTAAATACCACCATGGGTGGTGATTCTACTACTTCCATGGGAAGCCTGTTCTAATTCTTGATGTTGGTTTTCTCAGAAGGACCACAGGAAACATGCTGAGAGTCATGGCGTGCATCCATCTCTGAACAGAGGGGAAAAGGGAAGTGTTAAATGTCTAATGTTACTTGAACTCCCTTTATTTTTACTTTCTTAACTTCTGACTTCCTCTAAGACCACAGACTGTTCATGTGGTAAATGGAGCATGCTTATATTTGTCTTAATGAGTATTTGAGATTCTCAAATAATGGGCATTAGGGAAGAGAACATATTATAATTTTATTATATCTCCTATTTTTTCATGACATTATGGAAAGCTCACAGTAATATTTCAGCATCAGCCTGAACAAATAGTATTTAGCAGTGGTATTTTCAGTCATGAGTGCCTGAAGTTAGTCCCCTAACTCTATATTTAAGCACCTAAACAGGTGCTTAGTTTCGTTAAAGGGGCTAAACAATGGCAGTGTCCACCAGTGTGAATGAGACGTTTAGATGTTCAGTGCCCTTCAACACCAAAAAATTTATTTATGAGAGTTGTCCCAATCTAGCATCTCATTCAAAGTTTGAATATGGTATGTCATAGCTGATTTGCATTCAGCATCTAACTGCAAAGAAACAATAGCTGGGTGTCAATGCAGTTCATTCGGTTATTAAAGACAATTGGTGTCTCTTTGGGGCTTCTGCTTAAATAATCCACTCCAGAAAATATAATTCACATGTTTAACAGTTCTAATGCAAAAAATACTATGTATTTTTGAATTAAGCCAGGCCCTGAAGTGATTTCTGATTCTAGTATCACTTATCTTCCCCATCAAGGTGCATAGCAGTGAGGGCAGCCAGGCTGTTATTGCTATTACTGTATTCTAAACACGCACAAGCGTATACACACATATCTGTATCTTCAAAATCTGCCAAAAGTATTTGTTGTTGTCTCTAAGAAGGAGTAATGCTCTCCTACAATGTGTAGTTTATAAGCAATTTATAAGTTTTTGCTGCCTCTTATTAGAAAAAAAAATCTCGTTGCAGAATGTGTGCTTAATTATAATTTGCTAATGCCCTTGAGTTTTTTAAAGTCAAATTTATTGCTGAAGTGTACTGTAGCTGATATAATCTGGTGACAAAGCACGGGAATTAGCTTAAGAAACTGATTTTTCTAGCAGAATTTGTGATCTGTGACCTTACACAAAATATTTTACCTTTTTCATGAGTCAGCTTTCCCATCTGTTTTTTTAAAAATGGTTGGAGTTGAAAAGTGCCATATTTTTATTTTGTTAAGCATCAGAGCACAGCATATATTCAGCACATTATTTATAATGTACAGCTCTGCTTTTGAAACACCTCATCATATTTACACTTTTAATTTGGCTTTACTTTTGCTATCATTGCTGAACATAAGCCACCCACAGGCTAAGGACATTGATGTTCATAGCAGTCTAAGTCATGTCAGTGGGTCAACCTAAACTTAGTGCCATAACCAGTCAGTACTGCCAGTGGTCTTAGGGCTCCATCACAACAAAGCAATGTGGAGAGTGAAACCCATTTTTCTCTTGGCTTCTGGTTCAGACCAAACTGCCATGACCCTACTTGTGCAGAGGCACATGGGCTGCAACCTATGGTATGTGAGTCTTTTCTATGCTCTCTGTCAGCTCCAAAGACCCTTTATCAGCTGTGCCGAGAGAGATCAAAAAACAGGGATGTTGTGCATGAGGGAAAGGAGAGAGAGAGATCAGCTTTTTTCTTCAATGACATGAGCTTTCTCTAGTTTGTGGCAACTTGAAGTAGCCTGCTAACAAATCTGCGCTGCTGCTTCTGCTGCAGAGGGCTGTGGATGTCATGTCAGTGACTGCTTTCAGAGCAACCCCAGGGACATTTGAATGAACGTTTTTTCCAACTCTTGACATCTTGGTGGCTTCAGAAAGCTGGCCCCCTGTGACTCATAATGAGATGGTGGCTGGATGAGATGAAACAGGGCATTTAAACAAACCACTGTTGTTTTTCAGTTCTTGCTTGCATTCCTGCTTAGCTATGTATATATCATATCACATCATGCATCTACATCCTGTGAGGCATTTGTCTTTGATGGGAGTATGCAAAGGAACTCCACTATTTTTTAAGCAAAACTGCTCCAAAAACTTTGTTTTGCTGCCCACAGTACTGAGATGTTTTCTTTTACAGCTACAATATGAGTACCACTGGGGGAACACAGTATGCCCCAGGGTACACATAAACTCCTGACCCTGCTTAAACTGTGTGGCACACAACACCGGGTACATGTCAGCAACATTTGTGTGTTTGGCACCACTGTACCAAACCATGTTTTATGACACATCATTCATATCCAGCTGACCACAGGTCCAGCAATAATGTTGCAATCACTGGTCCTGATCACTTCCTGCCAAACAGCAAACACAGCCTGTCCTCCCTAAAAATAGAGACCTTTCTTACTGCACAGTAATCCCAGCGTCAGCACCAGAACCATGCCTCTCCACAGTCTGTTTCAAGCCTTAAAAAAATTTTCTCCTAATTTCTTTCTGGCATAAAGCACAGTTTGGGAAATCTATTAGGGCTATTAATTTTGTTTCAGGGAGTGCAGGCGTGCTAGTGTTTTATTAGCACAGTAGCTCTACTCAATGGCAACATCTGGTTTTCAGTGAGGTTTCAGGGTTGGTTTTTTTTTTAACTCCATTTTCCAGCTGTGTTGACTCAAGTCAGAAGGCAGTCTGCCACTTGTGAGACCGAGGTCTCCAAACACTTAAAGAGCTGAGATATTCTTTGAAACTCCTGGATCTTGGAAAATCAGGGCAGAATCTGACAATACCAATTTTTCCTCCAGAGGCTTGCAGTACTCACAGTTCTGGTTCCAGCCAGGACCAGGAAATTAAAAATCACATGGAAACTTTCGTAGTGTTTTCAGGATGGCTGTAGGTTATATCTCCACAGAGGCAAGAAGTGCAGGAGGGAGACTTAGTTTTCCCAGGTTAGTTGTGTCGTGTTGTTCATGTATCCTGAAAGATGATTTACCTGGTTCAAGAAAACATGTAAGCCAAACGAAAATAATCTAGGTTGTCTGGAGCAAAGAATGAAAATACAGCTTTGGGGTCAAGGCACTAACAATTCATTAGGTTTACCTATGTCACAGCAGTGGGGACAGCCACAGGACAGATACTCTTATAGATAACACTGCCTGCATTTCTGATGTGGGTGATAAATCCCATCTCTTTGGGACTTTCATTAGCCAGGTGTGAGTATGCACCAGTGGATTGAGATCCAACACAGCAGGGAATAGGTGGCCAGAAGGACGCATAAAATGTGCACCTCCATGCTCCTCACCAGCTCTCCTGCTCTCTGCTCCTCAGCGCAGCCTGAACCCCAGCCTTCCCCTAGCCTAAGAGCTGTGGTTCCCTGCTAAATCTCAGGGAAAGGCTGAGATACTTGAAAAGACCCAAGTGCTGGCAGGGTGGCTTCCCTGTCACCTCGTCCACCTTTGCTTCTGTCCTTGCTTCCTTCCCTCTATCCCATGCCACTCGCCTTTAGTTCATCTCTCCTGCTTTCTGCTCCTGTATTTTCTCCTTTCCCTGTTCCTGCATTATTCAGCTTTCCTTCTCTGGCAATGTTTTTTGCCCTCTCTTTTTCACCTCTCAGCTCACCATGCTCATCATATAGGAGGAAAACAGCAAGCCACGCAATACAGCCTTGTAAGCTGTGACTACTGACAGAATGAAAGGAAGAGGAGGGAAGGTGGTTTAAATGCTCAAGAGCTGAATATTAAATGTTTAGTTTCTCTGCATTCAGTTTTGTTAGAGGCACTGTAGGATTCCTTGTGCCTGCCCCAGTTACATGACTGAAGCAGGAGGCTGTGCCAGCTTGGGATGTGGACTTCGAGTTCAGGCTCTACCTCTGTGGCACTGGCCAAGCCCAGAGGAGTTTCACTGATGCAGCACAAATTTGCCCAGCGTGAAGCTGGCAGAGGTGGCATCCACTAGCCATGATGCCTCATGTTCTCAGTTTTAAGTACTTAATGTTGCCCTAACTTTTGCCCTGTTCTCAACCCTGTTTTCTATTTTTTCTTTCTTTATTTTTTTTCCCCCATGGAAAAAAACTAGGCAAACTGAGGAAAATCAGTCTGCACAACAGGAACTGTTGAGTTGTTTTAGGGTTAAGTTACAACTGTGTTGGTTTTTCCCATGCATGATTTTTTCTTTTCTTTTTTTTTTCCTTTCCCAGGACTGCTTGAGTGCTTGAGTCCTAAATTCCCCCTGTAAATCTGCTTTCTGTACCATCAGTTCTCAGAACAATGAAGTGCTTGATATACCTGATAAGAGTTAACATGAAAAATGAATAAATCATTTGCTACTCCCTTTTCTTTTCTGCTGAAACTGGGTGTTGGTCTATAAAATGAAGGAAGTTACATTGAGCAGGAAGTTTAAAAATGCTTAGACAGATGTCATTAAAAAAAAAATCAAAGTTGGCTTCCTGCCAAGTGTCTGTAATTAAAATTATTCTTCTTAGTGAGAAAAATGCAGATGCAAAGGGAGGTTTCCTGTCTCTCAAAGTAGGAAATACAAATAACTGTTGGTCTCGCCTTTGTGTGTGCATGTGTGCACGCATTTGTGTTTGTGTGAGTGTGCATTCTAGTGTGGGACTCTGATGCTTATTTCTGAAATGGCTCGTGATAGAAGACCTTAGTCAATGCCGTGTGGATGGATGCTTTATTATTCTAGCCTCTTTTTAGTCTTGTTTTTAATTTGATCTTTGTCGAAAAATTATGTATGTAAATTGTCCTTTCCATATTACAGATTAAAGAAATGGCTGCTCTTACAGAAAAGAACAGTGAATGTCTGTGTACGGTGTTGAAGGAAGAGCAGGATGTGGGTGGCTGTACACATGTGTACATAACTATACTCATCCATATACATCATATAGCTATAGCTGATGTTTATATTAACTTAGAAACCAATGCAGTTAATGTAATGCAACTTCCTAGCATACATGGACGTATACAAATATAAAACTGCTTCTATTAATATAACTTCTTTTTTCAGTGCAAGCATCTTCAGTTTGATATAATGCTGTTACATTGCATTTTAATTTTGTTTCTTGTCTATTTAATTCACAAATTCTAAAACACTATTAGCCAAATTAGGCAAGTCTACCATGAGAGGACGTGCTCTGTGACTCTTTTCTGTAACTACTGTTTAAAAGGGGGCTGATTCCTTTTCTTTCCTACGCATAGGAGACTTACACATGTTGAAGAAATTCTATCAGTCCATTTACTGTGTTTTTTTCAGATGTTACACTACAGTTTGGAGTTTTGTTTCTTTTTAAAAAAGTTCTTGTAGTGGAGACAAGGCATGTTCCTATGCTGATCCATGAGAATGGGTAGACATTGATGGAGTAATACACCTTGGCAGTAGCAAGGCATTTGTGGAGTCTGTGTTCCATTTACTTATCTGGATAGGGCATTGTTTCTTTTAGCAGCCTCTTGTTCACACAGGACAGATGGTTCTTCCACCAGCACTCATAACCAGCTTTAGTTTCTGTATATCTGCATTAGGTATTGTATATCTGCATTGAGAAGCGCTATAGCACATATAGTTCCCTGGCAAAAGTGTGCTGGTAATATTGTTTATTCTCCTGACTGTATTGGGATAAATGGGTCTAGTGAAAGGAGTCAGTAAAAGTTGGCTTATACTTACATGGGGTTTTCCTGATTTATTATGCTATCCAGTGTCTTTAAGTGGATTATGAATTGAATTTACCTTCAGTTCTGAAAGTAAGGTATAACCCCAGCATCGTTCTACCAGTCAATAGTTACTGCACTGACATGTATCAGATGGCATGTCAAGACAAACATGCCGTATGCTATACAAATAGCACACAGTGTTTGTGTCTGGGTGCAGGGCCTGAGTTTGGTACTAAGCACATGAAATGAGGAGTAGGAGACAGCAGATAAGCTCTCCAGTGTGCTTTGGGTGTGATGACCTTATGCAGGCATACCTCTTCTTTTCCATGAGCGCATGACAGTACAGAGAAATAGCTTATTTTTACTTCTGTTTTCTTCAGAACTCCACACCCTCTCAGCTTCTGTTTGTGGGCTGACTCAAAGAAATTTGGAAATCTTTGTGGTCTCAAAGAAATTAATTTTCTGCAACAAGAACCACCACTGACATTGATAAACCCTGGCTGACCTGAGTATCAGAACATGGATGGCATGCTGGTGCCATGTGTAGTGACTTTTGTAAACAACTATTCTGTGATTTTGGCATCTTTGAGTGCTCCTGGAAAAAATTCCCTTGGAACAGATAACAGAACTTGCTTCTGTATTTTGAGTTGCCAGATTATCTGGCAAGAGAGCTGCTAAAAAGAGGTTCTGAGAACGGCTGGAAAAGAGCAAGTACATGCCTGCTGCAAGCAATAGAGCAACTGGTACCCACTGAGCAAGTGTAGTGGTGACCTGAAAACACAGGAGAGGAATATGGACATGTGTGTCCTATGGGTGTTGCAGTGCTGTGAGAGCCAAAGAGAGTTTTAATTCCTCAGAGAAATGTAGAGGGGCTAGTCTGAATGGACAATGAATAATGTGGGCTCTGGAGATAAGATCAGGTTACAAAATGCCCTAGAATGCTGTTAGAAACTTTAGCAACAGCTAAGCTTGTAGTTCTTTCAGAAAACGAAACAGAAACATTTTAAACTCACAATCCATTTTATAGCACAGCCCAAGGCTATAGGTACTCCATCTCTGCCAATTTTAGGATGTCCCTGGTAAGTGCGTGTTGGAAAACAGCATTGTAACAAACCTTCTTATGTCCTGAAAAGAGATTCCTATTTCTGTTGAAATCCAGAGACCCTATGAAAAGGTAGGGCAGGTCAAAGGTATGGCAGTAACCATGAGAAATACCTGGTTGTTCCTCCAGTCCTGACTCTATGCTCTTCTGGACGGAAGTTTGCCTAAATCTAATCTGTTAGTTTTGTGGTTATGTCTGGTATTCCTGGGAGAAGTCTACCAAACTCACCTTTCAGAGGTCCCAGGCCATCTGCTGGAGAGGTTTTATTTCTGCTTCCCCAGTGGGAATGGGAGCCACAACAGGATTAAGTGGCCTCATCTGTGGCAACACCCACAGCTCCCAGATTTTCATCTGATGCCCTGCAGGGCTAATCGGCAAATGTTTAAACTTTACTTCAAGCTGCTGAGCCATTACACAGAACAGATAAGGCAGTCTCTGCTGTTGGCAGTGGTGATGTCCTCTCATGCTTCCCCCTGTAGTGGTGTGGCATTGTCTGCATCTGGGGAAATGTGCTGTGAGTGGAGGGGAATGGGGAGATTTATCTGGGGCCGGCAGAGAGAAGACTGATCCTTCTTCTACTAAGAGTGTCAGATAATACACCAGTGGTTTTCACTCTTGTGCTGCTCTGCCGCAGACTTTTTCCAAGAAGAGAAGGAAAGCAATGGGGGTTTTTTGTTGGCATTTTGACTAAGCATTTTCATGAACGTGGCTGCCCATTGAAGGTATTTGTTTAAGTTCCTACCCTCAGATAACAAGCAGATCTGGGCAAAAGTTTGGGACTGCATTTTTCTGGCAGGTTCACTTATGTTTTATACACGTGAATCCAGGGACAAGTAATAGATGCCCTGAGAAGGCCTAGCCAGTGCTTTCAGCTGAAATGCGTGTTTTGTGTCCAGCGCATTCTCAAGAAGCTCATTTGAGGAGTTTTAAGTAAACAATAAATCTCTCCACAATGGAATTTATACTTAGTGAATTATCAGGGTTAAAGAAATATTCTGTTGCTTTCAGCTCTTATCTTTGTTTACCATATCGCCAAGGACAGTGACCTGCCTTTGTGCCCTAATACTGAACTGTCAGCAAGAGAGACAGGAAATGCTGCCTTCTCTATAGGCTCAGTATATAGGCTTAATGAGAAAAAAATAACATCTCAGCAGCAGTTGTTGGTTTTGTTAGTTTGGTTTATTCTCTTTTGTTGTCTTACTTCAGCAAACCTAGATAATCTTAGAGAAAGGCCTTTGTGCCAAGTTTCTGAACTCTAATTTAGTGACCTTCAGATATTTAAACATTATTAAGACCAAGTCTAGCTAACAAAAGAGTCTGTATCCTTTTCACTTCCCACCAAGCTGAGCCTGCTGCATCCTGTCTGGAGCCATCTTTCAGCTTGAGTGAGGAGGTAGTGCACCAGCACCAAGCAAAGCACTGGCTCCATCCCTTGCCGTAGGAATGTTTGGTTCACAGGAAGTCCCACCACTCCTGGGTCACCTGAGTAGTAATTTCCCTCAATGAAGTAAGAAATGCATGATGGAAAAAATAATCAAATAGAGAAGCACCGCCCAGGATGGAGCCAAGATATGCTGGTAGCACCACATGCAGTGGAATGGCATTGTCTAGTCCCAACAGCCTGCCATCTGCATTTTGGGGAGAATGGGACCCAAGAGCAGCAGGAGCCTGACTTCTACATCCTGGCACAGGCTGCAGAAACCCATCTTGGTGTCTGCTCAGGGAGCACTTTTGGTGCAGCTCCTCTTCTAGAGGTCCAATAACAGCAGTAGTTTCCCTACATGGTTCCCACTTCATAATTTGAGAGGGCAGACGTGCAGGGAGAATTCCCATGGATCTCAAACTCTGTTTGGAGCCCAAGGACAGTTTAGATAGACAAACCTTGAAAGCAGATTCCTCACACTTCAAATTACAGCTATTTTTTCCACGCTAAGGTAGGCAACCCGTGAGTTCCTTTGCTGGTTTGTTGCTGGTGTGTGGGTGAGTGTGTAACACTCATTACAACTATTTTCCCGCAGCAGTTACATATAGTAAAGCAAAGCTTTAATGGAGGGTTAGGTTCACCTCTTTATTTACACAGAAGAAATGTGTAAAATTTCTGTTATAGTAGTCTGTCTACAATTTTGTTTTCCATTCAAGATTTACCTTTATTTTGCATAATATCAGTATTAGCTGCCAAGACTTAACCTTACTCATAAAATGTTTGCTTAAAAAAACAGTGGATTTGCTGTTAGTACAATGTAATGATCATGCTTTAAACTGCAGCATCATATGGTGTCATCCTCTGAGCATGCCTGCAGTATCCACACAATCTCATGATTAAGGTTTATCGGTCTTATTAAGAGTGCTGGAGGAGAGGAAGAGACTTTCCCAAATTTGCTTGAAAGGCTGCATCAGGATTTGACCTTCTGATAACAAGCCCCATGGTTTTGCCACACAACAGCTACTCCCCGCACTCCTCCTGCCCTTGCAATAATGTGCCTGGAATCTGACCCCACATTTCTTGCTGTCATGTTGGTATCAGCTGGACATAAATGAAGCCTTTTGTTAACTTGTTCCTTGCTTTGCAGGGTGCTTTTCTCTTCTGCTTTAAAGAAGAACTAGTGGTGATGTGGCACTGAGGCAGAGCTACATATAGGCACTGTCAGCATGGTATTTGTAATATACTGGCCAAAGCATCTCTTGTGGTAAAAATGAGACAAGACTCCATTATAAGGAACACAAAAGGGATTTTTCTATCAAGTTCACTGGAAGCAGGGAGCAAGCTGTCATCTTCCCTGGCTTTTCAGCTCCCAGCCTGTGCAGTACCAAGGAGCAAAAGCAGTGACGTGCATATGCAGAACACAAAAAAAAGGAGTCTTCCCACATCCTGACCTAGATAAATAGGACTTGGAATGAATTTTCTGACTTCATAGCACTGACACTTTGAATCTTCTGACATTTAAAGATTATATATGTATTTTTAGTCAATTTTATGCCACTTCAAATAGATAGATGTGTTACAGAAAATACACATGTACACATGTGTGTGCACATGAAGTGAGGCCAAAAGTACTAATACCAGTCTCTCTTACTCTGCTGTAATGTGAAATAGGAATTGAATGTGTTAGCAAAAGCCGGGGGTATGGACAGAAGCGCAAGATGCTCTGGCTCTTTTGAGCGGCACAAATACCTTGGGAGCTTAAGGCAGGGAAAGCCGCAAGGTTGCTCCAAGTTATGCAGGCAGAAGGCAGGTCCAAGTATGCAAGAGGTGCAAAAGGGGATCACATCCCCTTGCAGTTTTTATCAGCACATTTCTTATAAGAGGTGTAACTTTGGCAGAGTATGATCCCAAGTAACCTGCTTTCCAAAATCTTTTCCTTCATAATTGAGCCAACTTTCCCCCACCTTCATTTTTTTTTTCAGTGTGACATAAGTATTATATGACTGGGGCTACCAGGGTGTTTCACAGTGTCATTTAAACCAGAGCAGTACAGTTGTAAGAGCAGAAACATGCCATTGGACTTTTGATTATCCTGCTTGTTCGCTAGAAAGTATTGTAGATTTCTTTACACATGTAGAAATCAAAGAAATAATAAGCACCCCTCAGTAGTCAGATAGTCTCTCTTTATACATCAGGGTAGATGTGAGAAGCAAGAAGTCCTGGTTTATCTCTAGGATTTCTTTATTCTCTTGCTGTTTTTAATTTTTTTACTTTTTAATGAAATTTCTTCATTTAGACTCACGCAGCTGTTTGAACTTCAGCCATAGATAAGTGGGTCTACATATGACAGCAACAACCAAAATTTATCTTTTTTTTCACTCTCTCTCCCAACTTCCTTGCTTCCCCACCTCCCTGCTGGTACCCAGCAGAAACAAAATGCTATATATAGATTCAGCACAGTTCCCCCCCCAGATTACTTTGTCTGCATGTTTCAATTTCATTCTGCATCAAGCTTTGCCAAGGTACCAAGTTTGGCATTTTCAAGAGGAGGTTGAATGATTAATCCCTGAGGCCCTCCTCTTGCAGTAACACCCCTTGAACCCCAAAATGTGTGCTACAATACCGTGGGCACTCTGAAAAGCAGCTCATGCACTTCTGATGTTTATTCACATGAAGTTTCTGGTCTTGTAGACTTTTTTCTTTTTTAAAAAAAAGCTATGTGATTTTAGCTGTGCACTAGCAGCAGATGGCCAAAGGGCAGGCAGGGATGGCCCATGGTGCTCTGTAAATGGAATATTACCAGCATCCTGCCATCACACTGCAAGTCTCTGGTATTTGTTTTGTATTCTCGCAAATCACTCGACACTGAAGTCAGGTGTATAACCAGAATCTCATATTTCATTATTAAAACAATAGACATCCAATAAAAAAAAATAAAGGGAGAAAGGATTCCAGTTGAAAAGGTAAGACTGAATATGTGAATCCCAGATCAGAAGCCAGAAGGCATATGAAGTTCAAAATACCGTTATTTGTCATAAATCTCATGTGTTTTCCAGCCAATTTCTAAGTATGTTGGGGCCTCGCTCATAATGTTTGAGTGATCAGGGTTGGTAATATGCTAGCTGCTCTTGTGTGTGTGACAGGCCCTTTACAAAAAAAGCCTACAGCTGTGCTTCATCTTGGTACTCAGAAAATCCCTCCCCACAAATTAGCCCATCTAAGGTATCTATAGATCTTTGTGTCACAACTAGTGCTAAAAGGGCAAAGGATACCATCCTTTATTAGGTATTTTATATGGGAAATATTGCTAGTGAACCCCCTGCAGAACATTATAGTTTATGTACTTTTCTGGTTTAAACTGCTCTTTTGTATTGAATGGTTCTATGAGATGTGTCAATTTGTGGATGCCACCTTTGTGGCTTAGTGGCATCTGGATCGAGTGGCCTCCCTGTCAGGGCTAGCTCAAACCCATGTGGGTGCCACTGTTTTGGCCAGATTCCCCTGCACCCCAGAACTTTTGAGACTTGATGCAGGATAGAGCTTTGAAAAAGAAGGATAAAGGATAAAATACTGAGTATTAAAGTAGTGTGGCCATAAGTGAAATGACAGCACAGATGTGAGGTGTTAGAAATTCTAAAAATAAAGGTATCCTTGGAAATACAGAGGTAAATGAGTGAAGTGGCTAGGCACTGAGACAGGAAAGGATCACGTTTAAGAAGCAAAAGTATCTTTGAGAAGCAAGAAAAAAAGAACAGCAAATTGATCTTCACACCAGGACATTGTGGAACTGTGAGGTAATAAATAAATAAAGGCCAAAGGAGCTTACTCATACAACAGAAGTCATGAGCAATACTTTCCATTTGCCTTTCATGTAAAGTCTTATATCATCCTAAAACATGCTCGAAATGACCTTGTGCAGACTACAAATGAATTCTGTATTTTCTCACTGCTGACCCTGTGACTTCATCCTGCAGCTTTTTGAGTTGTGCTTTTGTTCCCCTTCGCTCCCATGTGCTCACAAGGGCCAGTGAGTCAGCACACGTGGAAGGGCTTCCTACCCATGGCAGTACACGGTGCATCCCCAAACAGCTGCGCTTCCCAGGCTCCTCTGTCCTCAGCTGGTGCAAATGGGTGCAGTTCCTCTGACTCTGTGATTCAGGTCTGTGCAAAAGGAGACCATGAAAGATGTGGCCTCTTGAATGGAATACTGTTCTTTATAATCTCTTTTCCAATATACATCTTTAAACATCAGTAAGACCCAGATCTTGGTTTCTTTTCTTGCCTCCTCTTCAGGTTTTTGTGGATCACTTAGACACTGATAATTGCAAAAGAATTACAGATAAAAAAATTAAGGTTTTGTTTATACTTCCTAGTATTAAGGACTTGGAGAGGTCCCAGTTGAGTCTTTCCACTGGTCTTTTTTTGATTGGAAATGTTCCCACAACATGGGTGCAGTTTGAATGTCATTACAGAGGTCCAGTTGGCCCTCAAATAACCTACTGTGCCTATCTGTGTAATCAGGACCAAGTCATTGTGAGAAGTAAATCATAAACAGATGGACAGTCGTGCCATGCTGCTCTACAAAGGGTAGAGGAGAGCAAAGACACAAAACAGCGCCAGAACGTGACACCATGATGGCTTCACTAAATCTAAGCGTGAACAGGCTTAGGAAAATTTCTGTGTTCCCAGATGGAGAGAGATAGAGTAAGGGAATAAAAGGAAAAAATCCTTGAATAGGCATCTGCCAGGATTTGTTGCAGACAGCTTTATCTGAATATCTAGAGAGGTTTGTCGTAGGTTAGTCTCATGGTAGCAGACACCTCTGCTCACAGCCAGCTCCCCACTGAGCTTAGGGTAGTGATTTTTGGACTGGCATGTATTTTATTTTTTTTAAAAGAGACTCTTCATGCACTGGAGGAAGAAAACACAAAAGCTGTTTCAGGTGCTATCAATTTTTTTTCACATGCCAGTTGTAAATTGCTTTGTTGTACCCAAGGCAGTCAGCACTTTCCAGAGAGAGCAAAAGAGGAAAAGGCACTGAATAGTTTTGCTTAGAAAATAATTTTTTTCCCTTTCTTTTTCCATTTTTCATATTTTCAGTTAAACTGTGAGAAGTTTCAACAGGAACAAATTTTTCCTTTGTGCTTTGTAGAAAGGCCACATGTTAAAATTTGGAGCTAGGACTGGACATAACTTTTACCTGTAGATTTTACCTGTATTAAATAGGAGGTGCAGAAGTCTACAGCACAGAGTTGGGAGCTTTGACACCAGGAACACTTCTTCATATTCTGTACTTTTAATACCATCAGTTTCTCAAGGACAGGCTGGACCTTGAATTATGACTTCATCAGCTGAAATGAAACAAAGCTCCTTTTTGTTTAAGACATAGATAAATGCCGTGCAATGGATTTCGTTCTTTTTTGGTCACTTTAAGTCTATGCATTCAGAGTGGTATTTGCCTATTTATGAGCAGGAGTCACACTGAGGCTGAAAAAAAATCAGATTACTTATGGAGACTTGAGTTGGTGCTTGACTTTTAAGGCTGTCAATTGATGGTCTCATTCTTCAGCACCTCTGCTGGCCCCTTGTCTAGAGGGAGGGAGTATTTACTGGGAGCACCTCACGCATGCATTTGGAAGATGACCAACTAATTAATGTTTGCTAAATGCTTTGTGAGCCTCAGGGGAAAAACAACTACGGAAAGGTAAAGTCTTATTATTGTCATACTGCACCTAAGGTACATAAAATGTTTTCAAGGCATCAGGCACTACATAAATGTTATATGGTATTAAAACTGACCTGCCCTTGTCGAAGCAAATAATAATTACACTGAGTGATGAAAGAATCTCACAGTTTCTTTGCTATGAACGTTTGCCTGTTTACTAATTCAAAAAAGGTCTCATCCAGCAATTGCTGCAGCCAATGACTTAAGCAGTCACTGGCTCAAGGAATTACAGAAGTAATTGATTTTGTGTAAAATCTCCTGATCTCCTTATAGGTCGGACTGTGCTCTCCAGGACATATTTCCCCAAACTACATGCCTGGGACTGAGTCACTTCTCAGTCTGTAAGGCTGCCATGGAGTTGCAGAACAACCAAAGACGACCTCACTATGTTGCCCATAAGATAGCCTCTATTTGCAGAATGAAAATTCATGCTGATGCCCTTTAATATAAACATAACATGAAGAAATGAACATTTGATTAAACTAAACACACAGGCCTTTTATAGTCAAGGCCCTAATTTAAAGCACTGTCACCTCCATACAGAAAATACCAGCTGGAGTAGGAATGATTAAATTAATTCATCTGGCTCTTATGTGATACCATGAATGTGTGCTGAGAGGGGAAAAAAATCTCTCCTCTTTATTCCTATAGATCTGCAGTAACCATCAAGGGACACTTCTGTGGCTGGAAGGATTAAGTCTTGCACGAACTTCAGTGGTTAATGTGCTTTGGACTGGTGACATGCCCTTCGGACAGACCTACCCCAGTTTTATAATTCTCTTTCTCAGCTTTTTGGGCCTCTGGCAGTCCTTTCTCCTGTTTAATTTCCTCCTTGCCTCCCTCCCACTGGGATCCTTCACCATTCAGCATTTCTGCCACCCAAGTAGAAATTTTGATTGTGTCAGACAAGTGTAGAAACAGAGACTTTGAGCCTCTGGTGGGCTACAGAGAGAACCAAGGGGGATTTCCTGGGGGCTGAGTGTTTTTTAAGGAAGCAAGAAAGAGGCAGTCTTTGTGCCTCTGATGAGCTTAGCTTGTTACAGGGCACAGCCAGGGGTTATATCACATCCACAAATAGCTGGAGCAAGGCATGCATTGCATACAGGTAGGAAGCCACTTCTAAAGAGGAGCTACTCTTCCCCACCCAACTAAATAAAAAAATAAAAATTAGTATAGTGAGGGTACTTCTGTGTGAAAAGCTGCCTGGCCTGGCAATATTAGCACACTGGGGGCTGGCCTTTCCTTTGTGGCAGCAGAGTACCCCAGGCACCCAGTCTCACAGTTATGTAATTGATTTTCATCTGAGGGCACACACCTCTCTTGGCAGGGGAATCTGGGACTAGGTAAAGTTGACAAATTTACAAAACCTAAATTGAAACTGATTTTTTTCTCATTTCTTTTCATTTGTAGCTTGCCTCATAAATGATTTCCTTGGCGGTTTTCTTCTCTTTTCCTGACTTTCTTTTTTTTTCCTGGATCTTCTACCTGATGGCACTCATTCTGTTCTTGCTGATCACCATGTGTCAGTAGCAATGTAGGTGGAAGACAATTTCTGACTGTTTTGGTTGCGGTTTTTATGTTTGTCTGTTTGGTTTTGGGACACTGTTCAGTTTCAGGAAGTATTTTTATCTCAGAAGTTTCCTTGTGAGCAGTGATGCTACAAAGACCTCATTTTAGCACTGTGAAAGCTGCTGGAGGTAGTGCAGGTCTGTCTTCTGTCCGGAGCCGAAGCCTTTGATTCGAAAAGCAAAGTAGCATTAAAGTAAGTTGACATTGCTGTAACCTTATACCTTCTGGCTCTTTCCCCAGTGCTATTTGGTGCACACTTGGAACCACATTTTCCTCTCCCTTACACTGATATAGCCCCAGGGAGCTGTGTGAATTTGCACCAAAGTAACAGAGGGAATTTGGCTGCAAGGTCTGACTATAATGTAGTTATCAGTGCAAAACTGGTGCACCAGTCTTTCCCACCAGTTCTGAACTTGACCTGCAAATCAGCACCTTCCTCTGTCTATGCTGAGTGGACTTGCATGGTGGAGATCCCTGAGAGTTGGAGTGAGAGGTGAGTGTGACTAGTAGGTGATTTGAACAGAGATCTGTAATATTAAATTTATTTGTCATTCACAGTCTTTTGGAGGAGCTGGGAAGAATATGTCTGAAGTGTCTGAACCACTGAGTGTTGTCACTTCTTGGGAAGTGCCTCAATGAGCAAAGTAACTTTCCCAAACCCAGTGAGCATCCACCAAGGGTGGGGGAAGAGCCTGATGAGCTTTCATTTGAATGACAACCCAAGCAGATGAAAAAGGTGACAGGGAACCCACATGGAATAAATAAATAAATGGAAAGCTTGAGAATATGTGTTTTGTATAGCCTTTCCTTGCTTCTGGGGAAAGAGGCATGAGGGGATGGAGCTAAAGACTTGATTTAATGTTCATTTCTGAGAGTATGTGAGTAGGCACAATGCCACTGGTAAAGGCTTTAGGGCTACCAAAGCATGCTCTGAGGATCTGAGAGGTGCTGGGCAGCTCAGAAAGCCTCTTGCTGCCACATCTTAATCTGGAAATCAGGCTTGTTGTCCTGTTTTTCATTCCTGAACCTTTTCCTTGATTCTATAGTCAAGAACTTAATATTTTGCTTGAAGATTCTGTAGGCCTCTTTCACTGAAAGTGGTCAACAGGGACTTGGTGATTTTAGGCAGGCTCTTCTCTGTCTTAGGGCAGCAACTTCTTCCATGACCTGCCTCCCAGAATGAGTGGGACTCAGGAGCTTTAGGGTCCTGTTTCCCCAGCAGCACGTGCTGGTTCTGCCTGGTGCCACACCTCAGAGAGACATCTCACTTGGCAGGTGCAGGCTGGGCCACAGACAATAGAAAGAAAGAATTTGCAGTACATATTGCATGAGGACTCCCTTAAGAATTTCTTAGGTGTTTGGTCTGAGTTCTGAGGGCAAAGCTAAGAAATTTTACTTCATCAACTTTGTCCCTATCTTGCTGCCTGAGACTGTAGGGAGGTTTTAGTTTGGTGCTTTACAGGTATTCCAGCATGTTATCATGGAAGTGGTAAAACATGAGACAAACTTTCTTGAAGCAAGTTAAAGATAGGTGCCTGTTAAACCATCCCAATCCTTCTTTATTGATCTGAGGTTTGAGTACTGTCCTGTCTCTAACCTTTCCTTTCCTTATATGGTTGTTGGCAAGGTTGCCATGGGGCAACCCTAATTTGACATTTCTTGTACTTCCCATTCTTGCATTTCCTCCCCCTCTCTTGAGGCTGAGTGAGGCACACAGCCTCTACTTCTGTTAGGGGATGAGCAACTGCTAGAGGTAACCAGAGAGAGGTCAAAACCCCAGGCAGATTCTTTGATCTATTGACAGCTTTTGATCTATTTGATCAAGAAATATTATTGAACTGTTTGTGAATGGCTGTTGTCTAAATAGGTCTTTTGGCAATCTGAAAGGGGGTTGGGTGAGAGCACTTGGGGGTGTTGCTGGCTTGTTTTGGACTACCATCCTGTTGCTTTCCAAACTACGTTTTGGGGACTCATGTGGACTGTGTAGCTGTGCATATGCAGATAGCTCAAGGATGTGCATCTGCACTTAAGTGGATCTGCACGTCATCTCTTTGACATGGACTTTGTCACAGCCACACCTGCCCATGAGGCATTAGATTTGAATTACAATTTCTCAGAAACCTCAGCTGATTCAGTATCAGGCCATGACTCAGCAGTGCTAGTTATGAGAAATGTGGTCTCACAGACTTTACTGCTTCCAAATTGATTTCAGGAGCACATCACATTGTCAGCTACACAAAATTTTCTCTGATTTTTTTTTTTATTTCTCGATGCTGAGCATCACTAGGCCATGACCAATAGGATATGTGGAAATCTCTTATTTACTGATGCGTACTTTGGATTACCATTCCCAAAACAGAGGTGGTATAGGAGGATGATCTGTGCCTCACTCATCAGCTACTTTGGGGAAAAGTTAGTATCTCATCTTCAACTGTCACTGAAGATTGGTTCATTCTGGACCTTGTATGGAAGCAGCTGAGGTGCAGGCATATGTTCCCTTCTGCTGACTTGGCTGTGGTGATGCTAACCGCAGCCAGCAAAGAAGAGAGAGCAACTGGGAACAGTAACATCTCAAACTGCAGCAGAGTGATTGGCCAGACCGCTCCTGTCAGCACTTGGATTTCCTTGCTATTCATTGAGGAATTAAAAGTTAACTGAGGGTGGTGGTAAAAAATAGGTTTGCCTGCCTAGAAAACACTAAAACCAATACTGAAAAGCAGAGGTGGATCTGAAGGTAGTTATATCTCTTGGAATTTATATGGGGATTAAAACACGCGTCATCCTTGTAGCACATAGGCAATTTTATAATCGCTGCTGGTATTTCACCTCAGGGTACTCTGTGGGATAAAGAATTAATTTTCCATCTTTTTCTAAGGAACTGAGGCCTGTGATTTTCTCTCAGTCATAAAGGGGAGTTTGTGGCTGAACTAGATGCTTTCTGGACCTCAGAAGTGATTGAATGGTCTAGGATTGGTGAGGGTGTACAACCACACCTCCAAAAATTAAACTGGGGAAGCATGCATGCAGAGAAACACCACAGGATGTTACATGGCCGCTTTTCTTCCACATCAACAAGAAAAGACACTACAAGGCTGTGCAAAGTGTAAGAGAAACTGCTGTGCAAAGCAGTGGCTGCAAAATTAAATGTAGGATGGTTTATTATATGTAACATCTTTCTCTCCCCCTCATCTCTACTTGGTAAAGACAGGAATCTTTCTTAGTGGAAAAAAAAACCTGTATTTTGAGTACAAGGCAATTTATACTCTTTTTTTTTTTTTTTTGCAGGGGGTTAAAATGGCATGTTTGCACAACACCAACCCTCACCCCAGCAAACCTGCCAGCAGTTGATAGATATAAATAGGGACATTTAGGAAGAAAAGCATATTTACGTTCTTTTGAAATGTGCTTGGCTAAAGGCATATTTTTAAGAGAGGGAGTGGAAAAACAAATGGAAAATATTTTCTTTGAAAGGGAAAAAAAAGCAACAAACTGTCCCTCCTAAACAGAAATGTTTGGCTGGTGTGTATTTTACGCAGCTGTAGGTCAGACCTTGCAAACAACTACTAAATTAGGTCCAGCTACTTTGATGCTAAAAGCATGGAAGTGACACTAATTAAGTTGCATCAGATGTAGGAAATGACTGATGTATCTGTTGTGCTCACAATAGCAGAGTTCACTCTGCTGCCATTTGACTGACCTCTCTGTTTTCATGTAAGCAAAAGGAATTTTCTTTTAAGGCAAATCAGCTGGTTTTACACCTTTGTTTTGTTTTCTGAACTGCTAATCCCCTGAAGGTATAGAAGCTATTTGAAAGAGCAAATCAAAGCTCCAATAATTTAGTGTTATATCATTTGCTGATGTATGGTTTGATTTAGTGGCTACTTATTATATCAGGTTACCATATAATTATCTTAATTATTGACTCGAGAAGAGTAAGTAGAGGGATTATGAGAGAGACAGGAAGGCCCAGTGGAAAGAGCATGGTTCAGAGAATCGGAGACATCTTGGTGTGCTCTTGGCTCTGCCACTCATTTTCTCAGAACCTGAACTCTTCCTCACCCAACCTGGTCATGAAATCAGGAGAGACTGTAGGGACAGACCTCAGAAGCTGACCCAGGTTTCAAAGACATGCAGGAGAGCAGTATGAAAAGGACGGGGAAAAGTTCTGAAAGATAGTTGAAAAAATAAAAAAAAAAAAAAAAAAAAAGAATACCCACCACAGTATGCATTTGTATCAAAAAGTGGACCATCTATAGGGGCATGAAGAAGGGTAGTTTTGCCACGAAGGCCTGAAATTCGAATCTGCATTTCCAGCCTCGGCAACTGATTTTCCACACAAAATTGCATAGCCCTTGGATCTCTTTCTGCAGAACAATAATGATAAAAATCATCCACCTGCCTTTAGTTTTAGCCATTGAAATTATTGGAGTACTGTTCCTCACACAGCCTTCAGCCATGGTTTTCATGACATTGTGGCCATTTGTGGCTTTTAGTCTCCTAGTCCTTGTGTGATAACCATTAACCGAAGCCAAAGGTTTGAGTTAGCAGGCACCAGTGCAATATGAAAAACACTGAAAGGCTGTCAGTGCAGTCCATACTTCCTGTATTGATAATATTTGACATATACTGACAAAATACTTCATCTATTGACAAAGCTGAGTTGCATCTTTTTCCTTAAGAGAGGGGCAGACACGCTGGTTCTGCTCTGCCCATGCAAATTACTTTCTCTGGTTTTGCTTTTCTTTCCTGAGCCAAAAAACGGGAATAATAGAATGTATCTATTTCCTTCCTAGAAAAGATCAGCTAATGTGAAATGGTGCATGGTGGCTTAGTGCTGAATAAGTGGGATACCCTAATCCAGCAAGGTATCCTTGTTCTATTGTATGCCTTTTCTGCATACCATCTGGAGTTGTTCTCTGCTTAGTATTTGCAGTATGTACCATATGTTTTTGCATGAAAATTCAATAAAATATGCATTATACATGAAAAGTGCTGTAGTAAATAAAGGAAGGATGGAATCCAGTCCCCTTTGTGAACGACAGGGGCCCCAAATCTTCATAAAAGGTTTAGTCTAGTCTGACGTCTGTGCTTTTCTCCAATTTACCCTGTGTCAGTCTTCGGGAGATGCTCTAATTTAAAACAAAACTCCACTTTCCTGATGAGGTTATTCGATGTTCTTTGGCTGCCCTCTGCTGAGAGCACTGAATAAGACAGGGAAAATGTCCTTTTTCCAAGGAAGGTAACATTGGAAGAAATTCTCTGTTTGTTGATGTACTCAGTTGTGTCACTGCTGCTGGTGGTCATCTGTGGTTTGGTGTCTCTCATTGTCTCTTTGCTGCCAGTCAGAGGGCAAAGTCTTCTGAGATACAGCCCTGTTTGGGTTTTAGTGCCCACCACTCATTGTCAAGGGCTGGGTGGCTGTGTAGACTTATGAAAATGTGGGCTCAGTCATTGACCAGCATGCAAAATTAAGCATGAAACAAGGGTTGGCCACAGGAGGAAACAGGTTTCTCTGCCCAGGCCCTGTTGCAGTCCTGCCAGGTGGGATTTGAACTGTACCTCAGCACTCCCCCGCTTGGCAGAGCAATTTGCTGCTGCATGCTGTTCCTTCTCGGGATGCCCATTTCTTCCAGGGACATCTCCACCCCTCCACAGGCATCACAGCACTAGCTCTTTGCTTTATTTTTTAACTGGGAAAGGGCAAAGGGTTTGTTCCAAAACCAACAATAACTGAAGGACTTGCTGTTTCTTGTGAACAAAGTGTGAGCCATGGCCTTGTCCTTGGGAAGAAACAAGGGTTCTGTGCAGATTTTGATACATGTATAAAACAATAGCTCTGTTGTAGCTATTACTGCTCTCTGTAATGCCCTGTTTTAATACTTCCTAGCAAGTTGATTTATTATTATATCTTTTGCTGGGCTGTGCACCAAAGCATTTTGATGATGAAAGGAATGTTATACACACTTTTAATTACTGCCCACATTTTAGTATAATTTTATCGTTTACTGTTTTAGATGAGACATCGAGTTCTTCTACGGGAAAGATGCCTAGCAAAAAATAGATGGTTTAAAAGCTAATCTGAGATGAGTTTGGCACTCAAATGTGAGAAAATGTAATTGTTCCTTTCTTCCTGGCCTTTCAGGTGGCCCCTGATTACCAAAATGTAGAAGAACTCCCTTATCTGGACATGGTGATTGCAGAAACATTGCGCATGTACCCACCTGCATTCAGGTATCTGGGGTTTTTTCCTTCTGATTCCACAGGATAGCTCCCTAGCTCTATAACATGGAAATCTTTGTTGGAAGACCAATGGTCTCCTAGTCTTTGTGCCAACATCAATACTGTTTTGTGCATTTGAAAGTTATAATATGGCCTATGGAAGGAAAGCCGGCTGATTCTGGTATTTCTAAAGCGCTTTTTTACAGCAGGTTGGCCAAGGTTACATCCTCACCATTCTTCACATCCCCCAAAGTTAGAGGATGGAGTAATTTTGAAGCAGGTCTGGCCTTAGAAAGCCAGATGCTGCTTCTTCTGTGTGCATCATGTTTCAGGGATATGGACCAAAGACCTGGCCTATCTTGTGGGTCCCTGATCTGTGTAAGGGTTGCACAGTCAGAAAGCTGTATTTCACATGTGTGTTTGACTTTGGCCCATTTTCACTTAGTACTGCATTATACTAACATAACTAAACTAATGACAATATCCATTAACTATTGAAAGTTTTGTCCCACTTCACACAAGACTAATTCTACTATGCTGATGAACTGAAAACAAGGGGAAAAGAAACTAAAAAACTGATTGTTAAAGTTCCAAGTTACCACAAGCATAAATACAAATGTTAAAGAATGGAACTTTTCAAAGTGATCAGCCAGTTGCACTGCTTCTCATGAAGCTGGGGGGAAAATTCAGATGACTGGAAAGAAACCAAAGCTGAGCTTGCTGTGAGAGCCTTTGAAAAATTTAACCCATGATTGCAAGTACCTTAAAATAAAAAAGCTTTAAATCATTTTCTCTTCTATATGTTCACAAAGATTGGAAGTCAAGATTTTTTTCATGGACATCTGCAGGATAGTTTGGAGAGTAAATGTCAAAGATATTTGCTCCTGGGTGAGATGATGGGGCTTTATGATGTTGCAAAAGGTATATACGTGGAAACTGTTTTGCTGGTTAAAGCAATGGGGATCTTTGAGTTTCGTCTGTGTCACTGGGAAACAATCAATGTTTGTCAGATGGAAAACAGCATGAGAATGGAGCAAAGTTATTCTGAAGTTTTGGTCGGCATTGTCAGTGGTGTTTTTTGATCTGGCTTTTAGTCTGATGGATGTGGAATGGATAGGACAGCCCAGTGCCTCTGAAAGATGTTAATTGCCTATGACAATGGTAATGCTGAGTTAGGGGGAAAATCAGTAGCAGCCAAGTTTGTTATAAAATGAGTTGGTTTTCTTTTTCTTAATCAACTTACTGTCCAGTGAACTTTCTTCCCCAGAACTCATATTTTCACTATCACCAGATTCATGTAAGAATTAGAAGAATAGCTTGTCAATGTATTTTTTAGCATGCCAGTGTTTTGCTGCAGGTTTAGAGCCTTTGTTATTTATTTGTCTGTGAAAAAAAAAGAGATGAGAGCGAGGAAAGAATGTGTTTCTGTAATGATACCAGACTGGCAGTCCTGAAACTGAAATCTTTGTTCAACTTTTTAAGCAGAGCGTGGGAAGCAGCAAAGGGAGCTCCTGCATGTTGTCTCTCCCCTGTGCTCGCAGCTGGTGCCAGGGAATAGCTCCCAGACTGAGACAGCAGGGCACCCATCTGGCTCTGGGCTGATTTGGGATCTGTGGTGACCATCCAAGCACAAAAAGTTCTAGGTCAGAACCTACCACCACACATGCACACCCACACACAATTTTTTCTAGGGTTTACAGCCCCAAGCTTGGCTTTGGCAAGTGGCTTTTTTCAGTCTTCTTGTCACAATGAGGTTCCTAAGGACAGTCCTATTCTGTACCTGTCATCAGGGGGTGGGAGGAAGCTGCAGAGTTTTGTTGCTGTCGTCATGCCTGTCTTTGATGGGCGTATGTGAAATGAGGTTTTCCAGGGCGTGTGAATTAGTTGTATTTTTGTAGTAGCAGCAGCAGCAGAACACTTAGCCCTGATATTAATACCATCCCTCGCTAAGTTTCCAGTGCTGTACCAAAATGGGGGAGCTTCTCAGATAAACAAACTCAAAGCTATATTTGGTATCCTTTCTTTCCTGAAAGCAAACCAGCATATTCTTTCTACTTGTTTAATTAAGAGATGACAGACACATTTCACCAGCAATTTTCATAGAAAAAATTAATCTAAATCTAACATTCACAGTAAAGTTGCAGTTTAACAGTTAATGCTTTGTAAAACAGTAGACAGCCAGAAACTCTATTCTGTGCAAAGGGCAAAGCTTGGGCTGGAGCTATGGCCTTCTGGGTGGAGATGACACCTGAGAAGACACTTGCGTCAGCAACAGTTGTTGTATTTGTCTACTGAAAAAGTGTTTCTCTGGAAACTGTAGGGTCAGCTCATGAGATTTACTTCTACAGATTGCTCCTGCTGTCTTTTTAACCTTTATTAATCATCTGGGATACATGACATTGTTGTAGATTCACTCGGGAGGCAGCTAAAGACTGTGTGGTGCTGGGGCAGCATATTCCAGCTGGAGCTGTCATTGAAACCGCAGTTGGACACCTCCACCATAACCCTGAGTTCTGGCCAGAGCCTGAGAAGTTCATTCCTGAGAGGTATGTGGAGTAATGCTTTTCATTCTTAAGTTGAAGTCCTGTTTAGATCAATGTTAAATGCTGGTTTATACATTAGGGTGGGCACAGAACCCCAGCCTGTCCAGTGGAGACATCAGGTCCTGCAGCTCTTTCATGACCACAGTCACCCGCTATTCATCCAAGGCAGTATTTACACCAAGAGTGAATTTACTTTAATTTAGACCATAAAATTAAGCAAGTGATAATAGTGGCACATTTCACAGATGGTGCAAGGTTTGGTCAAGGTTGAAATGTGGCACAGGTTTTCAGACCTGTTTCCAAATCAGATACTGTGAATAATATCTCTTCTGGATGCAGAAATTCTGAAGTGAGATAGTATATTCGCTGACGTGGATGTACCTGGGAAACTCATTCAGCTCCTGGACGGTTTAGAGCACCCTTTTCACCTGAAATCTTCTAACATTGTGGGTCCACTGTGAGTGGGGAACCTACCCCATCTCCCACAGGGAATTTGCTCTCCATCTGTTAGGAGATGGAGTTCGGATCCTTGGCTCTGTCTTGGCAAGACACTTCCACGTGGAGCATTTTTTCTCCTCAGCTGGAAGCAGGGGGACACACTGTCAAGTTGTGGTTTTGTTCCATGCCCTATCTTACAGATGCTGAGTTGAGCTTACAGGCAGAGTTTCACCTTATGTGGAAGCACAATTGAGTTTTGTGGGCAGCTATAGTTTTAAGCTCTTTTGTGGGCAGATGCATTTTAAGCTACCACTAAACTGAAAAGTTTACGAAGACAGAAAGTGACTGCTCCACCAGGTGTGAGGCAGATAGTCCAGAACCGTCTTTGCCAGTAAGACAACACATGTGTGGTGTAGGTGCGTTTGCCTAATGCCCTGTCTGGAACAAACCCAGGCATATTCTCCATCAGGCTCTTTTGGCCATGAAGAAGAGCAATTTCAGGGTTAGAGAAGCCCAGAACTTTTGCTGGAAAGGAATTTTAGGAGTGACTGGATGTCTAGGGTGGGGTTTTTTTTATCAACACTTATCTAGAAATGCTTTCTTAATTGTTTATTCACCACTGTAATAGTAGCATGATAGCTCATTACAGAGTAAAATGGATAGTGGATGCTGCAGTTCCCTTGACTCATACAGTGCTGTTTGTTATGAATCTGAGATTGATTCCCTTTTAAATTTCCATGAGGAATGATGCATAATTATTAACACTCTTCTCAGCTTATATCAGTTGGCAATGTCAGTAAGAATTATAAAGTAACAGCTTAACAAAAATTAAAATAATTCAGCTATGGCCTTTTTCCCCGTATTATTTAATTTTGAAATTGGCCATTGGAATAATACTAAGGGAGACTTTAAATTTACCAGAATGATATGTGAGGGTGAGCAAGGCAAGAATTGCATTAACCTGTTGGCATGGAATATGCAACAGTGCTTAGTATGTGAGTTAATGGTCCTTCAGTCTCAAATAATGGGCTTCTATAGTATCTTTTGGAGTAGTAAATCAATCTTATTTAGGATATCTAAACATAGGGATAGGATTAGTGGAAATACATATAATTTTTTTCCAAAGCTCAAAATAGCCTGTATTACGTCTCATCTCTTTCTACACTGCATGAGTTCTCTGAGCTATAGCAGTCT
The DNA here is from genome assembly GCA_013396655.1 of Campylorhamphus procurvoides. Lineage (NCBI taxonomy): Eukaryota > Metazoa > Chordata > Aves > Passeriformes > Dendrocolaptidae > Campylorhamphus > Campylorhamphus procurvoides. Next base: position 1,419,222 of record WBMV01001384.1, on the reverse strand, counting down.
GAACTTCTTGCAAACTGTATCCAAAGAGATGAGAGATTTTCAGGGATGACCCATTACATGAAGGACAGAACCTGTATCCATGCACAGAACAGGAAAATTAGTTCTATACTACTGGAAGACCTTATGACATGGGAGGACTATGTAGATTTCCAAGGTAATGCCATCACTGTAAAAGTTTGCTTCTTCAGAGGCACCTCTCAGCAGTGACTCAGCACAGCCCAGGATGAGCCTCTTCATGATGATTGTGCATTGGCCCTAATAACCTACACTGACTCAGACACCACCTTCTTGTCTGTACATATTCTGTCCAGTAGACATTCAAATTTGCAGATGTCGGCAAATGGATTTTACTTCTTTTTTTCCCCTTTGAACTGCTGTTCAAGTAGGAATTTTCTTTCCCTCCTTGTGGCTTATTTCTAATGGGCTGATCAAATATTTTAAAGCTAGCTAGTTGATGCAGATCTGCATAGAGACTGACACATAATCAGTCTTTGCAACTGGGCTGAGGTACTGAGATGACTCAAATAACAGAGCCATGTGCAATGTCAGTGTTTCCCAGTTGCAAACCTAGTCTCTTTAGGCCAAGAGCAGAGAGAAGGGATGTACTGAAAAGTGTCTTAGACAGCACAACTGCCTTGCAAAAAGCATTTCTTGAACTGGTTTCCATCTCTGTGCTTTCTAGGTTTACAGAGGAGGCCAAGAAGGAACGACATCCCTTTGCATACCTGCCCTTTGGGGCAGGACCCCGTGGCTGCATTGGCATGAAAATGGGTTTGTTGGAGACAAAAATGACTCTGCTGAGGATTTTGCAGAAGTTTCAATTCAAGACCTGCCCAGAGACTGAGGTTTGTACTCAGATAAAGATCACACTTATCAACTAGAGAGAGTCAACAGTGTGACTTAGACAGGACAACTGATTTGCCTTTGTGACTTCTTTTCATTTGAGAGAACTGCTAGAGACACTTCTGTAATAAAGAGGGACAAGAGGCCTGGACTGCATGTTTTAATCAAAGTGTGATTGAAGATACATGATTTTTCCAACAAAGGCAATGGTTACACAGCCCTGCCTTAGTAGGGAGAAATATAGCAACACCACAGTCAAAATATCTTGATTTATAGAGGATGAGAGGTGTACATATTTCACAGGATCTCAGCACTTTAGTATATGCCCGTTGCTATGTCCATTTCACCTGTCACTTACTCAGCAGGTCTAGAGTTTACAGAGTTAATTTCTTTCTGTTTGGATCTACAGTATACCCGGGCAGCCACTGCCTCAGCCTCTGGCTGTAAATTCTCTCTAATATTATACTACCACAGCTGACAGTAAAACAAGCACTTTACAGCTTCTGCAGTAATTCTGCTATGAACTGGTCCCCCAGCAAAAATGTCTGTCTGTATATGGGGGTGTTATACACACATAAACAAACACATACAACTGTATGTAAGATGCGCTTTTTTCTTTCAGATTCCTTTGCAGCTCAAATCAAAAGCCACACTTGGACCAAAAAATGGAGTCTACATTATGCTAGAGTCTCGCTAAAAGAAAAAGTACATCCTGAAGCCTCCTGCGATGAGATCCTTTGTCAGTACAATTATTTTTCAAAACTCCAAAGACTGGTAGAAGCCTAACTCCCACTGATGATCAGTAGGTGCTTCCTCACTGCCCTCCTGTGGGAAAGCCTCCAGTCACCTTTTAAAATGGGCTCCACAGTCTTTTTTTTTGAGGTTTTCAAATTGCTGTGAATAGTATCTATAAAGTGACATCCCACTTTCACTTGCTTTTCTACATTACACTTCCTCTCACTCATCTTTGAGAATGCTTTCTTCATGCTCAAGTTCAACAAACAGAGCAGGTGTTTAGCATACATGCAATTTAAATAGATTTTAATTACAATTCATTACGTGGCACATCCTTCTCATGCACTGAAAAGTTTCTATTCTAGAAAAAGGCCAAAAGGCATCACAATTACAGCAGAAGACCTGGGTTTCAGTGCACTGGATTTTATCATGAACTCTGCTAACAATCAAAGCTGAGCCTCCTGCACAATGCTTAATCTCTCTGTGTCTGTAAAATGGAAAGAGTTGCACCTCCTTCATGCTTTGCAGTGATTTTATATACACTTAGATTAACAATTTGCACTTGGCACATTGCATTATTACGACAGAAGTGGAATGAGGAGCTCCCATACTTACCAGTTAAGTACCAGTAGCTAAGACCAAAGAAATGAGGTGACAGCCATTTTGCTGGCTACTGCACTGCTGTTGAAAAGCTGGGGAAAATGTGAATTTAAAGCAGGAGGACTGCTCCTTGACTGAAGGAAATTAAGAGCATGCATGCACTAGAGCCAATGGCAAAGGAGTGGGATCCAGGATCAACAGTTCCAGCAGCTCTCTTCACTCCTAATGTGACCCTGGAACAGCTCATATCCCAAATGCCTCACTCCCCTCAGGCAGGAATTTGTCTGATTGCCAGCTGCAGCAGCACCATGGATCCATTCAAGCCATATGACCTTGCCCATGCATCTCCACAGCCAAAACAGGCAGATTGCTCCACTCTTCACATTTTCTCCATGCCCTCCCCTACTCCTCTAGAAAGCCCTTTAACTACCACACAGCTAGTGAGCAACACACAGCATGGATCGGCTCACAAGGAAGAATCCCCACCTGTTCTTCAGCAGGCACCACAAACTGGTTGTCTGTACAGCTGTGCTGGCTTTGGCTAGGATAATTTTCTTCATAGCAGTATGGGGCTCTCTTTTGGATTTGTTTTTCATTATTAGCAGTGCTTGAAAAGACCCAAGGCCTTTTCTTCTTCTCACACACTCCATCAGCAAGGAGGCTGAGGGTGCACAAGCAGTTGGGAGGGGACACAGCTGGGACAGCTGACCCCCACTGACCACAGGGACATTTCATACCATGTGTCATAATGCATAGCATATAAAGCTGTGAGAAGAAGAAGGAGGGGTGGGGACATTCAGAGCGATATCTTTGTCTTCCCAAGTCATTGTTATTACACATGCCAGAGCCCTGCTTTCCTGGAGATGGTGGAACACCTGCCTGCCCCTGGGAAGTAGTAAATTAATTCCTTGTTTTGTGTATGGCTTCTGCTTTACCTATTAAACTGTCTTTATCTCAACCCATGAGTTTTCTCACTATTACTTTTCTGATCTTTCCCTCATCCCAGTGGGGGGGATGTGAACGAGTGGCTTTGTGGGGCTGAGCTGCCAGCTGGGGTTAAACCACAATAACAAAACCATGAGAAGAGGTTGGTGCAGTCTCAAGGTCCTTTTTTTGTTTGATTTTGTCTTTTTTTTCTTTAAAATGTTGTATATAACAAAAATTCTTATGGCATTATAAAAATAAGGAAGCAGCTTTGGTTCTTTGTAAGTCTTGACCTTCTGCCTGCTTGACATACTCTGCTTGAGGTTTCCTTAGGTACAGCATCTCTCTTGGTGATATGCACAGAGAAGTGTCACGGCAGCAGGAGGATGAGACTGACTGCTCATCTTCATTGCAAGGATTTCTGGAAGGAGCCATCTGCTCACTGATCCCTGGCTAGGTCCCTATCTTTTGCTGCCTTCTTCCCACATGCTGCCTGAACACTGATCAAATGACTGTATCTTGTTCCTCAAAGATTGTGTCTTTCTCTTTCATGTTTTTAATTTTTGGGTTTTTTTTTTAAACCAGAACTGTACCAGTACTAGTGATGAATTATTGACCTGGCAGTCTTGGAATTGGTCCTATTTGCATGGAGCATCTCTGGCCTGCTAAACAGAAGTGCCCTGTTACAGGCACATTAATTATATGAAATGCTGATGGAGTGATTGCTATTTATTTAAAAAGCACACTGTATTTACCTTAGTTTCCACACAGTATCTATCATTTTCCCTCACAAAAATAGTATGCTGGAGGCTGATTTACTATATGGCTTATACATACAGTTGGCTAAAAGCTGTATGGATCTTGCCTCAAAGCTTCTCACCTACCTGAATGAGCAGGAAGCTTATTCCATCTGAAGTCAGCTGCCAAAGGATCGTTTCTCTTCCTTACGTGAATTAGAAGGTTGTTGTGTGCTTCATTTTTGACAAAATACTCCAAGCCTAAATCAAGACTGTCCCTTTCTTGCATATGATTTTGTATGGATTCATCTTCCCAGTCCCCGCTTCTGCAACTTGGGTGGTGTGGCTGGAGTATTTACCAGTGAAGACTGGAGAAAAAAAAGTCACTGAGTAGCTCAGCCTTCTTCATGTTCTGGGTAAACACATCTGTTTCCTTCCAGAGAGGGCCTACAATCTCCCTCCTCTTCCTTTCATCACTGACATACCTACAGAAGCTTTGTTGCCCTTGATGTCCCTGGCCAGTTTTATTTCTGTCAGGGCTTGCTTTAGCTTTCCTAATCTTATCCCTGGCAACTTAGACAATTTCTCTGTGTTCCTCCCTGGCTACCTGTCCTTGCTTCTATCCTCTGCAGACTTCCTTTTTGTGCTTGAGTTTGTTCAGGAGCTCCTCATTCATTCATGTGGGTCTCCTGGTATTTTTGCCTGACTTCCTCTTTGTTGGGATGCATCGCTCCTGATCTTGAAGGAGGTGATCCTTGAATACTAACAAGCTTTCCTGGGCCCCTCATATCTCCCATTAATCCTGACCTATAAGCTCTCAGTCAGTTCCTCATCCATCCCCAAGTGGAGCTCCATGCCCTCCACCTGGTCATTGACAGAGGGCAACTCCCTTCTCATCCCCTTTAACTGCCCTTCCTCAAAAGCCTGTATCATGTCATGCCAGCACTCCAGTCATAGGAGCCATCCCACCATGTCTCTGTGATGCCAGTAAGATAACAGATGTGCAGATGTGCACATCTCTAATCCCCTTTATTATTCCACATGCTGCATGTTTTTGCACAGAAGCATTTAAGTTTGACCCCAATGAAGTCAACTTTCTGGCTGGAGTGGCTGGAATTCCTTTGTGCTGCTCTTCAGGTGCTGACCTGCCATCCCTCTCCAGGCTCTGGGCTGACACTGGCACCAAAGTGGTATGACTGGGATACATTGAGGTTCCTCTCTCCACCAGTGCCATTTCAAATACCATGTTTATGCTGGAAAAAACCAGTCCTGCAGTGGCTGCAGCTGTGTGTCACATCTTACAGGCTTGGAAAATGAACCAAGAGTCTTTCCCAGCTGCATTCAAGTTGAACATGGAGAGTATACGTGCAAGGAAACTCACTTGAGTCTGTGCTAACGCTTTCTCAACTGTTCTGCAAAGTTTTCTGGTTAGGAAGTGTTATCTGTTGTCACCTGTCAGTTTGTAGCAGTACGGAATAGAGAAATTATTTTTGCATCTGAAGTCAGATTTCTGGAAGTGCATCAACCCCTGTTCTGCATGCAGGCTGAGTGTGACAGCTAGAAGAGACAAGAGAAAAGGCTGCCAACTTTCCAGTAATATAGGAAAAGCCCCAAGCCATTTGTTCCTTTTAAATAACAGTTGGTGATACAGTCACCAGACACTGCACAGACATGTATCATGATACTTAATAATGCTGGACCTCTCTCTGGCTATGTGAGCTCAGCAACACACCTACAGAGCAGGCTGTCTTGAGGGATCAGCAAGCCCTCTGGAAGCACACATTTGCAGAAAAACAAGACACAAAACTGCCAACATCTCTCCAAGACAGAAACTGGTAATATCATGTTAATTACAGTGCATTTGTGCACTCATATAAATGGTCCCAAACTGACCCTGAGCAGAATTGGCTTTAGAATTAGTTAAAAACAAAAACAACAAACAAAAACAAAAGTAAAAACACCCCCAAACAACCACCAAAATAAAAAAATCCTACCAGAAAACCACACTCCCCCCCACCCTCCCCGAATTATGTTTATAGTTGCAACATGAAAATGTAGCTTTCTATGCTTAAGTCATGGTGTCTATTAGCATTTCTGGTACAGCATCCTTCAGTCAATAGCACTTGGGTTTAGGGAGGAACAAAGAAACCAATTTAAACTCATTCCTCTTCTCAGAAACAGTAAGTGTGTTGTCTTGCATTGCCGAGCTGTGGGTTTGTTTAAACTTGGGCACGTCTGTGTTACAAAAAGGTTTTAGTCATTCTCTGACAGCTGATACAAAGCAAAGGCTGCTTGGTAAATGAAAGCTTCTATTAAAAACATCTTCTGATCTTTGTAATGATTACAGAAAGCTGTCAGTATAAAATGGTATTTTTAATGAGCCTGCTAATAGGAAAAAAGCTTTACAGTTTTGTACTTTATAAATGGTATTCCTAGAAAAGCAGAGTTGCATGTTAGAAATTATTGTTTCATTGATTGCAAATTTGAGCTATCTATCTGGCATTAAACTTCAGAATTTCCTCTCTGTTTGTGATACTTTAGGAAATAAGCATCTTGGACACAGCTTCACCTGATACCAGGCTATTTTGAGTGTTTACAGTAGAAAACTTGATAAAAGAATTTGAAGCTGACTTATAAACTATGTCATTGCTTGGTTCATACTAGCCCTGCTCACTTTCTTCTTACCCTCGTGTAAGAAGAAAAGTAAAGTCTCGTGTAAAGTCTCCAAGATATTTTCTCCTGAAATACTGGGTGCTGTGGCTGCTTTCAAGGAGGCAGCAGGATTCCCTCAATTGGCAGGATTTTGCAAGTCAAGATAAATTCATGACTGGGCCTGAAGCAAGAGTAAGGCAGCTACAGAGGCCCATGTAATCTACCCATGGTAAAACAGGGAAGCACTGGTTATCCTGGCCCTCTACCAGCCATCCCACCTGGATTTAGTGCTGGGCGCGGTCCAAGTTAAGCAGCATTTCTGCAACTCCCACTCGCCCTTTGGCCCAAAGGCAGCTCTGAGCAGTGGTTCCTAGAAGCAAAGTGCAAGCCTCCTCCAGGCCAAGCAGCACTGAGCACACCACCATAGCTGGTATGTGCCACCCACCCAAGTTCCTCTTATCTGCCACCTACTTTGCCAGGCTGCAGGTATCTGAACCAGATAGCATACTGCCACTTAGACGGGATTTTGACACCCACATCTTACAAAATCTAGGCAGAATAGCATCACAAACCTGGTTACAGGTAAAACTCATTAAATGGTGCAGTGTGTTGACTTTGGTGGCTGCCAGACCCTTTCCCAACCCAGCAGGTGGGGAATGGGGGGTCCATAAACTACCATCCTCCATACCACACTGCTGGCATAGCAAAGCTGTTCGGCTTCTGCTGGCTTTGCCGTCTGTCTTGTGAGGATGGACCTGTTACCAAAAAAGGAAACAACTTTCACAGCTTATCTTTCTCCTCACATAGTGTAGGAATGAGTGACAGATTATTACCCTGTTCCTGCTCAGTGTCTTGTCTTAAGTAGCAAAAAGATATCCTCCTCACTCAGAAAAGAGATTCAATATTACTTTTTGTCTAAAGTTCAGATTTGATGCAAACATCTCTTTAATCTGTTCATTTCCAAATGCAATCTAAAGGGACTACTATTATTTAACTGTCTCTAAGAGTTTACAAATACTCGTAAGTGTATTGAAACATGATACTTTCCGTATTGAGAGAGAGAAAACCATTAGAGGGAATTTAGTGGTTTGAATATCTGTTTATTTACTAGACACAAGAAAGTTACCACTGCGGTTTCAAAAGTGGAAAACATAGCAACTTTTGTTTTTATGTGATAACGGAGAAATAACAGATGACAAAGTACTACAACCGGGCAAGTTATTTGCTATTTTACTTAAACACATACACACACACAAGCATACATACATCCTCTGCAAGAATTAAGTTAAAGGTTTTAAAAATATAAAAAGTCAATAAAAAAATAGCTCAACTTTTTGCATGAAAAAGAATGTTTGCTTCAGTTTTCTGGCAAAAGATTAATATGACTTATTAATTTATGACTTCTAGTTTTGAGCTGAAATGTGGCTTACGTTCAGAGGAAAAAAGGCATACTACCAGTATTCTCACTTGCCATTAACATGTAGACGAACATGGGTTTTGGTTTGGCAGAAAAACCTTATTCTGCACAGGTATGACAGCTTTCATCCATGTTATCCTCCTCAATAAATGTACTATTTGCTGACAAACTCTTTTGCTGACATGAGATTTATTGTCTATGTTCTATTACAAATCTTTCAAAAAAATAATATAGTCAACTTGCTTTTCCATATCCAGTGTTTTACTGGGATTAAACACAAACAGGAGTTAAATTTTCCTTTAGGTATCACACTACTAGTTTTACAGCTCACATAAAAAGGAGTCTGCACAGCCTTACTCCAGCTAATCGTGGTTAAGTTCCTGGTTCACAGTGCTGATGTAATAAAGAGTTACCCAGTGCACACCTGCCAATTATCATCCAGGTAATTTAAAAAGAAGTGGTTCTAGAGATGAGCTTTGTTAGGTCATATAAAAGTATGTCTTAAGGCTTCTGAAGTACACTACCGCTAACCAGTATTCACCTAAGTGCATTAAATCTATTTATGCACCTGCAACTTTAATATTAAAAAAATACAGTTCAAGTTTTTTAATTGCACACATATATGCTAACTGCTCAACACTACTAACATCTTCTGCTGGGGACAATGAAATATTCAACTTAATCTTCAGATTTTTAAACATTTCAGCTCTGTGGCTGAAGACCACTTCCCAGGTAAGCATGTTTCTATTGCAAAAAAAAAAAAAAAAAAGAAGTCCAGACAGCTTGATGACACAGGTAATCTGTGTATCCACTGCAACCAAAGAGGCACGGCACCTAATGAGAGGCAGTCACTCACCATCCTTCCCAACAGCCATAAGAGAACCCATGAAGTTGCTCCACAGAAACAAGGTACTGATAATCAAGCAGTACAAGCAGCATGTTTCACTCGTAAGTATAGTATTAAATAACAGCATTAGTTGCCTCCTCTGCTTCCTCCATGGCACCTGCCAGCATTCTTTCTTTTGTAGGCACAGTGAAAGTCAGAAAAAACTGGTGTTCTCACAGACATGAAATACAGCACTTACTTGATAGAGTAAATAAATCACACAGCACCAAGCAACCCTTGTTATGCTTGTATCTTTGGTAGTTGTTTAAAATGAGAAAATTAACAAGTGAAAATAAGTCTCTGTTCCCTTTGAACAAGCAAGTTTAATTTTTGAGGTTTTCTTGGTGAAAATTAAACAGGAACAAAAAGGAGTGCTTCTAAGAATTTATGTAATGACTTGAGCACAGAAATTGTACAATCACATTTGCAAGCACCTGAATGGCTACTGTTACCAGAGACAAATTACTAAAGAAACAGGTTTTATCCAGTTTTGACTTAAACAGGTAGAGGGACACAGCCTCTGATCAATGCGCACATGTAAAGATCTATCCTGAAACATTTCCGTTTGAACTTGTTGAAAAAAATTGTTTGAACTGTCAAGGCTAATCCTCATGCTACAAGAATCGGCGATTTCTTATATTAAATTTATAAAAGTCTCTAGTAATGCAGGGAAATGTGAAAGCTGCTAAAGAATAGGAGACAGAGACAGGATTTTAGGAATTCTAAAATATCCGCACTGTCTTTTTACCCCTTGTTTTCTATTGCACAGAAAGGATAGAGAATAATTGTTCCTGAACATTCACCTATCTGATCACACAACTTCTACAAAAATCACTTTTTCTCTCTTAAGCCAATCCTAAAAAATGTTCATACCAGTTAAACATAACGATGAGAGGTTTTGCTGCTATATGCGCTTGGTTGATTCCCGGTATTGTATGAGATACTCTGGATAAATCTGCTGCTTCTCAAAGATGACAAAGATAGAAGGGTTGAAAAAGTCGTTCACACAACTGTCATAGAAGTTCTGGCTGTCCTTCATGGGAGGCCGAACATAATCAGAACTACCACGAGTGAACTCCCCCACCAGCACTCGTGCCAGAAACATGGTCTTGCATGAGTCTGTTCCACAGTACTTGTCAGAATAAGATGCATCCCTTGCAAAATAGCTTCCTGCAGAAGAGATACCAAGACAAAGTTGGTAAGACACCAAAATTGCAGGGAAGAAAGTGGTAACAGTGTGAAAGTGAATTAATAAATCCATTAAACAGTTCATGAACAGCCTTTCTAAAGCCTTCACTTGTTCTGTATGTCCCTCTTAGTGAAAATGACGACTGTGTATTAGCTATGATTTTGATTTTTCACAGCATACATATTAAAAAGCCATCCAAGTAACATTTTAAATGTCATCATATTCCTCTAAAAGATGGCCTCCTGACCCTAGATGTCCATCTTGCCCAATCTCACCCAACTTCATCTCCTGACAGAGGCTATTAACAGTCATCATAACATTTCTGAGAGTTACACAGTATTCAATCAGAAAGGTGGCTAGTCAGCCACTCCACCTGTCTTGGATATTGCACTTGGTATGCTGGTCATTTCTTGTACACAGGACAATGTAAAGGAATATAATTTGCTAACAAGACAAAAAGCCTGTAACCAGAATGGCATTTAGCTTCCCGGGGAAAAAAAAACAAGAGACCAACCAACCAACCAACAACAACAAAAAAGCCATGTTGCCTTCCTATAGGAGTTTGAAGAAAGCAGAACAGAAGTAATCCTGGAGTCTGGCAGAAACCATCCCTAGAACAGGCCTCTCCCAGGTCTGTCTTTTCTTCCAAGGACTGAGTGGACCACAGAAGCCAAGGCCTTTCAGTATGCCTTAGCTCCAAATGACCATTGTCAAAAGTCAGCTATGTTGCCCACATCATCACAGAAAGAAGCGCTAGACTGGCTTAGTGAGAATTACTGAGAATTTTTTAGCAAGTCTAGGATTAATGAAAGAGCTGAAAAACTACCTTTGCCGTAGACTGTCCCATTAAGGCCACAGATTCTCCAGTCAAAGTTTTGCTGACAGATGGCCTCAATGTCTTTTTTGTTGGTCCCATGAAATAAAAATCGCTCATCTGCAGCCTTTCCACCATTGCTCTTCTGCATTAGCTCCTTCTGCCTGCAATAAAAAGCAGTATCTTTGCAGTTCCACAGTGGCCATACCCACAGGTTCCAGCCATACTAGCACTCAGAAACAATTTTACACAGAGTACATTCTGAAAATCCTTACATTAAGGCCTAAACTTAGGGCATACATAGTATCTTGCTCCACATGTTTAATCTTAAAAATGTTTTTGTTTCATTCACTGCCTGTGGGGAAGTAGAATCTTAGCAGTATTTTTTTCCCCAAAACGCAGGCGTTCATGGAGTTAAAGCTTTCCCTCCATGAGTTCTACATTTGATTTTGAAGGCTGTTTCAATTTTGACCAGCTGTTTGTGCTAGATGTGACTGATTACCAGCTTCAAGGCTCCACTGGAAGGCAGCTGTTCTGAATACAGGCCTGGCAGAAGTCAGAACTACTTACTCGGGAAAAGGGATTCCTCCCACATAGCTCATCTGACTATTCTAAGCTCTGTGTCTTGACTGAGTTCTGGTTTTGTTGATACCTCTTTATCTAAATGTTGATATTGGCTAGGTATTTCAGTGGGAGAGTGGAATCAGATGCATCTCAGGAATGCATTTGTCTATCTTTAGCATATAGCTAACTGCAGAAACAACAAACTTCATATATATATATATACACCACACAAGTATTTTACACATACCATTGATACAGTTCCCAAAGAGATGGATTCTGAACTCTACAAATCCTTTCAATAGCTGTTTTGGGCATTGTGCGCTGAAAGTCCACCTTCACTTTCTTGTATTCTTCAGAAGAACTGTCAAGCTCAATCAGCTGTAAGGAAAAGTTTGAAAAGCTACTTTTATCTTTTACTAAATCATAACAAAGCCACCCTATCTAGTGCACTAGTTAGACCTTTAAAGTCTTTTCTGTGAAGCAGAGGTATGAACAGCAGAAACTGTCTTGGAAAAAATGCAGATTAAAGATCCCTGCTCTGTAAAAACGAGCTCTTACCTAGGGAACGTTAACTCCTGGTGTTTATGACACCCAGGTTGCTCTCTCACAGGACATTAAAGTATCTGCATGCTTTTGTGCAGTCACCCAGCCCCTCTTAATGTTTGCGCCAAGATACATTTGTATGCATACATAAAACAGTATCCAAATACATAGCAGAAATGAGTACATAAATTAAAAAGTAACAGAGAATTTATGTTGCAGCAAACCGAAGAGTATTTTTTTAGGTATTTTTAGTTTATACTCCCTACCACCAGTTAATACAAACTGCACTGCCTGTTGTGTTTCTAAATAAATCGGAAAGGCTTTATTTGAACACTTTCAGGGAAGAGTATGGTCACACTACCAAAAATCAGTTCCTTACATGGTAGTCCTGAAAGCAAGCAAAGTTTACTTGCATATTTTCCACAGGACCACAAAAAGTGTCAATATTAGCCTTCCCTACTTTTTATTGACAATTTCTTGAAGATTTGCATTTTGCAGGTTAGTAATTTTCATCTTCAGATAAGATCTTTTCTGTAGATATAGCTACTAGAGATGACAGAGGAGGCTATGGAAGCAGGCAGGACGTCAGAAAAAGCAAACCATGAAGATACTATCTGGGTGTGTTACAAAGGTAAACAAGTTCGTTCCACTGGAATAAAAGATCCCATCCTGAAGAGGTTGCCCAAGGGATGTTGTAGAGTCTCTCTGGAGATATTCAAAACCCACCTGGACACAATCTTATGCAAACTGCCCTAGGGGAATTTGCTTTGGCAGGGGAGTTGGACTCAATGGTCTCCATAGGTCCTCTCTTCCAAGCCCAAGCAATCTGTGTGATTCTGTGAACTCTCCTGATTTCATCAGTTGTCCACATATGTACAACAGTCTACCTGTTCACAGCTCAGGGAATGGTTACCCTGAAGTTCAGAGGCATGATTTACTTCTGATGTTTCAGTGCATGTTGGACTTCAAAACTATGCATTTTAGGCACCAGTAACAGTTTCATTAACACGGCAAAAGCTTAAGGCAAATTTGCCAAGGCAAGGGATTAATAGTAGCAGTGAAAGTCAATGTTGCCACAGTTACACTGCCACCATTTGTTTAAATTTGAGTTTAATTTCACCTCTAGGTCTGCCTAGTGTGATATCAAGCTCAAATTTACTAACACCTCTGCATTATATGACATAAAAAACAGTCATTTATAAAGGTACCAGAAACATTGAACTTGTGATGTGTCAACCTGTACATGGCAAACCACCAGAAAACAAAAAGCTCCAAACCTTGAATCCCAGTTCAGGCAGTGCAGATTTGTCCCAGTGAGCTGGGATGCCCTTAAACTCCTCTGTATATTTAATGCCCCTGTAGATTGTAAGACATTACAAATAGGCAATTAAAATAAAACAAAACACTACATTTTATGCACATATGATACTCAACACTTTTGTCAACTTAGAATATAGGCAACTGAACATATTCAGAAATATTTCAAAACTGTCATTTCAGTTCAGCACATGAAAATATTTGTTCCAAATCATCATGTCAAGAGTTATGGCAGGAAGCAAGAAGCCAAGTGAGGAAAAAAAAAAAGACATACACTAAACTAAACATGTAAGTATTTCTCTTTGTTGCAGAGTTGAATGCACACACAAAAGCTCTGCTACACCAGGGCAGAAAAATACAAATGCAACCAGTATCACATCAGTATGACAGAAACAGGATAGAATCCAGTATCGTATCAGTATGACAGAAATAGCCCTCCCTGCTACTTCCACCCCAGTTTTAATTAGTGTGTTTAGCTGCTCTTTTCAGTGTTGTTTAAACAAGCACTGTGTGCTGCAAGGGAATGCACAAAAATCAGCTGTTACATGCAAGTACATCTCCTTGCAGACTCCTACCTTTTGCTTCACCTGTAACAACTACTACTTTCCTCTAAGATTTCCAGGTACTCTCAAAAGAATTATTTCTAAACTTGTACTTAGCTTTGAAAATTACTCATCTCAGAAAGAGCTAGTATGCATAAATGTTATTGCTTCCATCTGTATTAGCTGTTCTCATCAGCAGCTCCCTAAAACATTGCTACATGTTCAATTATTTCCTATATTTCTACATTTTCTGTGTCAAGCTCAAATTTTCTTCACCCCCAAGGTTTCTGAGTTGCTTGAAAATTGTTGGCCAGGCTGCAATACTGCCCTGCTAGACACTATTGCAAGAGAGTTGTTGTAGGTCCCCTTCCCTCTCAATCTCTCTCACACTTTGCCTTAACAGCTACTTCTTCACCTTATTTACACCCACGGAAGATACTGCATTCACAATGCATGAAATCTATCATCTCAGAATAAGCAGCTGCACTTTACCTGGCTCTTGTCTTTTCTACCTCTGTCTGAGAGACAAATTTAGGTCTTCTGCAAATCTTTCTCTCTGTTGTGAAGCGAAGGTTTTTCTGAACCATGGCTGAGAAAAACAAACAAACAAAACTCCCTGAACAATCAGAAAGATGTTTTAGAAAGCTTTCAGACTCCAGCAACCTTTGTCACTAAGTTGTTTTCTCAAAAACACTGATAAAAAGGCAGAGAGCTTTTTTTTTTCCACTCTTGCTCTTAACTTGATAGCGAATGACAGACACTGGTAGCTATTTTCCCCTTATTATTCCATCAGTCACACTTGACCAAAAAGGATAATTTTACAATAAGCATCTACTTTTACTCCATGGATTGCATCCCTCCTTCTCAATTTGCAATCAAGATACTGTTTTCCTGCTTTAAGTTGTAGATTTCAAACCCTTAAACAGAACCTAAGAGATATCACAGGCCATTAGTTTTTACTGACCACCAACAGAAACAAGTCACAGCAACCTGAATTTTAGGGGCATTCCTTCTGGATCTTGGAACCTCTGCAGCTACTGCGACATCATCCTAACAATTAAGAGTCAGTAGCACCCAGGACAATGAGCTCTCATCTTCAGAGAGATACACAGGAAAACAAACAAAGAAAAAACTGTCCTGGCACCAACAAGCCTAGAAACCAGGTTTTGGAAAATATCTACGCTGCATATATTGGTCTAAGTTACTAAAAATGCCCAGACCTTATTAAAGGGATTGATTTACTATGCAATTTTCCCTTCTTAGCCAGACAAGTTTCCCCAGCATTGCTTTTGACTGAATCACAAACAGCAGATCACATGCCCTTTCTGTTTTAGCGTGTTTTGTTGGGGTTTTTTGATTCTTTGTTTTAGTTTTGGTCTTTTTCCTGTTTGGGGTATTTTTCAGGCAGAATGAGATAGTAATGCAGAGTTGGATCAAAGGCAAATACACCAAAATGACAGTCTAGGCAGGCTGATTCCCAGCACCGTTTTCCATAATTTTTGAAAAAGATACCAGGAAAGGCAATAGCTCAGAGAGGACAGTGCCATCACAAGTGGCTTACATTTCCTGAGCTCTTGGGAAACATATCTTCATTTCCTTAGCCTTTACAGACAGAATAAAAAGCAAATATCTGCATAATCTTTCAATGCTAAGGATTGTCTGGATCTACACCTTGCCCAAGTATTTGTTTTTCTGCAAAGCAGTGACTAGAGCAGACCAGAAGCCAGTTTGTCAAGTTTTCTACAAGTTCCCCACCATGTGTGTTGGTGCCAGCTTCCGTGGCAATGTCATACTTGGATTTTCTGGCAGACATTTTGAAACCTAGCACAAGAACCTCTCAAAAATAAAAGGTCTGAAGGAACAGGAATGTCACTTTGCCTGTGTGAACAGCTCTTATCCTGAGAACTTTGATAGAAGCTCTGTCTCTGTACACGTTGCAATTCAAAGTTCAAATTCCTCTCTTCTATCTCCTCTAATAAAGTAGTTTAAAACCACAAGAGACCTGGGAGGGATGGACAAAACAAAAGAACAAAGCAACTAGAACCTACCTTCAAAATTTATTTCATATTCATGTCTTCCAGCTTTGAAGTTCAGCTTTGGAGAACCTTTGGCTACAAAAGCTTTCTCCAGGTCATCACTGGAGACAGTAGCAGCTGCATGAAAATCATTCTGTCAGGACAAAAATAGAGAAAAAAGTTTGCTCTGGTCTGTTACATGCAAGCAAGTTTAAAAATCAAAAACTCTCTTATCTATTGTGGCTGCAGTATAGATCAGCTTTTGGGAAATATAGCAGCTATCAGACAAAAGCCAATGTATTAAGCAGTTGCAACTGCCCCTAAAACAAACTAAACACTGTTATGAAGCCAAAACTTATCCTGCAAAGGGCACAGTGTGAATGCTACTTCTGAGGCTGTGTCATGATTTAACCCCAGCCAGCAACTAAGTACTGTGCAGCTGCTCACTCACTACCACCCCACCCACCCTGGTGGGATGAAGAGAATGGAAAAGGTAAAACCAGTACACTGAGATAAGAACAGTTTAATAATTTAAACATAGTAAAACATAATAATAACTATAATGAAAAAAAGAGAGAGACAAAAATAAAAGCCAAGACAGACAAGTGATGCACAATACAATTGCTCACCACCTGCTGCCCCAGCCTGTCCCTGAGCAGCAGTCAGCCTCTCCCAGGTAACTCCCTCCAGTTTATATACTGAGTGTGATGTCCAGTGGTACGGAATATACCTTTGGCCTATTCAGGTCAGCTGCACTGGCTAAGCTCCCTCCCAGCTTCTTGCGTATCTCCTATCTGGCAGAATATGGGAAGCTGAGAAATCCGTGATTTAGCATGAGCACAACAGCTATAACATCGGTGTTTGATCAATGTTATTCTCACACTAAACCCAAAACACAGCACCATGCCAGCTACTAGGCAGCAAATTAACTCTATCCCAGTCAAAACCAGGACAGACTACACATTCAGCAACTAGACCAACAAAGAGGCAGAGTACCACTGGAACATCAGAGAAGGAAGTTTTAGTCAGGAATAATGAAAATAACTTATTAATGCTACCTGATCTGCCATGACTCATTGAATAGTTATCTGTCAGTAATACTTGTGACTCACCAGTGATCACTCCCCTACCTGAACCAATCAAATTCCTATGGAAAAGATCCTATTAGGCCTTTAAAGTTCATCTTTATGGTATGAGTGAGAGGAAGAGGGTGACAAAACAGGGATAGGATACAAACACTGCACTTTTCAGTAGTTCTGCACTTTTAAAATAGAGTTGAAAGCCTTCCCATTTCTCCATACTTACTTTTTTTCCATACTCGTGCCACATGTCATATTCATCTTTCCAGTACCAGATCCATTCTGTTGTAAGAATGAAGTGAGGGGGTTTGGTCACAGAGGAGGCTGTAGAAAGACGTCTAACCTTTGCAAACCCACAGCACATATTGATAAAACAGATACATGCCATGACAGAGCCACTTTCAGTAACACCATTACTAAATCTATAAAAAAAAAAGAGAAACAAAATCAGAACAGTTTGTGAAGCTTTATTCATAGGTTCAGAAGCCCATCACAAATTTGTGAATTAAGTCAACATCACCAAAGTGCAGAACACAAACCTGCACTTTCCACAAAAATCCCAAGTGCCTTGTGTTTGTAATATATTTTGCATTACAGTATTACATCTCACATTGGTTCCATGGGCAGTAACCACTACCAACTTGTAAATTAGTGAGTTACATAAAATGAACAGAAACAGTGGAAAACAGGCACAGCCTTCTTCTTGCTAACCAACCATATTCTAAACAGAACACTGTCAAAACTTAAGGAGGGCTTCAAAGAGCCTCTTACGTAAGAGGGATAGGTAAATTTTCCAGCATGGGATATGGCATACTAGTAGGAGTCCCCTTTAATACCCTCTTCATGCGACATAACCAGTTCCAAACTCTAAAAGGTATTTTCATATTCTTGGTGTGCTCTGCACTCAAGAGTATCTCTCTCTCTCTCTCCAGGTAAGCAAGGTATTCTGCCAGTTCCACAATATGGACTGCAAGAAAAGGGGGAAGGAGAGGCAAGTCTAATGCAAAGTGAGGTCAGTAGAATAATACTGAATGAAGCTACTTATTTAATGACTGCAACAGAACTGTCACAATTTATGGCCACTAAGGGCCTGGTACAATATAGCAAAGTTCAAACATTATTAAATCTTAAAAAAGTTTTTACCTGGTCTTATTTGGGTCACAATAGGCTTTTTCTATTTCTTCCATATTCTTCAAGTCCTTCCAGGTACTGCCATCAGAGATCTGCCATCTATATGGCAAGTGAAAATGAGTTCTGATACACTTTTCTGTAAAAGTTTTTAAAAAAAGAAGTATTATTTTTACAGGCTATGAGAAAACTCCAAGATTTCAAGGTGGTACACCTAGCTGGTGAAACCATCAAAAGCACAGTCAGGATGGAAAGTGTTCACCTATGCAATCATTACAAGCAGTAGTTCAGAATTTTTCAGCATATGCAAACAACGCTTAATTTAGGTGTTAATTTAGGTAGAAGTTCAGTTTCTGTACCTACTAGACTTTCTTTGCGCATTAAAATTGCACAGACCATTCTGCCTTCTCAGTTTCAGAGACAAAAATAAATGGAGATCACAAGCTCATACAGAACTATTATTTCATATATAGAATAACACTGTAGACTCAAATATCTGTGCTTAACCACTACATCACAAAGTGCTATTAGTGAGGAAAAAACCGAAACACAACAGTGCTGAGTTTTAGGATAAGAGGACAACTCTCCTGATTTAACCCCAGATGGTAACAAAGTACAGCACAGCCACTCACTCACTCCCACTTTCCCTGGTGGGATGGGGAGGGGAACAGGAAAAAAGTAAAACTCATGGGTTGAGATAATAACATTCTAATAACTGAAATAAAGTAAAATATAATAATAACAACAATTATATAGATATATATGTATAAAAAGCAAGAGAGGAATAAAGCCCAGGAAAGTCAAGAGCTGCACACTACAATTGCTCACCACCCACTGATTGATGTCCAACCCATCCCTGTACAGTGCTCAGCCCCTCCCAGGCAATTCCCCATGGTTTATATGCTGAGCATGATGTTCTAATGGTATGGAATACCCCTTTGGGAAGTTCAGGTCGGCTGTCCTGGCCATGCTCCTTCCCAGCTTCCTGTGCACCTCCTCATTTGCAAAGCATGGGAAGCTGAAAAGTTCTTGACTTTGGGTAAGCATTACTTAGCAACAACTAAAACATCAGTGTGTTATCAATGTTATTCTCATACTAAATCCAAAACACAGCACTGTACTGGCTACTTGGAAGAAAATTAACTCTATCCCAGCTGAAACCAGGAGAGTATCCACCACTTATTCCATACTATTTATATCATGCCTAGGTCCCCCACTTTCCAATACAACACAGTTAACCACCATCACCTTTCCTGTCTTTTGACATATATGCAGGTATCACTCCCTTAGTCTCAAAGTCCTTTGCCCTTCAAGAAGTCTCCAAAGCTCCAGGTCTCACCAGGAACAAGAGCAGTGATAGCAGTGACCAGGCATCACAAGTGTTACATGGAGTTCAAAGAGTCAGTATGTAGTCACTCGTCAGCAGGAGCGAAGGTGACATCACCAGTACACGTGTGCATAAACCTCAGGCCGGTTTTCACAGCAGAAGAAAAGGCAACTTAACTACAGGGAGAGTCAAGGAGGCTGCACCACACAGGTCATATGAGAAGGTGTACGATACTTCAGGGAGCTAAAGAACATCAAGAAGGAAAAGAACGACAGAAGGGCAAGAAGAAAGCTGGCACAGTAGCCTTTTTCCTGGACAAGCTGGAACATTTTGAAAGGGAGACAGCTGAAACAGACAGAAGAGAAGAGTACTAGAAGAAAAAACGGGAGAACGTAGAATTCAGAGTATCTTTTGTGTCTTTCCTTTTTAGAAATATAACTCCTATCATTCAGCAAACGCCTTAGATAAATACAGGTGGACTAGCCAATCTTTGACACAGGCAGTTATTACACATTCCAGAGGAGAACAAAATGGTTCCTTTGTTTGGTATACCAGATAGATCAAATGCTTTCCTACAAACACTCAAGACTGCAGTGAGATTTAATTAAAGATATGCGTAAGCTCTTAAGTTTCCTGTTTCTGTAAAAAAATATCTATCACCTTTTCTTTATGAGAAAAGGAAAATACACTGGACTTGTTTCAGTCTATACTGGTATTTGATACTACCTACCTTTAAAGCCACAACTTCTGTACAGATGATATAAGCAGATCTGTTCTGAATCATCATTTGTAGTTGTAGACTCTCCGCTAGAGCTGAGTTTTTTCTCTAGAAGGGGAAATTATCAGACTCATTAATAAACTTTGTATCAACAAGCCCACTTAGAAGTGCTCCTGTCAGTAGGGAAGTACCTAAAGCCAGTGTTTGTAACTACGTAACTGCATTCACCTCCAGAAGGACTCTGAAACCTTTGATAACCTTGTATAGTCAAAAGTTCCAATACTGTATCCATTCTTTCTGAACACGACTTCCCCGTAACTGCTGAATTCCTCACACAGTTTTTAGCTATCACCACAAAACAAGAATAGAAGCAATGCCTTTACACTTCTAGGTGGACTTGAGTTAATCCTGCATTTCATACAGCTGGTCATACTGGCAGCTATAAAGTACAAAGTTTCAAAATTTGATACTTCTGTAAATTAAAGCACATCTAAGGAAACAAAGGAAGAAGGAACTGCAAGCAGATGAACATACACACTTGGATTTTCCATTCTGTTATCTTTTTTTTTTCCTACTAAATGGTATTTAACTTACAATTCTAAGGAACTTCAAAAGAAAAGAGCAAACAAAATATTGCATTTCTAAGAAGTAGCTAGGATAGTGCTGGCTGTGAATTCTTGTGTTAAACAATCACTATATTAACGACAAAAAATTAGTTTATAATCAGACAAGTAAACACCACTCCTATTCCTGATTTTCTCCCTGTTTTTTACTAAAAAATTAAATAAATAATTATAGACCTCCCTATTTCCAGCTCCTGTTACACTTTTTAACCCCAAATTTATGATTTTTATAAACACCAGTCTTTGTCAGGAACCCATGTCTTGAAATTCACTTGTCAAATCTCTGACAATAAGATAGATACAAGGTCCCTCCTAAAAGAAAACTCAAGACGTGAATTCAGTTTTCTTAATGACATCTGTGAGAACTATAGTGATTCTTCTGATGATTTCAAAAGATGGTATCACTTACCTCTGCATGGTGAAGACTTGGATTCTTCTATGTCATACAAGCTCCTGTTGCCATTTTTGATGTCATACATATTTCTATAAAAAGAAGGTAGTTTCTCAATATTGTTTGAGCTCATTCCCTGTTTCAGCAGTTTCTCAAGACATTCTGACTTTAATAAGTCATGGGATCGTTTGCAGCTGCTGCCAAATCTGCACTGTCCCCGCAAAAAGTACTGGCAAACATGCAATTTGGTGCAGGATGTTTTAAAGGTGCAAGATCCATGAGGCCCATCACCTTTGTTATAATGCAAGCAGACCTTGGATAGAGAAAGAAAAAAAAATATTTTAAAGATTAAAGTACAAAGTGCTCATATAGACTGAATCTGTGGTTTTTAAATTTTTATGACTATGTCCATACATTTGCTTTTAAAAGATGTATTTCTTCTTGTTTTCCAAATGATTAGTTGTTCATTTTTCCTTTGCCCTGCTAATGTTTAGAAAGTTCTTCCAACAGACAACACTCTTACAGACATTCTCAAGCAGATGGAACTTAGTGCTAAGTCACATAACTGCAGGATAGTGGATTTTATTGTGTCACTACCTTTTAGTTTTCTAGTTTTCGAATATTGAATATTTTTGACCTGTGTTTGATGGTAAGAGGTACTGGATCTGGATGGGATGGAGTTAACTTTCTTCAAGGCAGACCATACCACACTATATTTTGGGTTTGTGACCAAAACACTGTTGATAACACATCCCTTTGGTCTGTTTGGGTTAGCTGTTCTGGCTATACTCCCTTTTGGTTTTTTGTGCACCTCCTCATTGGCAGAGCATGGAAAAGTGAAAAATCCTTGACTGAAGGTAAGCACTACTTGACAACAACCAAAGTATCAGTGAGTTGTCCATTTTATTTTCATATTAAATCCAAAACACACCTGTACCCGTTACTAGTAAGAAAATTAACTTTATCCCAGTTGAAACCAGGAACAACTACACATCACACAGACATTCCTTCACTCCCCCAGGAGATGCAGGAGGGAATCAGAAAGATAAAACTCGTGGGGTTGAGATAAACACAGTTTAATAGGTCATAAAAGGAAGGGGAAATAATAATAACATTGATAAAATATACAAAACAAGTGACGCACAATGCAATTGCTCACCATTTGCTGACCAAAGCACAGCCAGTCCCCAAGCAGTGTGCCACCAGCCCCTGGCCAACTCCCCCCAGTTTTACTGTTTAGAAAGATATAATATAGTATGGAATATCCCTTTGGCCAGTTTGGGTCACCTCCCAAGCTTCTTGTGTATTCCCAGTCTATAGGCTGGCAGGGCAGCATGAGAAGCTGAAAAGTCCTTGACTTAGTGCAATTACTGCCCAGCAACAGCTAAAATATGAGTGCATTATCAACATTATTCTCATCCTGAATCCAAAACACAGCACTATGCCAGCTACTAGAAAGAAAATCAACTCTATCCCAGCCAAAACTAGGAGCTAGTCCAAACTGGCCAAAGGAATATTCCAAGCCATATGTCATGTTCTAAAAAAAAAAAAAAATAAAAAAGGGAGAGAGAAGGGGGAAGAGATGGATCTTTCTTACAAGGTGGCCCTTGATCAGACACTGGTTGGGCATCAATCTACTTAGGTGATGAAGCAGAAGTTTTCGTTTGATACATTTATTTTCTCCCCTCTTTCCTCCACTTGTTAAACCGTCTATTGTAACTTTTGTTCCTCTTGTTATCTCTAACCTGTTCTACTTGTGACAGGGCAGTGGCAGTAAGTGGGGAACTGTTCAGGTGCTAAGCTGCCAGCCAGGTTTAACCCACCACAGGTGAGAACAGAGGATGCATATTTAAAGTTTTACATTTGCATTTAGCTAAGTTGACACCTAACATCTCCATCTCTGTCAAGCCTTGTCCACTTTGTGATGCCCACTGAAACACATGCCTCAGAAACTACCACAGTAATACTCACCTCTGGTAAGAGGGAAGAGTCATTTTGAAGTAGAAGCTGGCAAAGTTCATCACTGTCTAAAATCTCAAGCCCATAGAGTTTTAGAACACGGAGATTGTGGTCCGAGTAGAAGTCATGAGCAAACCTGCATTCCTTCCTAGAAGTTAAGAAACCGAACTGCTAAATGAGTGACAGTCTAGCACTACTTTGCTATCCCATGGGCGTTACATGAAACAGTTTAAAAAGCACACCAAATTAAGCTAGTTTCAGAAAAATCCCTTTATAAAACTATTCCGCGATTTGCAAAACAGATTGTATAATTACTCTGAGGACAATTGCCACGCTATTTCTGGTTTACAGTCGTTATAGCGTTGACAATACCGACACTTGGCCTGCAGCTCAGAGCCACGGCAACACCAGAGCATCGCTCCTTGCCACTCTTCGGGCGCATCCCGCGGCATCCCGGGCACATCTCTCGGCACCCCGGGCACATCCCGCGGCATCCCCGGGCACATCCCGCCCGCATCCCCGGGCACATCCCGCGACATCCCGCGCGCATCCCTCGGCATCCCCGGGCGCATCCCGCGGCATCCCACGGGCGCATCCCTCGGCATCCCGGGCGCATCCCTCAGCATCCCACGGGCGCATCCCTCGGCATCCCGGGCACATCCCGCGGCATCCCGGGCGCATCCCGCGGCATGAACGGCCGGGATCGGCGGCCAGCGGGGCAGGAGGCGCTGCGGCCCGGGGCCTGCGACACCGCGGCGGCCTCTTCGATAACAGAAAGGA